>JAVJAQ010001886.1:0-536015 GCA_032362365.1 Zygogramma bicolorata | reverse complement strand
GTAGTAGTAGTAGTATCATTATTTTCTTTTTGACAAATTAAAATTTGTATAAGAATAGTCACATTTAACCTAATGCCCAAAAATAGAACTAAACACAACTACATGAATGATTCGAACATACATCATAAAATTCGGACAAATTGTAGAAAATATTCTTGGATAAAAATGTTTGCAAAAGTTGTCTAAATTTTTTTACATCTCTTGGGCTATGCTTTATGTAGCACGGTAACTTATTGAATAGTTTCAGGCCCAAGTACGAAGGAGCATTTGCTGAAACATTATATTTACAAAATGGTAAAAAATAATCATTTTTTTGTCTTGTTTCCCTATGGTGAATATCCTTTATCTGCTTTAATGCATTTCTCGGTTCTCAAATATATTTGAACACATTTCCAAAATTAAGAGCGATGGTAGAGTTAAAATTCTCAGTTCCTTGAAAATGCTTCTACATGAATCACCTCTTTTTTCCTGAGATTATTCGAATTATCTAATTTGGTTGAGTCTTCATTTTTTATAATTGAGTTATCAATTTGGAGTTTGATTTGTGAACAAACTTTTTGTCTTTGATGGAAATGAATCAGATTCGTTTTTCTAGAATTGAAAAATAAATCATTTGATCCACACCAGCTGGATAAAGTTTTTGAAACACCTTCTAGAGGACTCTCCTGAGGAAATAATTGTGTGACGGTTCATTTCAGAACCTTAGCAAATTGTCCTGTTTTGCTCTCAAACGCCTCAATCTGAAGTGTTCAGTGTCTGGTTTCCTATGTATAGAGTTCTATACGTATTTACAATTATGTATCATAACTTTGAAAAATATCATAAAATTCCTCAATCAAACCCGATCTATCGATATCGGCTAATTGGTGTGCGCCAATGGCATTGAAAAGACATTATGCAAATTGTTGGTTGCCTATATACCAGATCGCGGAAAACAGTATATCGCTTTCTAAATTGAACATGCGTGATTCAAATCTGAATCCACCTTGGTTCGTTTTTGGCTCACGAGCAACGTGAAGCAGAAGGTGAGAAAAAGGCAATTGATTAAGTCGTTTCAAAGATGAATTCTGAAATAAAATCAAAATACTTCCCTTCCAAAAGGCCGTATGAGACCTAATAGTGCGTATAGCTAAACTAGTAATATGATTGCATTTTGAGTGTGGGTTTCTTTTCAGGCCTTTTTATATTTTGGGTTAATTCCTTCTCTGTTTTTTCTGATGTCTGTTCGAGGTCGACATGTTGAACGCTGTGGCCATTAGGGAACTGAAGAATTTTCATGAATCAGTTACGATTTTCATGATGCTATCCATTTAATTATACCCTAGACGTAATATCTGTTGCCAGTACCATTTGAATTGATTATGGAGGAACTATAAGTTTAATTTACAATTTCTCTGCGAACAAGATCCTACTTACTGTGAGTACTACCATTCTGATTCATTTCTGGACAAGCCAGTATTCAAAATGTGCAGATTAGGAGCTGTGCAGTATTACTACTGGAGTGCATCATTCCCAATGGAATTTAAAATATAATTAATATGATTTAGAGTTTTACATGGTTGTAAAAACTGAAATAGCAGCTGGTATTCCATTTTAGATAGGCACAACTCCATACTTTTTGTTCAAATTTCATACAAATTATTTTTTATCCAACTCCTGTATTCAACCCCGAATTGTTGCAACATATTTTTGTACAGATCTATTAATGAAATTTAACCCTTTATGTGCCACAGAGATGCTTGATTTCGATTTAAATTATAGTAAGCCGATGAAGGGCCTTCAGCCCTCATGCAGGTTTTTGATACACAAAACTAATATTTTAACATAGTATTCATATGATATATATTTGTAACAATAACCACTAACAGGGTATGATGAAGTAAATGTTCTACTAAAGTTCACTTTAGTCTGTTATATTGTTTTGTCGTTCCTTTCCTTTCTTGGATGAGAATATTCTCATCTGAGTGGCGCCCGTTGCTTGCTTATATTATTCATTCTATGAAGTACTGAGAAATAGAATCATATTGAACTTGTTTTATAAAGAATCAACCGTTGATGGTGGATCAGTTGATGAAGCTCAATAAATTTCGTGAAACCCACTCCTAGCTCTCCAATTTAAAGCTGCCGTGCATGTTGACGATTTCTGTCTGGATTTTTGGATAGTACGTAACATAAAAGTGGCGCACAACTTCAAGGGCCTTTCAAATTTTTTAGTTTCATCAGTCAAGCAAAGTGATTCCTACAAATTGTAATTACTAACAAAGTACTGTCAATTTATATTTTTATTTCAATTTGCTGGGTTCAGCAAGCATTTTTCCAAATCCTTTCCTCTTTCCTAGACAAAACAAAATCACATGACTTTTTATATATTTTTTATGGAGTAGTTCAAGTCAGAGTGATTCTGGTAGGCTGTCAATTTGTCGATTTCATTTTTAATTCCTCTCAATTTTGATTGCAGAAATATATTTGTCTTCCAAAACCTATTTGCATTCGATATACAGGGTGATCATATTTTCATCATAAAAAAAATGGAAACATCAACTATCAAAATTTACTTGTACATAACAGTTTATTATTTTGCAATATTTTCACGTTATAGCTACAATCTACTGGTAGTTCGAAAAGTTTTCCTTCGTCCCAAAATTTTTGAAAATTTTTACTTTTACCTAGTTCGATATACAGAGTGTTCCACCATTTACTGATGCTGAGGTTTGAGGTGCGTTCAGAGTTAATCTGCCAATTTTTTATGAAATTTCAGTGATCCTGAATACGGATTTCATTGATATTATTTTGAGAGCATATTTTTCAGTCTGTTTGGGTGACAACATAATTCACAATGAGGATAAGTTATGATATCGATCCAAATCATCTAAGAACGAAAGAGTTGAACTATGAATTGCGAATACGGGACATTGAAGTAGATAGGCAGACACAGATCAGAAGAGAAAATTTTTGCTAAGGGAGATCAGACAAAATTTAGCTCGACCTGAAATTCAGTTTGAAACTCCTGACCTCGATTTCAAATTTGAGAAAAGTGAATTAGATGAAACAATCCTTTCTTTGAAAGATTTGGTAAATAATTTTGATGGTTTAAATGAAGAAATTTTCAAGCGTGTCAAGAGTCGTATAAATCATGCTTTAGGTAGATTATATAGAATTCCTAGTACTACCACTGATATGAAAAATTATAGGGGAGATGACTTTATTCTGGTAAGCAGGTTGGAAGAGGACTTAGTTGAAGCCCGCGAAATTTATCTCAGGGGACAGTTAGCTTCTGATAATACTTCCAATGGGATTTCTGATCAGCCAGTTTCAATTTCCATATCAATTCCAATTTACAAATGGGGTATTACTTTTGATGGCTCGACAGAACATGGTTCACTCCGGACATTCTTGGAACGTGTTGATGAGTTGAAGAGTGCAAGGAATTGTACGAATGAGGATATGTTTCGTTCAGCTTCAGATTTATTTACGGGTACTGCTCGAGAATGGTACAGATCACAAATTCGTCGCAATCGATTTAATTCTTGGGAAACCTTAGTCGAATCTTTGAAAAATGATTTTTTGCCTACTGATTATGATGATCAACTCTGGGAAGAAATTCGTCATCGCACCCAAGGTCAGGATGAACGTATAATAGTATTTCTTTCTTTGATGGAAAATTTGTTTCACTGTTTGATAAATCCTCCTTCAGAACAAGAAAAGTTGAAGATTATTAGACGAAATATACTGCCAACTTATCAACCACATCTTGCATTACAATCTATTCCAAACATTGATAAACTTTCAGAAGTTTGTAGAGCTTTAGAGGATGCCGATTTAGTTAAATCGAAATATCAGCCACCTCCAAGAAAAAATAAGTCCATGCTTGAACCAGCTTTTGCATACTCTTCAACATCCAAGAATAACTTTTCTCAGAATTGTACTGAAAATTTCGAAACTTCGTCTAGAAATAATAACACTTCTCTTTCTAACTATAATAGTACGGGGTTCAGAAAACCAAATTATAGATCTTTTGGGAGTGATTCTAGAAATGTTAGGCAAGTCTCAGAATTAAAGGCTGGTAAACATTTCGAGGTAAATGGAAAGCGAAATCAAAAGAAAAAGCTCACGTGTTATGGTTGCGGTAAGCCGGATGTCATCCGTCCTAACTGCCCAAGCTGTTCAAAAAACGGGGCAAGGGAAAGCAGAAGGTAGGCTGGTGCAATCCCTATCGTATTTCATATGCCTACTCAAAAGTTGATAATTCTTCCAATTGTCGTCGTTTTCATAATCCTCATCATTTTTCTAAACATTCAAACTCAAAATTATATTCATCTTTTTCAAAATTTCATAATTATGATAATGTAAAAAATTTCAGAGAGTTCAGTTTCAACAGGAAATGCCAACCTAAGATAGTATCACATAGAGAATGGAATTTATGGTTACGAAAAGTAAGACTTATGTACAAACCCGCTGAAAATGAGATACTTAAAGAATCTAATACTGTATTTGTAGAGAGAATAAACGATAACAGACCATACGTTACTATATCCATATTAGGAAAAACAATTATTTGTCTTGTAGATAGTGGTGCCAGTCACAGCGTAATGGGTAGTTTAGGAATGGATCTATTAGATATTTTTGGCTTTCAAGTTGTTAGTTGTGAAAATTCAAGTATTGAAACAGCCGACGGAGTTCCACAAAAAATCTTAGGTTTTGTCAGATAGACAATGTCTTAAAATTGCTCAAGGTTGTAGTAGTTCCGTCTGTAGAACATAATATCATTTTAGGTTCAGATTTTTGTAGAAGTTTTAATGTCACCTTAGACTTCAACTCGAATTCCTATCACTTAGGTACGAACTATTTATCCGTAGAAAACAACGTTTTTTTAGATAGGCACAACTCCATACTTTTTGTTCAAATTTCATACAAACTATTTTTTATCCAACTCCTGTATTCAACCCCGAATTGTTGCAACATATTCTTGTACAGATCTATCAATGAAATTTAACCCTTTATGTGCCACAGAGAGGCTTGATTTCGATTTAAATTATAGTAAGCCGATGAAGGACCTTCAGCCCTCATGCAGGTTTTCGATACACAAAACTGATATTTTAACATAGTATTCATATGATATATATTTGTAACAATAACCACTAACAGGGTATGATTGTAAATGTTCTACTAAAGTTCACTTTAGTCTGTTATATTGTTTTGTCGTTCCTTTCCTTTCTTGGATGAGAATATTCTCATCTGGGTGGCGCCCGTTGCTTGCTTATATTATTCATTCTATGAAGTACTGAGAAGTAGAATCAAATTAAACTTGTTTTATAAAGAATCAACCGTTGATGGTGGATCAGTTGATGAAGCTCAATAAATTTCGTGAAACCCACTCCTAGCTCTCCAATTTAAAGCTGCCGTGCATGTTGACGATTTCTGTCTGGATTTTTGGATAGTACGTCACAAATAATTGAATATTATTGGATAGCCGATGAACATTATCGTTTGGTTCATTCTGATAGAATTGTATATCAGTGTGACCTCATGGAAGAGTATGTGTGGTATTCGGAATGATTAATCGTTTGTCATCGTGGTATGATAATGCAATTTCGTTCTTCAATTCTGTATACATATCATGCAACACGCTTCTGAATGAGTTCATCTTTCTGAATATCATACCACCCTGTTCGACAATTTTTTGATAGTCTTCACATGTCAATTCATTCTTTATAAACGACCGTTTGATGCCTTTAGCCTTCTTGAGTTCACTACCGACAGATTTCACATAATATGCTTTAGCACCATAAAAGCTCATTATGGGATCATTGGAAAACTCATCTTTGAAATTACCTAGGATTGACTTCGTAACTGGAATATTGAATTGGTTTCCTAAAATGTAATTAGATGTATCGAACTCATTTATATTATTTTCAATGAATTCATAGAAATTGTCTGTATTCACTTTCAGGATAAGGGAGTCGGTATCAGTGTAGAGTAAGGGAGCATTGTCTCCAAATTGTTCTTTGATACATCCATAGAAAAAATCATACATGACTGTTTTGGACAGTTCTAATATGGAAAATCCTAAATATACTGGTTTATTATAATGAACTTCAACCCTACCCAATTGAATGGCAACAAAATTATCAGTGAATATGGAACAACTCTTGAAATTTGGTCGTGATATCAGAGAGCTAGCACCTATATTTTAATTTATATTTTCCCAATGTGTTACGAGTCTAATATCAATTCTATTATCCACGTTTTCCATAGTCTTTCCATAGACGGCATTGTTCATTAGTTTGTAGAAATCTTTCTCTGCTTTGTTTTTAGATTGATTACGCATTTCAGTATTCAAATCTATGTACGGCTCCATCCAACATGATTGTTTGAACCTCAACACTCTATGAGTGTTCATTACAATTAAACCATTGTCGATAGCTTGCTGTAAGTTTTTGTAATGAACAATGTATCGCCTTTTGTCATTCAAATTTGGAATCAATTCAGGAATTTTTGATTTTGTACATGGAGGTATCAAACTTTCAACTAAGAATGGAAGATCGGAATGCTTATCATGCAACTCTTCGGGATAATGAATATCCTCTTCGAAAACATACCCATACGAACTATCAGCACTCACATTCATCAAGTCGAGATTCAGGATTTCATTGGGAGTCAACCATGAAAATTCACCAGTTGGTAGTGGTTGTGACATACTGTGACCGTATAGATTTGTTGCATCCAAATATGAAATGAATGAAGATGGTTCGTCTGGATTATAATTCGGTAAAAATTTATTGTTTGCTATATGTTTCGTTTCACAACACTGACTTATTCCACCACGTATACCTTTTTGAAAAAAGTGAATCATATCGATGTCAGTTAGTAATTCCAATTCAATATTCGTATACTTCAACATCCCAAGATAACCCAGGTGCAGTGTAGTAGTGTGCCGGATCTAATTCATATTTATCTGCACATATGTTTCGTAAATTCTCGAAAACATCGCATAACAGTAAAACATCTGACTTCAAATATAAATCGGAATATTCACCCAAATTCTGACACTCAAACAATCTCCATACAAGTTTAGCCCTACGGTAATCATTATCTGATATATGTTCACCATTGAGTTTGTCATAAAACTGATTTTTGGTTGGAAGTGATGAATAGTTCAATTTTTCAATGTCATCAACAAAGCTATAAGGAAATACACCTTTCTTTCTCATCAAATTGAATTTATCATCTTGTGGAAAATACTTATGCATCTCAATACATTGATCAGATGTCAAGTTAGCACCCAAATTCTCTAAAGAGTTCGACATGAATTTAAAACTATCTATGAATCTCATTTTCAGATAATTTTTTTTTCCCTACCACATTTATCAGTATAGGTATGTGTCATGAGATGCTTTGTGAATGATATATATTTTTCCTTAGTTTGTGGAATAACATCCACTTCCTCCTTTTCTCTATACAATTCCTTGATAAACAGATGGCAATCATATCCACTCAAATTGTAAAAAACAATAGGAACAAAATTTGGTAATTTGAAATTCAAATTACATGCTGAATGAGCGGCATGGGATCTTTTTTTCCCAGTGAGATGACAATGATCTCGCACTTTCACATCACCATCTCTGAATGGTTTCGAGCAAATACCACAATTTTCAGCAGTTGCGAACTGTTCTTCCTCCTCGGGTGTTTGTGCATCCATAGGAATAGGATCCCTGAGATGTCTCTGATATATATTTTTTAGATCATTTTCAATTTCTGTAACAAATTTCTGTGCTGCATCAACACCTCTATATGTAACAAATTTAGAAAGATCATCATTGTATGAACATTTTATCAGATATGCAAATGAATAAGGTTCATGTTTGAATGTCTTCATCGAGTATGAATGTTGGGGATTTGGCTCATGTGTCTGAATTGGTTTGAGAACTGATTCAAAATCTGCATATACTACAAAAGGCACCTTCATTTGTCTCTCAAAGTTTTCAAACATCAATAGATTTTCAGGTACCATTTTCCCATATTTATTCATTTTGAAATCGGTGGATGGTGTCGTAGTGCTCAAGTGATTACAATCATTCACCTGGTGACGTAACAGTAGTCGCTCAGTAGAAAAATATGACAAACATCCATCACAAAAATATTTCTTATGCCCATGGGCGGATAGTTGCCTTGAAACTAATCTTGAAAGATCTTTTATCCAACAATAGTGACTATTGCCAGTGTCATCAGTGATGAGTAATAAATTGACATGTCTTCTAAGCCTTCTCTGAGAGTATCGTAGTGGTCCAACCACTTCATACTCTATTTTACCATTTTCAAATTTACTCTCCAAACCATAAACATTAATTGAAACATCATTCTTGTCCTCAAATCTTTCAATTTCCTTATTATTCAACTTGACCGGAAAATTCATACCTGATACATCCAAAACCTCAGAGAAATGCGGATAAGATGTTACTTCTGACACTCTACCATCAGCGTGATCCCTAGGATAGAATGCAGAAGTTATGGCCCACGCAAAACAATATTGATCCTCATTGCGGACATTCACCACAGCTCTTCTCGATTCAATACATTCTGGTAGTTTCACATAAGAACATCCACTTAGGGGGCTGTATTTATTGACGTTCAACTCCAGAAACAGTATTCCAACCTTTAATAAAGACTCAATATTACTATTGAACAAATTTTGAAATTGAAAAACGGATTACCTGAATCACGTTCTTGAAATTCTGTAGATTGAGCGATAATAACATCACGAAATCCATTGAATAGTGAATCCAAATCAGTAGACTGGTCTACAGTTTTATTCTGGGAGTTGTATGACTTGGTGTCCTTTACATTTTGGGTTTGAAGAATATAACTCCCGAATACTTCCATATTCACCTTGATAATTTTATGAAATCTAATGGTAGATTCCAATAATTCGACAACTTTCTGTTTAATCTCATTGAAGAAAGAAACATAATCGCTGGAAACAATTGAACTATGTACCCTGTATGTAGCAATCCGACATTTGAAAGCACCCTTTATAATTTGCACATCATCGTTCATTGTACACATGCATTATTTTTATGTTGGAGACTTCTTTTGTGTGAATTCACTTGCGCTAAGGGAATCGTCACATTACAAGAATTGCATGTGTACATAGGTGTTGGAGCAGCAGCGTCATCTAATCTAACTCTCTTCACTGATGGACCTCCTCCACAAGACTGGAGTTGATGCCGACGAAGATTATCACTACGAGTGAACGATTTACCACAGTCACAGGGATACATTTCTATTTCAGTATGATTTCACCAAATTTTTCGATGTAAACTGATTTTATCGATGGTTTCCACATTCTTATATATACTCCTCGGGCTCATCTCACCCGACAGAAAAACCCCCTCCACTAGCTGGATGTGTCGACAGAGTTGGGAGTTGCTTGCCAATCAAAACTATATGCGTTAACGTGGTGTCACTATGAACACTCAGTGGCCGTTGGTGCTTTCTACAGAAATACTCTATAACGCGAGAGGCATTGTATGACATCCAATCAGAGTATCGGTGAGAGTTGGAAGTGGCTTATGGGGGCGTGTCACGACCCCCATTAACACATTATAGTATGCTGCAATGATCATTCAGTATTTGGAGCTTTGTGCAGATGTGCACCCTCTCAACTACGAGAGGTATTGTGTGTGTGTGACACCCCACTACCATATCATTGGAGTGGTTGGATTTCAGAGAGCATATGAGTATTGGTCGGTGAAAGCTCATGGCGTGAACATGTCCCTCTCCCATTCACTGTGGTGGCGTTGGTGGATTCTCCCCTCTTCCTTCTCACCACATCGATGAGCACTGCAGTGAGAACTACTCACTCATCACTTGTTGCTGGATATTCGTGGCATGCAGACGTTCTGCAGTATGGACATGCTGCTTTCACTACCGTGTATGCAATCTCCCCTCAAGCATTTCAGATAATGACGTCACATCTCGTCAATTGTAATTCCCACTATGCCTAAAAAGTCCTCAGACACGCCCCAAAGTGGTGGGGGAAATTTGAAAGGCATCAACCACACTCCAAAGGGGTGGGGAACATTTGAAATAAACTAACCACACCCTGAAGTAGTGGTGGAACATTAAAAAAGCCAATAATCACGCCCTACAGTGGTGGGGGAAGGCCCCAAATCGGCTGTATATCTCTACTTGCATCACGTTGAGTATATTAAGTAGTAAAACTTCACAAATTTTCAGCCCTTCAAAATATCGGCGTCATAGTTGAAATGGCGACCACCCCTAGAGGGAATTAATTTATTTCCTGAAAACGAGTCCTTGAGACACATTCTGATGAGGTGCATCATGTTGAGTATATATAGTAGTATAACTCAACAAATTTTCAGTCCTTCGAAATATCGGCGTCATAGTTAAAATGGCGACAACCCCAAGAGAGAATTCAATTTTTTTCCTGAAAACGAGTCCTTGAGACACATTCTGATGAAGTGCATTATGTTGAGTATATATAGTAGTATAACTCAACAAATTTTCAGCTCTTCAAAATATCGGCGTCATAGTTTAAATGGCGACTACCTCTAGAGAGATTTAATGTTTTTTCCTGAAAACGAGTCCTTGAGACACATTCTGATGAAGTGCATTATGTTGAGTATATATTGTAGTATAACTCAACGAATTTTCAGCCCTTAAAAATATCGGCGTCATAGTTGAAATGACGACAACCCCAAGAGATAATTCATTTTTTTTCCTGAAAACGAGTCCTTGAGACACATTCTGATGGAGTGCATCATGTTGAGTATATTTAGTAGTGTGACTCCACAAATTCTCAGCCCTTCAGAATATCGGCATCATAGTTAAAATGGCGACCACCCCTAGAGATAATTTTTTTTTTCTGAAAACTAGTCCTTGAGACACATTCTGATGTAGTGCATTATGTTGAGTATATATAGTAGTATAACTCAACAAATTTTCAGCCCTTCAAAATATAGGCGTCATAGTTAATATGGCGACAACCCCAAGAGAGAATTCATTTTTTTTCCTGAAAACGAGTCCTTGAGACACATTCTGATGAAGTGCATCATGTTGAGTATATTTAGTAGTATAACTCCACAAACTTTCAGCCCTTCAAAATATCGGCGTCATAGTTCGAATGGCGACCACTCCAATAGAGAATTTTTTTTTTCCTGAAAACGAGTCCTTGAGACACATTATGATGAAGTGCATTATGTTGAGTATATATAGTAGTATAACTCAACAAATTTTCAGTCCTTCGAAATATTGGCGTCATAGTTAAAATGGCGACAACCCCAAGAGAGAATTCAATTTTTTTCCTGAAAACGAGTCCTTGAGACACATTCTGATGAAGTGCATCATGTTGAGTATATTTAGTAGTATAACTCCACAAACTTTCAGCCCTTCAAAATATCGGCGTCATAGTTCGAATGGCGACCACCCCAAGAGAGAATATGTTTTTTTTCCTGAAAACGAGTCCTTAAGACACATTCTGATGAAGTGCATTATGTTGAGTATATATTGTAGTATAACTCAACAAATTCTCAGCCCTTCAAAATATCGGCATCATAGTTAAAATGGCGACCACCCCTAGAGAGAATTTTTTTTTCTGAAAACTAGTCCTTGAGACACATTCTGATGTAGTGCATTATGTTGAGTATATATAGTAGTATAACTCAACAAATTTTCAGCCCTTCAAAATATCGGCGTCATAGTTAATATGGCGACAACCCCAAGAGAGAATTCAATTTTTTTCCTGAAAACGAGTCCTTGAGACACATTCTCATGAAGTGCATCATGTTGAGTATATTTAGTAGTATAACTCCACAAACTTTCAGCCCTTCAAAATATCGGCGTCATAGTTCGAATGGCGACCACCCCAATAGAAATTTTTTTTTCCTGAAAACGAGTCCTTGAGACACATTATGATGAAGTGCATTATGTTGAGTATATATAGTAGTATAACTCAACAAATTTTCAGTCCTTCGAAATATTGGCGTCATAGTTAAAATGGCGACAACCCCAAGAGATAATTCAATTTTTTTCCTGAAAACGAGTCCTTGAGACACATTCTCATGAAGTGCATCATGTTGAGTATATTTAGTAGTATAACTCCACAAACTTTCAGCCCTTCAAAATATCGGCGTCATAGTTCGAATGGCGACCACCCCAAGAGAGAATATGTTTTTTTCCTGAAAACGAGTCCTTAAGACACATTCTGATGAAGTGCATTATGTTGAGTATATATTGTAGTATAACACAACAAATTCTCAGCCCTTCAAAATATCGGCATCATAGTTGAAATGGCGACCACCCCTAGAGAGAATTTTTTTTTCTGAAAACTAGTCCTTGAGACACATTCTGATGTAGTGCATTATGTTGAGTATATATAGTAGTATAACTCAACAAATTTTCAGCCCTTCAAAATATCGGCGTCATAGTTAATATGGCGACAACCCCAAGAGAGAATTCATTTTTTTTTTCCTGAAAACGAGTCCTTGAGACACATTCTGATGAAGTGCATCATGTTGAGTATATTTAGTAGTATAACTCCACAAACTTTCAGCCCTTCAAAATATCGGCGTCATAGTTCGAATGGCGACCACTCCAATAGAGAATTTTTTCTTTCTGAAAACGAGTCCTTGAGACTTCCAGAGCCTCAAGAGAAAAAAACTTATTTTTTTACTGGATTGATGAGTCGGCTGATGCTGCCAAAGCTGTTGGTGAAATTTTGCTAGAATTATATCCATCTGGTTCTATTCAGTTCAACAAAATTACCAGACTTGGGAATACAAAGGACGGGTAAACGCGACCCCTGAAAGTTGAATTCTCTTCTCGGCAAAACGTCATTACTATTTTGAGAAATAAAAATAAATTGTCTCTGAAATGTCACCCTAATGTTCAGATCAAAAATTATTACACCCCTAATCAAAAGGCTGAATTAACTAAAGTTCACCATAAGAACTCAATCGTCGAAAAGGCAACGGTGAAAACCTCAAGTTGAAATTTACGTTTGGCAGGCCAACAATAGTTCTTGTAGTGACTACTCAAAAGAGAAATCGTGAAGAGGAACATTCTCCGAACAAATCCTCCACCAAAATTACTAAAGGAGATGCATCCCAGTCAAAAAACTGAACATATCATTTTGGAACTGTCATGGTTCCATGAACGTTTACAACTTACTGGAAGGATCTCTCAAATTTGATATTCTTTGTCTCTCAGAAACTTGGGTAACTCACGACATCTCCTCAAAACCAGCATTTCTAACTGAATTCAACTGCGTTACTTCACACACCATTAAGGAGAAGTCGTTAGGTAGACCCAGTGCTGGCTTATGTATCTTTTATAAGAACAGTTTCAGTGTTGATATCTTACATAAAAGTAACCTTATTATTATCTGTATGTTCACTTCCTGTAACTACAAATTCATTTTATGTTCTTTATATTAAACCAACATCAGATTTGGGGCACACTCTTGATGTATTACAAGTGTCACTGACAGATCTCACTGAAAGATATGTCGATACTATGATTATTGTAGGTGGGGATTTCAACTGTAGAATTTCAGATAATAGCACTATACCTAGTGAAATTATTGAAAATACAAACCTTTATCAAAATAGGTCAAGTCTAGACACTACACTCAACTCTAGAGGTAGGCAGTTGATTGATTTCATGTATAGTAACTCATTTTCAGTTGTGAATGGCAGATCTTTATCAGACGTACCAGGTAATTTCACATATGTCAGCAAATTGGGCAAGAGTGTGGTAGACTTGATATGGGTCAACAATGTTTTTCTTTCGGAAGTAACCGATTTTTATGTTGATGGAGATGATTTCATGTCTGATCATTTTCCGATTAACTTATTGATTAATCATCACACAACTCCCCCAAACTCTTTGAAAAATGATTCGGTGAATAATGTTGAAAGGCAGCGTCTCGTGTGGAATGAAAATCTCTTAGTGAACTATAAACAAAGAATGACACGATCAAATAGAGCTTATATCATTGCTAACCCAGTAGAATCATTCTCTAACTTTTGCGCCGCTATAACTGAAAGTTCCATCGACTTAGGTCTGACCCACTCTAGTAAAATGCCTAATAACAAAACAGTGAATCATCACAATAAACCATGGTTTGACTCTGTATGTGTCAAGGCCAAGAAAAGTATGAAGGAGACGCTTAAAATCTGTAAAACTCAAAATTTTCCAGAAAATTTGAGAAAAAATATATTGACCTGAAAAATGAATATAAAAAACTCACCAAATTAAAGAAAAAAGATTACGAAAATGTAATAATTGACAAGTTATCGAATGTGCATAACCCTAAGGAATTTTGGATAACAGTTACACAATTCAGATGTAACTTTGCCTTTAAAAATTTGCCCATTCATACCTGGGGATGTTTTTATGGAAATATATACCCTGTCAGACAAACATCCACTATAAGTTTTTATGATGTCACACACCCCTTTCTGGATTCACCTTTTACAACAGATGAACTTTATAATGTGCTCAGTAAGTGTGAAAATGATAAGTTACCAGGCTCTGATGGAATCCCTTATGAATTCCTCAAAAACCTTCCTAACAATTGGATTCTTCATCTAACAAGTTTATTGAATAATATCTTCGAGTCCCCCACAATTCCAAAGACATGGTGCAATATTACACTCACTATGTTACACAAGGGGGGCCCGCAAGACAATCCAGTAAACTATAGAGGTTTAGCGTTGGTAAATTGTTGTGGTAAGCTATTCACTAGCCTTATACTTAATAGATAAACCTTATGGGTTGATAATAGTAACAAAGTGTCAGGCAGGGTTTCGTTCTGGCCGAGGATGTGTGGACAATGTCTTTACTCTCAGCTCGATTATTAACATCCATATTAGATTGAAAAAGTGCAAACTTTTTGCTATATTCGTAGATTTTAAAAGAGCTTTCGATTCCGTGAAACATAGTTTGTTGTGGTTAAAATTGTTCAACTTAGGTATATCTGCTAAAATCCTCCGTGTAATAACTTCATTTTATTCTCAGGATACTGTCCAAATCAAGGGCTCCGATGGTATGACTCAACCCTATGATGTAACTACCGGTGTTTTACAGGGCGAACCGTTAAGTCCGTTATTATTTGCGTTATTCATCGCTGACTTCGAAAATTTTTTTTACGACAATGGAGCTGTTGGGGTGAACATTGACGATAAGAACGAAGTCTTAGCATTGTTATATGCTGATGATCTGGTCATTCTAGCTCACTCCGAAATCGACGTAACGAAAAAATTAAAAATTCTGGAAAAATATTGTGCCTTCAGCGAGTTAGTGGTTAATCTACAGAAGACAATAATAATGCAGTTTTCCAAAAGTGGCTTCCAGAAGCCAAAAAATAATTTTTATTTCAATAACCAAACCATATCTGTAACTAATAAATACGTATACCTAGGGGTACCATTCACCTCTTCTGGCCTTTTCCACGAAATGTCCACAGTCACTTTTAATAAAGCAACACAAGCGGTGGGATCTATTTTGCCCATAATGTCAAAAGCAAAAATTGATACTTGGCACCCAAGAATTAAAATGTTTGACTCGCTGGCTCTCAGCGTGTTATTCAACTCCATTACAGTGTGGAGTCTCAGGTATTTTGAAATTTTAGAACGAGTTCAACTTAATTTTTTGAAAAGAGTTCTTTTAGTTTCCAACAATACACCAGATGCGATTGTTCGTTTAAAAACGAGAAGAGTGAAAATTGCTTTTAATATATTCAAGATGACTCTCGATTGGATCCAAAAAATGGTTTCAATGGAAAGCCATCGGTATCCTAAACTCTGTTTGAAACAACAACTTCGTTTAATCAACGGTGCTGATCCAAAATATAATTGGTTACTGCAGGTAAAACAGTTTTTTGTAGATATAGACAGTCTTGATTCATGGAACAACCTCAATAATATAAACATGAAATCTAGAAAACAACTGTTATCCAAATATTACGAATACTGGCTCCGAGAATCGTGAGTCCTGAGCAGACGCAACGAACCGAGAATAACGGCCTTCTGCATGCGGCCGGCCAAGATCTCTGCCGCATCACGGCATGCCGGTATGATCTTGAGCTCCGAGAGTAGCGTTGGTCTGGAACCACCGAGAACACCTATAATCAGAACCACTAACTTGACAGAATAGTCTGGGTGGAGCCTGCGGAGTTCGTAAAGTAAATCCTGGTACTTTGTCCGTTTTTCCTCCTCTTTTCGGACGATATTCGTTTCGGCAGGGGCCGAAAACTCAATAACGAATATCGTCTTACTTCGGTGGTCGAAGAGGACTATATTAGGCTTATTGGCTTGTATTTGCCTGAGGGTGGGGAATGAAAAGTTCCAAAAAATTCGGCACCTTTCATTTTCCACAACGGACTCAATATCCCCTGGAGTACCGGTGTCCTGTCTATTTCATACGAGTGCCGAAGAAAATAGTACAGCACTCGTAAGGCCGCATTATGGCGATGGATATAGGCCGAGACCGCATAAACTGCACAAGATGACAGCAAATGCATCAAAGTCTCGGGCGCCTGTCGGCAGGCCCTGCATCTAGTATCAGGGACCTCTATACCCATCACGCGGCTCCGGTAGACTAGTGTGTTGAAGACACCGTCTTGGCACGCCATGATAAACCCTTCAGTCTCCGACTTCAGCTCACCTGACCTGAGGAAGGCAAATGTCAGCTTAACAGACAAGCCATGGTCCTCGATGTTCTTAAAGAAGACTCCATGCATGGGCTTGTCTGTAAGCAGCTGCAGCATTTTGGCATTCTCTGCAGCCTTGATGTGAGCTTTTCTCCGTGCGGGCTCCAACTCGGTGACAGAGAGTTGATTTACCCGATCGGTGTCGAAGACTATACCAAGTTCATCAGCAGCGCGCCTTGCTGCCTTGAATAAAAAGGCTCCGACTCCTGCATTTTCGTGATGTCGAACCATGCAGTGTAGGGGATCCGAACTCCTGATGACTCTACAGGCTCCATCTAGCACCATTCTGTTGTGGAGACACTCCAAACTCAAAAGTCCACGGCCCCTTTGTTGTCGACGGAGATATAACCGTGGAACGGACGATTTGGGATGCATGCTTCTGTGCATATGCATCATTTTGCGAGTCTTCACGTCAAGTTGCTGCAGCTCTTCCTGAGTCCACTTGACTACTCCGAAAGAGTAGAGTAGAATCGGAATGGCAAGCATGTTGGTGGCAGAAACTTTGTTTTTGCCCGACAGCTCTGAGGACCAGATCTGCCGTAGTTTCTGCCTTTACTTGCCACGGAGAGCATTTTTCACCGAGTCTACCTCTTGGGTGTGGCGTTGTTCCACACCCAAATAGGTGTATGTCTCTCCGGCATTCAAATGATGTAGAATGCTTCCGTCTACGAGTTGGGCATCCTCCACGAAATCCTCGCATCGTCCTCTTCTGAGATGAACCAGTGCACATTTGTCAATCCCGAATTCCATACCGATAGCATGCGTGAACTCCTGCACCACCCTGAGGGACTGCTGTAGGTCCCTTTTTCCAGAGGCATAGAGCTTAAGGTCATCCATATAGAAAAGATGGGTGACCTTATGCCTCCGGTTTCCAGGGGTGCCGCAGTTATATCCCCGGGATTTCCTGAGCGCAACGGACAATGGCATTAGTGAGATGCAGAAGAGAAGAGGGCTGAGGGAATCTCCCTGAAAAACACCTCTTCTTATGATGACCGGCTCTGTTTGGATCCTGCTTTCACCTGATGTTATAATGAAGCGGGTCCTCCAGAGCGGCATCAGTTGTTCGATGCATCTCACTATTTGATCGGGTACCGCAAGGCACTCGAGTAAGTACAACAACTCATGTGATGTTGTATCGTATGCCTTGCGATAGTCGATCCAGGCCATAGAAAGATTCCGCTTATATTGCACGGAGTCCTGCGTGATACATCTATCAATCAGCAGGTTCTCCTTACAGCCCGCGGAACCCCTCTTCGACCCTTTTTGCTCATATATCCGTTCGAACACCGGGTCAACTGCTTGGAGAGTACGCATATACAAGATGCGTGTAAACATCTTGTAACACGTATTCAAGCATGCTATCGGTCTGTAATTCTTAGGATCCGACAAATCTCCGTTCTTCGGGATTAGCACGGTTCGTCCCTCGACAAACCATTCCGGAATCAGCTGCTCTCCATTCAGCCAAGAACTGAATATTCTGGCCAGATGGTGGTGAGTGCTCGATAACTTTTTCCACCAATAGTTATTGAGGCCATCAGGGCCTGGAGCAGCAAAGTTCTTCGAACCCTCAAGAGCTTTCCGAACTTCATCCGTGGTTATCGGTTGACGCAGTATTTCGGGCTCAGGCTGTTGAAGCCTTCTACAGAAAGCTTCAAACTGCGTCAGGGCTGGAGTGTCTCGGTTGAGTGGTTGCGGATGCTCGTAGATACTTTTCCAGAAGGATTCCACCCGATCAGCGGCCAGCGGATTATCCACAACACGCGGAGGCGATTGGAATAGGCGTGAGGGTTTCTGGCGGAACTGTTTGTTCTCTGAGAAAGCCCTCGCCCGCCTCACTAGTGACTTTTTTGCAGTCACCAGCATTCGTATCCTCTCGAGGCAATGCTGCTTGATGGTGAGCAGCACCCCTCGATTCAATGTGTGATGGGATCTGCGCAGTTTTGCAGCGATTTGCCGCACTGCGTGCGTAAATGGTCTTTGAACCGCTAAGTAGTCCATCAGACATTGGATACGAGACTTATTATTATTATTATATTCAGTAGTATAACTCCAAAAATTTTCAGCCCTTCAAAATATCGGCGTCATAGTTTAAATGGCGACTACCTCTAGAGAGAATTGATTGTTTTTTCCTGAAAACGAGTCCTTGAGACACATTCTGATGAAGTGTATCATGTTGAGTATCTTTAGTAGTGCAACTCCAAAACTTTTCAGCCCTTCCAAATATCGGCGTCATAGTTAAATTGGCGACCACCCCAAGAGAGAATATGTTTTTTTCCTGAAAACGAGTCCCTGAGACACATTATGATGAAGTGCATCATGCTGAGTATATTTGGTAGTATAACTCCAAAAATTTTCAGCCCTTCAAAATATCGGCGTCACAGTTGAAATGGCGACCACCCCAAGAGAGAATCCATTTTTTTCCTGGAAACGAGTCCTTGAGACACATTATGATGAAGCGCATCATGTTGAGTATTTTTAGTAGTATAACTCCAGAAATTTTCAGCCCTTCAAAATATCGGCGTCATAGTTTAAATGGCGACCCCCTCTAGAGAAAATTGATTTTTTTTCCTGAAAACGAGTCCTTGAGACACATTCTGATGAAGTGCATCATGTTGAGTATATTTAGTAGTATAACTCCACAAATTTCCAGCCCTTCAAAATATCGGCGTCATAGTTAAATTGGCGACCACCCCAAGAGAGAATATGTTTTTTTCCTGAAAACGAGTCCTTGAGACACATTCTGATGAAGTGCATTATGTTGAGTATATATTGTAGTATAACTCAACAAATTTTCAGCCCTTCAAAATATCGGCGTCATAGTTAAAATGGCGACCACCCCTAGAGAGAATCAATTGTTTTCCTGAAAACTAGTCCTTGAGACACATCCTGATGAAGTGCATCATGTTGAGTATATATAGTAGTGTAACTCCATAAATTTTCAGCTCTCATAGTAATTATTGGCACATGTTCCATTACTATTCGACTTAACTTGAAGGGAACACAAAATACCTCCGAGTCGATTTGGCGATTTCTACAATTCCTCAGTCCACTACTTGTGTAGTGTAAACCGGACTTAGGAGTGAGGGGTGGGCGCTAGATGAGGGCGCTGGCGTCCGACGCTAACTTCACACGAGTATCTTTTCCATTTTTCTCGATCCACAAGAGCTCAAAGAAATTGGTCGAAAACTATTGAAATCATTCGGGTTTTTACCAGATTTAGGAATTCCAACTAATACCCACATAGCAATCAAAAGCATATTCATAACTCTAGCACATGCTGAGGATATGTTTCAACTCAAGCCCGTAACCTTACTTTTCAGAATCTATATTACATTTTTGACATTTAGGTGAAACTGGCAGGTTGAAATCCCAACTGTTGGTACTTCGTTAAAATCTTCCTGGCAGCACTGCATGCTGTGCACGCATGCGTGCGTAGCAAGAGGCAATGCTAAGCTTCCATTTTCCAAGCTTTTTGTTCTTGTTGAAATTGAATATGTTATCTCCAATCAGTTTACCAGTTGGATTGTTTATTTTTGAAGAAGATATTTTATCAGTGTGTGTTCAGTGTTCTCTATTGTGGATTGTGCATATTCGATACCGATAGTGAAGTGTGGGGAAGTTATCGAAAAAAAAGTTAGGTTAGGGTAAGCTTTCTTCACGGCTCTTTTTATTCATAGAATAATATCTTGTATATCTATTTTAGATGCTTATCAATGTAATGAGAGAACACAAAATGCCTGTGAAGATGAAATTATCCAAGAAATAAAGAGATGGTTAGCTAAAGCTAAAGAACGGTTTAAAAATGAATTAAAGAAAACTGAGATGAGGTGAGTTTTAAATTTTGGACCCTACCACACTGTCCCAGTCTACCTACATGTTTCAATGGGATAGCTCATAAACCAGAAGTGATTTATCAATATTTACATTGCTAAAATAAGCAATATGTATAATTATCTATATTGATTATTCAGAATTTTCAATTTTTATTTTTTCAAATAAATGAAATATTCCATTGTAACATGTATACCGGGACACCCGGTATATTGTTCTAATCCATTATATTTCCAGGTCCCAAAATCAGCAGCGTTCCCAGGACACCGAAATAGGATGAAAAACAATAACATGTGAATAAAAATTTCTTAGTTTTTTATAAATGTTTTAGAAGTATTTGATGTATTTTGTTTGAAGATGATCAAGGATGGCATTCATGCTTCAAAAAATGCCAAGAAACTACTAGAACCTTCAAGGATAATGATGTTGCATCTCCTAAAGTCCTACAAAATGTGTGTCTAGATATGGATGTATATTGAGCATATATATAGCATATGCTATATTGGTGATATAGGTATATTCTGAGGATATTTTAATATATTCAGTGTATATATTTCAATCATATACGTAGCATATACTACTTGTGGCCAAAAAAATATACCTAGCATATTCTCAGCATATAGTAACCATATTCTGTGTATATGCTAGGGATATAATCTCAATATTCTTATGCGTTTAGGAATATGTTCAGCACATACTTGGTATATTATTTTGCTATGTGGGTATAAAAATTTTCCAAGCATCTGGAATGTCTGCCCCCCACAAGACTCTATTATAACAATATAACAATTTAGTCAGTGCAACACTTGGTAGATTTGAGATCATACAATAAGGTATGTAATCCAATCCTGGAGATGATGTTTTTTTAACGTGACTGAGAACAATTTGAAGTTCATTAAGAGAAAACGGATTTGAGTGATCCACTCCAAGTTCATAGGTGAAGCGTATAGACATAGTACTTGAGGTGAAGTTGTGTAACATATCCTTTGCAACAAGTTCTGTTGGATATTTGGTTGAATTTGCGGAATAGTTTGTTGAATTTAAGAATTTTTGGATCATTTGCCAAACATAAGAAATATTGGATTCCCTATTCAGAGATGCACAAAATTGTTTGAAAGATGATCTTTTTTTCTTACGTAAAAGTCTTCTAGTTTGAGCAATATTTTTTTTGTTTCAATGTATTGCAAGAGAGAAGGGGTCTGTTTGAACTTAGCAATAGCTTGTTTTCTGGATTGAATGATAGAACTACATTCCTGATCCTACCAAGGACATTTCGGTTCATGCTGCCAAATAGGTTTTGTTGGTATAGTGGACTGTGCTATTTCTTGCATAATTTTTATGATTTCGTCATATGTGTAGGATACATGGGCGCTGATAGTGGTTACTATAGCATTATGATACCGATCCCAGTCTGCAGCTTTAAAGTTTCGTTTCTCAGTTACACTGCGAACTGGAGTTGGAATTGCTAGAAATTGTTTATAACAACAAAGAGTATGAAAATGGTCACTAAATCCACAGTCCTCAAGTACATACCACGTACAAGAAGGAGCAATCCAAGATGAAACAATTGTTAAGTCTAATGGACTTAGGTTGTCTTCTGGATTGTGAAATCCTGTAGACGTTCCATCGTTTAAAATAATCAAGTCCTCATTTTCCAAAAAAGACATCAGCTGTCTACCACTATTATTACTGTGTATGCTTCTCCATAATGGGTGGTGAGCATTGAAATCTCCCATAATTATTATGTCACATTCAAGAGAATTTGTCAGAGAGTTTAGAAAATCCACCCCTAAATTATTCCCTGTTGGGTTATATATATTGATAATATTCAAATTGTTGACTTTGATTATTATAGACTGAGCATTGCTGTCTGTTGACATATCACTACAAATTATTCGAAAACCAATCTCATTCTTGATGAGGGTGGCTATTCCTCCATAACCATCTTCTCTATCATTTCGAATAGTACTGTAATTAGTCATATAAAAATTAAGTTTAGTCTTCAGCCAAGTCTCATTAAGAATGATATTATCAGGAGTATGTTCTGTAATGAGATTGATCAGATTATGACGATTGGACATTGCACTACGTATGTTCCATTGCATGATTGATAGTTTTGGGAAATTATTATCCATGAGTCGAGGGAAAAGGAAAGAGAAGAAGTTCAAGACTGGGATGCCCCAGAAAAGTCCAAGTCTGTATGTTTGTCCAAATTTGTGTACGTATTTAGTAGATCTATAATTCTATATTTTAATTCATGTGGTATATTCAAAAAAAGGCCATCAATAATTTTGATGGTATTCTCAACAGAAGAGGTTTGTGAAGGATTGTTTTGTGTGAAAGATGCAGATCCACTACTTGTTGAGGGTAGTACACCTGCAGACCTGTCATTGCTTGTTCGTGAATTCAAAACGACCCCACAGGGTAGTCTTGAAAACTGTCCATTTGGATAATTCAAGCAAGCATTGTGCTTGGTTCTGTCAAATTCAGTGTTACGAACAGATTGTTTTGGGCTGGAAGGGGATACTACCTTATTATATGTTCGTTTCTGTGATCTGGCATTGTAAGTTTGTTCTCTCTGACTGATAGTTATGGTATTGAATTCTATATTTGCATCCCCCAATGAAGGAAATTCGGAGTGTCTAGCACTGTGACCCTCTTTGTCTCTGGGAAATAATAAAGATGCTTCATGAAAAGAGATGTTGTCAAAAGCCATTTTATATCGAATGTTTTTTTGTCTAATCATTTCAGTACAATTGGAATAGTTAGATTTATGAGAATCACTCTTACAATGCAGACATTTTGTGAGAGTGCATGTATCATAATCCTCCTCTAGTTCATGTACTGAGGTACAATGAAAGCATTTCCTTTTCCCTTGACATTGTTTTCTGGTATATCCAAACATTAAGCAATTAAAGCATTGCGTGACTGGAGGTACATAAGGTGTCACAGCATATGATATGTAACAGAGATCTACATACCTAGGCAAAACAGTTCCCTCGAATGTAATGACTATGGTTGTTGTTGCTTTTTATGTTGTTAAATTGTCTTCTATTACCCTTCTATTTAATCTGCAAACAGATATAACCCGATGAGGACCTCCAATCATGCGCTGCAAGTCAGTTTCACTGAATAAAGTTGAAATATTTCTAACTAATCCCTTAGATGTGACTTTGTTGTATGGTATATACAGTTTATAGCCCTTTTCTGTAAGAGACGAGTTATCAACAAAATTATTGGCAGCCTCCTTATTGTAAAATTCCACACCTATATTATTCAGCCATTTATCTTTCATTCTGATTATTCCTTCAAGATTTAAATCACAAACTTTTTTTGCAATCTGTAGATGGTTATACTTGCCTACATTATCGCCCGATTCCTCAGTAGATTCTACGATAACGACAAAAGGTCCCAAAGAACCAGCTTTGTAAAAAAGTTTTTCTCTTTTTTTAGGATGTTCGACCTGATTGTCTTTATCAGTTTGATCTGACGTATTTCCGTTTGTGCTATCAACTTTGTTTGAAGAGTGTATAATTGGTGTATTTATTGGATGAAATCCCTGTGAGAAATTGAGCATAATTTCAGCAATTTCCTGATCCGTGTTGTCCATATTATTATCAGGTTCCAAAGGATTATTTATGGTCAAGTCCGATTCGATATTAGGTTATTTATGAGGGGGGGGGTGACCCCCCCGTCTGTTCAACACTCATAGTTCTATCAGTTGGATAACAAGGTCATTTTTAATTTCAGAATATAGTTTAGACTGAATTGAAGAGAATATAAATGAAAATAGAGATGTTAGTAATAACGCACACCTGTGAATATTCCTCAGCTCGTTATCTCCCACTGTTAACAGACTCGAGATCACCGAACAACTGGACAAATAATTCTTCTTTTGTGGTATGGCATTATGGCCCGACTAATTGTCATACACCCACTTCCGGAGAAAATTCGTGCTTCTGTGACGTATCATACAGTGACGGCCGTTGCCACTACTAAGGGCAACGCCAAATCGGGAAACGCGATTGTGACATCACTTCCAACGTCGACCACTTGGGGAACCACAAGCTCAGCGGCAAACATCTCTAGCCAGGCCACTGCGGTGTGTTAACAGTGGCGCGACGCAACGAGTTATATATTTATAATGAATACCATCCATTGTATTAATGCAAGTGTTTATCATAGCTCTTAGACGCTGATTTTACATTATATTCCTTACATAAACGCGAGGACGCTTTAATGTCCGATTTTTACGTTTGATCCAGCACAGCTAACGAGCAATTGTATTCATTTTAAAAATAAACGAAATTTTTAAAAAACCAAATCGTTGCCCAGCAACTTTATTTGGCGCAGTCGGTAGGATAGTAGAAGTGTCCCTTCATCGAGAAAACACGTCGGCCCAGCTGTTAGTCCGCTATTCGAAGAAACAAGAAGGAGTTGGCGACCTTTGGTGAATACAAGCTGATCATTCGAAAATCTCGAAGAGCTGCTTCGTCGGACCATCACGGTGAGTCGAGTATCCTCTTCGTACTTCCTGAATGTGTTTATCATAAACATTTCTAAGGAGCTTAGGTTAAGGAAAAACGAACAGAACAAAACGGAGTGATACAGATCACTCAAACCACAGTTTTTGTGTGATACAGATCAACAAAAACAAAAACAGAAACAAACCAAGTAGAGTAGAGTAAAATACCAAGTTTCAGTGTGAATTCTTGAGTGATTTTACAAGTAGATTCAAGAAACCAAGTAGAATTAGAAAATATTGAACCTATTTATTTTATGACTGATATTGACAATCTGATCAAATCTTTTTCATCATTGAACGTTTCAAACATGGCCCAAGAAATTAATTACACTTTGTTCAAAATATATTCAGATACCATTCCTACTTTTGATTGATCCTCTGAAAATCTCGAAATTTTAATAAATGCCGTTGACAAATTCCATGCTAGATATCATGGCAATGACCAAATTCTCAACCAATGTATTGTAAGCATAATTTTGAGTAAATTAAAAGATAGAGCACAATTATTGATTAGTTCACGAACGGAATTGAATACGTGGCTATTGATAAAAAACGAATTGAGAAACACTTTTGGTGATAGATTGATCCTTGATAATTTAGAACAAAAACTTTTTACTTTGATACCAAATAGAAATGAACATATGTTAGATTTTGGAAAAAGGATTCAAATTTTACGAAGTAAACTCATTTTCAAAATAAATTTAGATCAACCAACAAAACGAATTCATATCAGACAATATGAATGTCAATCATTAAAAGTATTCTTACTCATTGGAAGAGGCTATGAACTCAGTACTCGAAGATGAAAACAACAACCCCAAAAGTTTCCAAAAACTCAAACTGTACAACAACAATATTACCAACAACCACAGTTGACACAACAACAATTTCAACCCCAATATCAACGTAGCATAATACAACCTCATATACAACAGCAATTCCAACCACAATATCAAAATGGCATAATACAGTCTCATGCAAGGAATCAATTTCCATGTCAACCTATCGCAATTAAACCTCAAGCTATAAATCAAAAGTTTCTAACTAACAAACAAGTATTTGGCCCTCCACAAAATGTCTGGAAGCCAAAGAATAAAAAAATCAATACACCGGTTGAACCCATGTCAACTACATTTAGAAATCCAACAATGATAAAACCAAATAATAATATTTTCAAAAATAATCCTAATATGAGCAGCAATTTTATTAGCGAAGAACTAAACAATCAAGATTGTGATATAACACCCTAGTTATATTCACATAATACGCAACAATTGTTAAACTACGAAATCAGTTCACAATTTGAAAACGATATACCCAATCAAGACGATTTTGACTTTGAAAATTTCTAACAATTTTTGATGAATTCAATGAATCAACAGACAATGAAAATGAGACAAATTTTTACAATCTGCCTCAAATGAACGAGAACACCTAATAGAGTCGCATTCAGTAGTAGTAAACGGGCTACCGTATATAAAAATACAAAATCCACCTATAAAACTACTTATTGACACAGGATGTCATGTAATAAAACCAAATCCCAATAAAATAAAAGCAATTCAAAATTTTCCTTTACCATCAACAGCCAAGGAAATTAAATCATTTCTCGGACTGTAAGGATACTATAGAAAATTCATAAAGAATTCTGCAGATATAACTAAACCCTTCACTAAATATTTGAAAAAAGGAGAAAAAATTATACACAATGACGAATTTAATGAAACTTTTGAAAAATGTAAAGATCTTTTAAGTAATGAACCAATTTTGCAATTTCCTGATTTTTCAAAACCTTTCATATTAACGACAGATGCTTCAAATATAGTCATTGGTGCTGTCCTTTCACAAGGAACTCTAGGTAATGACAAACCTATTCCCTATGCTTCACGAGCTTTAAATAGTTCAGAACAAAATTATTCAACAATTGAAAAAGAGCTTTTAGCAATTGTTAATTTCACAAAATACTTCAGACATTATTTATTCGGACGTAAATTTTCCCTGATAACAGATCATAAACCACTTGAATGGTTATTTAACCTAAAAGACCCAAGCTCAAGACTTGTAAGATGGAGACTAAGACTAGAGGAATTTGATTATAACATCCTATATAGAAAAGGCAAACAAAATAAAGTAGCAGATGCTTTATCTCTAATAGAAATGAATCCTATTGAAACCCAATCACTTGCAGTGAATATTGACCCACAAAAATATAGAATTGAAGATGACTTCCCCGAATTATTTGACCCAAATTATGAAATTCCTCAACTCTCAGAAAGTAATCTAAATGATATAAATGAATTAATTGAAAAAGAAACAGAAAAAAGAACAAAAGGAGAGAATAAAAAAACAAACATCATTTCGGACATATTCAAATTCGTCCACCTACAGAAAGGAAAAAAGATGAAGAATCTTTAGACACTGAACACACAAGTGCAGAAAATCCAGTTCTTGAAATACCGATTTCAGAACAAGAATTGAATAAATTTCAAAATCAAATTTTCCTTCGTTGTAGCCGAGATACTATTTCACCACGTTTTACAATACAAAAAGTATTTGATAAAACCAGACTTAATATGGTTTTGCCCTATAAAACTTTCAACAAAACCTGGTAGAGATGATGAAAAATTATTTACAACCAAATCATACATATGGTATAATAGTTCAAGAAGAATTACAAACAATCAAACAATTGTGGTTTCAACTATTCAAAAATACTTTAAAAACGGTGCATTCAAACTAATCCAAAGTAAAATTTTACTTAAAGATATCACAAATAAAGAAGAACAACGAGAGAAAATAAAATATCACCATGAAACAAAAACCATACATAGAGGAATTAACGAAACGAAATTAGCCCTCTCTAGAAAATATTATTGGCCTAATATGATTACTGATATACGTGATTATATCAATACATGTGTAGATTGTCAGAAATCGAAATATGAAAGACACACTAATGAAATAAAATTTAAACCGACCCCTATCCGAGAATATCCTTTTGAACATATTTATATGGATATATTATCTTTAAATAAAATTAAATTCTTAACATTAATCGATAGTTTTTCACGATTCGCTCAAGCATACCCCATTCAACCTATTTTAATTAGTTATTAGTTAATTAATTTTAGTATTCTTTTCACACTATGGAATACCTACAAAAATCACATGCGATTCTGGCAGTGAATTTAAAAATAAAATTGTCGAAGATTTTTGTAAGAAACATAATATAAAATTACATTATATAACACCAAAGAATGCAAACAGTAATAGTCCGATTGAAAGACTTCATTCGACATTACTAGATGAAATCAGAATATTAAAACAAGAATTTCCACAAAGATCTATGTCCACCCACATGGTCTATGCAATTTTAGGATATAATAATACAATCCATTCAGCAACCAAATATACATCTTTTCAAATAATTAAAGGAAATCTAAATCACACAAATCCATTTGATATAACTACAGAAAAAATAATGACTGACTATTTAGAAAAACATGATCGAAATATTAAAATAATAAATGACTTAATAAAAACAAATTATGAGAAAGCAAAAGCAACTCTAGAAAAAATTAATATACAGAGAAAAGAACCCCTTGAAATGAAACACTTGATCAACCAGTTTATTTATCTGACAAACAAAGAAGTAAAACCACACCCCTTTATAGAGAGGTTGAGCCAATAGCAAATGAAGACATCAAATTGAGAACCTCGAAAGCAACTTATCATAATTAACAACTGAAACCTCAACGTATTGTTTCAGATGCTAATGAAAATGTAACTCATGATAGGCATTATTATGACAGAAGGACAACAGATCAAGCTGAAGACTGTGACTAACCCAATTCTTCCTTTTTTCCTTGGACAAGCAAGAATAACATTTAAAAAACATACTTTCATCAAATTCTTAGATTTGACGAAATTTGACAAACCTTTACAATACAAAGTATTAGAGGCAATTCAGTGAAAATTACAAATTTAGTCTCAATAAAAGACGAACTATACCCTCAACTACAACATATGCTGAACATTTAAACTATCTCCTTGAACAAATTATGAATAAACTTAATAATATCAAACCTCAAAAATATAAACTACATAAAAGAGGACTCATAAATGTAGGAGGTAGAATTCATAAATGGCTGTTTGGCACTTTAGATGATGAAGACGGTGAACGATATGATAATGCTCTTGCAACACTGTCCGAAAATCAAAATAATTTACATAATGACTTGAAAATTATTTATCTATAACTCAAGATTTCATGAATGAAACAGTTCAAAATTTAAAGAAGATAGCAAACAATCAAAAAATTATTCAAAAACAAATTCAAAGTATTGTTCAAAGCCTGAATGAATATACATTATTTCTACGTTTACAAAATTCACTAGATACAATGATTATTGATAGTCAAAATATGCTGTCCCTTTTAGATAATATCGAAAATTCAATATTATTTGCCGAACTTATCATACTTCGATTTGGTCACATCCGAATAGATTTACCACCCTGTAGTAATACTGTCTTAGCTATGACGCGCAATTGTATGAGTCATTATACTTCTTGCGCTCAGACGTGCCGGTCGAAAGTGAGTGAATCAACTTGCATAAAAATGGGAAAAACAGCAACTAAACGCAAACTTAAAGAATTCGAAGAACTTAAACGGAAAATGAGAAAACTGGAAAGAAAATTCAACATTAGTTCAAGTAAGTAATTATTACAGTTAATTCTCTTTGTTTCAGGCCAATTGAGTCAATGACAACGAAACTTCAACAGGCTCACATGTGAAATATACATTGTTAGAGCTGTTGTTGATATTGATTATGAAATTTGGTTTCAACATACTCACTTGTTAAATAGACAATGTTGGAGTGAATACGAAAGTATAGATGTTTATATTCCCTTGTCAAATAAACAAGGCGAATCTTATGCATATTAACATTCACGGATATAGATGTTATATATCCCTAGACAATGGCCCTATTGTACCATAATTGCGCATTATATTATTTAGGTCACCCTGAAGCTAGTGCGACTTATTTCAAAACGCTAATTCATTTCCTTTTTTCAAGGTTTGTTCTATCAGCAGAGACGAACCTATATAATGATCTGAAACTAGATCAATGTCATTCTAGTTGGTTTCATTATTCTAGTCGGTTTAACCACTCTAGTCTGGTTAGACTCAAGTAAAGTAAGACAAGCAAGTCGAAAGTAATAAAAAGTAAATACACGGTATCCAAAAGTGAACCGAAGAAAAACAAAAGTGCAAAGCCAAAATGCAAAGCAAAACCAAAGTGAACCACTAGTTTCCTGGCGACCCCAGTATAGATTTAAGAAGAAAAGAAGAAAACATTCAGAAATAAAGAAACTTCCCTCGTAACTTTTGTGTTTGTTTTTAAAAACACAATAGCGAAGGCTACGATACAACAAATTGGCGCAGTCGGTAGGATTGACTCAACGTTACTGAAAACTCAGGACGGTGGTTACTGAGCCTTCAACGTCAAGAAGAATCCACAACCCCCACGAAGACGGTCTCTCTGACAGCATTGGAAACAATCAACGCTGGACTCCCGGTTTACAGAGCTAGGATTTCATCTTCGTACTCCCAGAACCAAACAACCACATCCCATTCCTAAGAAGACGGTCTCTCTGACGGTTCTCAAGAAAGAAGAACTGGACTTCCGGTTAACAGAGCTAGGATTTCATCTTCTACACCCAGCCAACCACATCTTCCCCAAAGAAGACGGTCTCTCTGACGGTTCTCAACACAGCAGAACTGGACTCCTGGTTAACAGAGTAGGATTTCATCTTCTACACCCAGATCAAGTCATCAACTTCATGAATACCATACTTCGGTGAGTCGTCATCTCGATTTTACCTTCATTTCATTGATATTGATCATTGATATTGATTATATCTGTTCTATATCTTACATCCCAGAACTCATCTGAACCTCATACGAACATCTATTGAGAATATTTTTAAAATCGAATCAAATAATACGATCATTTGAAAAAGAAAAAAAAACTAAACATCAATTACAATTATTATTCCAAATCAAATAATACTGATTATTTGAAGAAAGAGAAAGCTTCTAACTATTCATTCAAGCTTCTCCAGTGAATAAATAAAATTTGAACAATGGCAGAAGTCGAACCATACAAACTTGTTGAAATTTTCTCCATTGTACCCGAATATGACGGAAACCCCATATTTTTGTCAACTTTTCTAAGAGCATGTTCAACAGCACAACGAATGGCAGTCGTAGATCAGAAAATTTTTGTATAAGAAATAAATTAAGAGGCAAAGCAGCAGAAATAGTAAATTCACGTAACCCAGAAACTTGGATAGAAATTCAAGATCTTTTAGAAATACATTTTGGTGATACGCGTGATCTGAATTCCTTAATTCAAGACTTACAACGTATGAAACAAATGCCAAATGAAAATGCATTGACATTCGTTTCTCGAATTCAAACACAGGTCGCTGAATTATATTCAGCCATCAACAAACAAGCTTTAACTCAACCACAAAAAGAAGCACAAACGGAATTAATCGATTCCATGAGCCTAAATACTTTATTAACTGGTATTGAACCAAAGCTAGGACAAATCATAAGAGCGAGTAATCCACGAGATATTCTAACCGCAGCAGAAAGAATCAAACGAGAATTGCAATTGAGTTATTTTGAAACTCAAAAATTCAACAAAGTCCCTCAAAATTTCGAACCAACAATTCAAAAACCTCAACCATTTCAAAAACCTCAACAATTTCAAAAACCTCAACAATATTTCCAAAGAATGAATTACCCTCAATCACAATTTTCAACTTTCAATAACAAACAACAACCTATTGCGAATTTCCAACGAAACAATTATCAACAACCAAGCTCTTATAGTAATTATAACAATAATCCACAAAACTATGTGCAACATCGACAACTTCGACCTAACCCACATCCGAGTCAACAATATAAGACAAATCAGTCAAGACCATCAGTAATTCAGCAAAATCCGAATCCAAGAGCGCACGTAATCAACTTCGACCAAGCAGAATACGATTTGTATAATAGTGCAGGAAATACAGATTATTTTCCTGAAAATATCGAAACAGATTATAATAATTTTCATTATGATCAAAACCAGTACTCGAACTACAACCCCTACTATGACGAAACTCAGTGTTACCCTCTTGAATACCCGAACACTGATACTGAATATTTCGCATATGGAAATGACAATGAATATAAAACGCATGGAAATGATAACATGCCAATTGAAAATTTTCGTATAGGCAATCCAACGCAACCTCCCGATATACCAATCGAAACGAAAATTCAAACTTTACAAATAGATACCGAAACTTGTCCTTCAAACAACAAAGTATACAACAAATCGAACGTCAACCAAGAACAGAATTTCATATAAATCGACCTTTAATGTCCATAGACAATAGGAATGTTTATTATATTAATGACATTTCTAAACGTTTCAAAATATTAATAGATAGTGGAGCAGGAATCTCTATTTTCAAACCTCATACTGTTGAGAATTATCCAAATCGAATAAAAGAAAACATAACAATTCAAGGCATAACCGATCAAAAATTAAACATTGACGAGTCAACCATGATACCCTTTGCAACAGGTAATCCACATAAAGTGTATATCTACAATCTAGATATTCAATTCGACGGACTTTTAGGATCAGACTTTTTAGAACATTATGATTGCATAATTGACATCAAAAATAAAAAACTTGTGACAAATTTCAAAACTGTTGATCTTCATAAATTAGGAGACGAAGAAACAAATTGTTCAGTTCCCCAACAACAAATCAAACCAGATAAGGATAATTTCTCGAATGAAATTACTCTTCCTCCAAGAACCGAACAAATTTGTAAACTAAGAACAAAGAATTTGAAAAACACCGAAGCTATACTGATAGCTCAAGTGATAGAAAAGGTACGTTTACCTAATGCTTTAGTAAAGATTAACAACGAAGGAGAATTTCTAACTTCAATAATAAATCCAAATGCTATAACAAAAACTGTCGATTTCTCTGATATCCAACTTGAAGAAATCACCCCAATTGAAAGCGTACAGATAAATAGTATAAACATAGACAATGAAAACCCAAATTACGACAGAATTTATGAAATAAAAAATCAACTGAGATTGGACCATCTAAACGAAGACGATAGACAAAGAATTGAAGAACTTTGTTTACAATTCGGCGACATCTTTTATTTAGACGGTGATGTTTTAACTTTTACAAATGAAATAAAGCATTCAATAAATACAGGCGATGCGAAACCGATATTTACAAAATCATATAGGTATCCGCATATTCATAAGAAAGAAGTCAAAACTCAGATAGATAAAATGCTAAAACAAGGAATTATAAGACCATCTACTTCCCCTTGGTCTTCCCCTGTATGGGTCGTCCCCAAAAAAATGGACGCCTCTGGCAAACAAAAGTGGAGAATAGTAATCGACTATCGAAAACTAAATGAGATCACTGTGATTGATAAATACCCTCTTCCAAACATTTCAGACATTCTCGATCAGTTAGGAAGCTGTACTTGTTTTAAAACACTAGATTTGGCAAGTGGTTTTCACCAAATAGAAATAAACGAATCAGACATAGAAAAAACTGCATTTTCGGTAGAGAACGGACACTACGAGTACATTCGTATGCCCTTCGGGATGAAAAATAGCCCATCCGTATTTTGTAGACTAATGGATAACATATTATTGGGATTACAAGGTGAACGATGCTTAGTGTATATGGACGATGTCATTATATACTCAGCTACCGTTGATGAACATCTTGAACGGTTAAAAGCAGTATTCAAAAGACTACGAAAAGCAAATTTAAAATTACAGCCAGACAAATGCGAGTTCTTACGGACAGAAGTCGCTTATCTAGGACACAAAATTACAAAAGACGGTTTACAACCCAACGCAGAAAAGGTGAAATGCATTCAAGAATTTCCCCAGCCTACGAACGTGAGAGGAATAAAATCTTTTCTAGGACTCACAGGTTACTATAGACGCTTCATTCCAAACTATGCCAAAATCTCCAAACCTTTAACAAAACTTTTGCAAAAAGATACTAAATTCAATTTTGATAGTGACTGTAAAAACTCATTTGAAGAACTTAAATATTGAGATATCCCGACTTCAATGATGAATTTTTATTAACAACAGACGCTAGTTCATACGCTATAGGATCCGTATTATCACAAGGACCTATTGGAAAAGACCTTCCAATTGCTTATGCTTCAAGAACATTAGCCCCTGCAGAAACGAAGTATTCCACAATAGAGCGCGAGCTTTTAGCAATTTTATGGTCAGTAAAGCACTTCAGACCATATTTATACGGAAGACGATTCAAACTGATAACAGATCACAGGCCCCTCACTTGGTTATTTTCTATCGAAGATCCAGGAAGCAGATTAGCACGCTGGCAAAATAAATAAGAACGCTGATGCTTTATCGCGAATCAAAATAAATCATTTTGAAGAAATTTCGAAATTCCGAGCATCAGTTCTAATGGCAAACACCAATAACGAAACATCAGACACTGACACTGACAATCCAGTCTCTGAAATCTCAAAACCTGAAACAGAAATTGCCCCCGAAACGCTAAACGAAAAATTTAAAAGATTTCTTCATCTTTTACAAACAAAATCAATTATAGACTATTCAAAATTTGAAATAACAATTGATCAACTTTTAGATAAAAAACATAAAAAAATATTAACTTTCATGCAACAGAATAATAACACAGATCTACACGAGACTATATTAGACGATCTAATTGAAGACGACGATATTCATTTCAGAATTAACAAAGTAAATATCATTGCGAGCAAATCAATAAAAGATGGGAAATATTTTATTGTTCCTATCCCCTTCGGCAAAAAAGATATATTAATTTATATGTTCAACGCTATCTACTTGTCTCAAAACGAATTCAAACCTAATGAGATTTATTATGTCGAAAACAACTTAGATTTACCAACGCAAGAAATGCTCTCCTACATCTTCGCTGAAGATGATACTATCAAATTCAAAATTTGTCAAAATATTGTCACAACCCCTGGAAAAGATCATATACCAATGATTTTAGACCACTTCCACAATGGAAAAGCCAACCTTCACCGCGGAATAAACGAGACAATCAGGAGAATACATAGTAAATACCAATGGTCAGGAATGACTAAAGACGTCGAGGATTTCATAAAAAAATGTAAAACATGTCAAAAATCAAAGATATGTAGGAAAAACTTAAGTTATTCTATGGTTATAACAGAAGCCCCAAATGCTCCTTTTGAAAGAATAAATATCGATATACTTGAAGTTCCCACCAAAAACTACGCGTTAAGCATAAACGACGAACTAACGAAATTCGTACAAGTATATCCAATCCCAAATAAATCTTCTCAAACAATTGTCAACACATTACTACTATTTTTCCAACACTACGGTACCCCACTAAGGATACATTGTGACGCAGGTAGAGAATTTAACTCAGCAATGATGAAAGACCTGTGTACACTTTATGATATCAAACTGACACATTTAAGCGTAGATCATCCACAGTCTAACGGATCGTTAGAAAGATTTCACGCTACTTTATTAGAAATAATAAGAATCCATACTTCTAACCATCCAGAAGAACACCCCTTCACAGTTTTACCCTACTCGGTAATCGCATATAGCAATTCACGAAATAAAGCTCACGGATTTACTCCCTATGAGTTGATATTTGGACACACATCCGGTAGACCTCCCGAGACTCTTTATAATTAAAAAGAATTGATCACTAAGTATATACGAGACTTAAATAATCGCATATCTTATTATTATAAAACAGCAAGGAAATAAACTACAAGACAAATTCAAAGGACCATTTAAAATAAAGGAAATATTCCAAAACTCAGCTATCGTAATTAATGAAGAAACCAATCAAGAGTCGAAATATAATTTTGACTAAATGAAACCATATTCAAGGTAATCGAATGATATTTTTTCAGATTATCCCTGCTTTTCCGGATAATAGCAAGCCAATATACGATTAGCCCTATCAACAACACCCTTGGAATATACTATCATGAAGACATTAACATGGTTATCTCCAACACCAAATGGAAACTATTGTTAAATAAAAATACCACTCTTTTACGAAATTCCTTCGAAAATAATAATAATATATTAAGTTCTTTGATCAATATTTTCCCAACTGATAATATGGAAGCCCAAAAACGAACACTATATGCTGAAGTAAAAACACATATAAATCTATTAATGCAAATTACAAAGTCTATTGACGAAAAATTTCAGGAAATTAGTCTAGATACTCACAGACAAAAACGCGGAATTATAGACGGTATAGGGACAGTATTTAAAGCAATTACAGGTAATTTAGATGCCTCAGACGGCGAATATTATTCAAACTGTATAAACAAATTAAATAACGATGAACATGAGCTTGAAAACTTAATGAAGAACCAGATATCTGTCACAACGTCAGTTATCAAGGATTTTAATATCACTATTCAAAAACTTCAAATAGATGAAGAAACTTTCAACAAAGATATTCAAATTATCCATGATACACTCCAAGAATACGCTGACGAATTTTCACAAATAGAACTGAAAGTTAGATTCTTGGAAATCGCTGAAGAGTTAATGGAAAGCTACTCTTTTATTCAAGATAACTTGAATGATATCTTAAATTCAATAACATTCGCTTGACTAGGAACTATTCATTCTTCCATAATAACACCTGAACAATTAGTGAGCTCTTTACAACATATCTCACAGAACTTGCAAAGAAATAATAATATAATAATAATAATATTTATTTTCCAGTAAGACATAAATACATATGTATAGGAATAGTCACACATAGAGAAACATAGAGCAAAACGTAACAGAACAACATAATCACAATTTAAAATATCACAATTTAAAATATTCGTCCAAGGAATAAAAACAATTTTCAATCAGGAATTTTTTCAGTGCTGTGATAAACTTTCTATTTTCATTGATACTTTTTATTTCATACGGTAATCTGTTATAGATTTTCAAACCCAAATAGGCGAGAGAGTTTTGAGAGACTCTATATTTATAAAATGGAATATAGAACTCATTCTTTTGTCGTGTATTTACATTATGCAAGTTTTCATTAAGAGTAAACTTTGTTTTGTTTTTATAAATGAAAGTGCATATTTCATATATGTACATAGAAAAAAGTGTCAGTATGTTAAAATTGACAAACAATCCCCTACAAGAGTAAGTTGAAGGAATGCCTGCCACTATTCTTATCATTCTTTTTTGCAAGGTGAACACGTCATTAGCAGAAGTAGAGTTACCCCACAAACATATACCGTACCTAATTCGGGACGCTACCTGAGAGTGGTATAGTGCTAATAGCTGGGGCTCCTCCAAGACTTGTTTGAGATTCCTGAACAAATAACATAAAGAATTCAACTTCTTATTATCAATAATAATAATAATAATAATAGCATTTTATTGCCCAACAGTTACCCATTTACAGGACAAATTATTTATAAGAACGTTCAAAGTGTAGTTACAACCATTTTGATGGATAAATTACAAGAGTATTCAGGCATATACAGTGATTTTTCCAATTGATATTCTCATCAATCACCAGACCTAGGAATTTGGTTTCATTGGTATTGTCAATTGATACGTCATTGACTCTGACAGTTATTGGTAGACAGAATTTTTGCCAGTTGTGGAATTTCACTATTTGTGTTTTAGATGCATTCAGATATAAGAAATTCAAGCTACACCATTCGTATACAGAGTTCAAGACTCGTTCACTTTTCAGTTGTGTTTTTATTTCGTCCCTATCTGATACTATTAAAGAGGTATCATCCGCAAACATTGTCATATGGGTCTCTGCTAGGTGCTTCTCAAGATCATTATATATCATTATATATATAATATAATAGAAATAGAATTGGCCCCAGTATCGACCCTTGCGGGACTCCTATGTTGACCAGTTTAGATTCAGATTGGGTTTGTCTGACTACCCCAGAAATAAATTCTGGTATGCTCACGTATTGTAGTCGGTTAACTAAGAACGAAGAAATCCAACTCAGGGCTGTACCTCTAACTCCATAGTTGTACAGTTTGGATAATAGAATTTGATGGTTGACACAGTCGAATACCTTGCTGAGATCACAAAAGACCCCAGCAGGGCATTCTCCTGTTTCTAGATATTCTACAACTTTTTCGAAAAACGAAATTGCAGCTGTATTTGTTGAGTGACTGATCCTGAATCCATGTTGATTTTTGCTCAAAATATGGAAACTTTCCAAGAAATTCAAGAGTCGATCTAAAAATGAATATTCAAAGATATTTGAGAAACTTGGCGTTATCGATATTGGCCGATAATTATCCATTAAATTAACAGAGCCCTTTTTATGAATGGGAATGATCTTTCCTGTTTTAAGGATATCGGGAAATTTCCCTGCTGAAAAAGATAAATTCACTAAGAAGGTCATAGGTTCAATAATGCTATTCAGACATTTTTTCAGTAAAAATAATGGTATGTCATCATTTCCCGCCGAGTGTTTATTTTTGAGTTTAGTTTTCAGTAATGTTTCCAGTTCTAGAGCAGTAAAAGGGTTGAGAAAAATTGAGAATTCATTCAATTCAATTTTTGGATTATTTTTATTTTTAATATTGCTTTGATCAATTTTGTTGATAATTTCTTTTGGAGCATTTATGAAATGGTTATTGAACAAATTTGATACTTCAGGAGCATTTTCATATATTACCCCATCTTTACTGATTTCCATGTTGTGGTGTGACTCAGCCCTTTTGTTACTCAATTCCGAAATAACTTTCCAGGCTGTTTTGTTAACGTTAGTTGAACGAGTTATAGTGTTTTGATAGTAATATTTTTTTGAATTTTTCACCAGCATTTCGTGATTCTTTTTAGCTGCTCTATATGTGTTACGTAATTGAGGGTAGTTTGATTGTAGGTAATGTAAATCTTTCAATTTGACACTAGATGATTTGACGTCATCTGTGACCCACTTTTTATTGTTCATTTTCATACTATAATATTTTCTCAAAGGAAAGTACATTTCAAAATAAAAAAGGAAGACTTTCCGAAACAAATCGAAGGCATTGTCCATGTCGGACATATTATAAAGTTCAGCCCAATTTTCCTGTAGTAGTGCTGTATTGAAACAATTAATCGCTTGCTCGTTGAAGTTTCTTCTCATATGAGATGAACCACTCTTCACATCAGTTTGTTTAGGAATCTCGAACAATACAGTTCGGTGATCTGATAAGTTATTATCAACGACGCAGACAACGGAGTCGTTGTAGTTTGTAAATATATGATCGATTGTGGTAGCTGAATGATATGTTATCCTTGTGGGCCACTTTACAACGGAAGTCATGTTAAAACTGTCAAGAATGTTACATAGTTTGCTGAAATTATACATGTTGTCTGTTGAATTTTCAGACGAGTCAATGTTTAAATCCCCTACCAGGGTTATGTTATAATTTGGTTTATATTCCTGTTCTAGCACTTCCAGGATGCTATCTAAAAAAGTGTTTATATTCCCGCTGGGAGAGCGGTAGCAAGCTAAAATAATGCTATAATTTTCGCCAGTTTTATAAGACAATCCACAAATTTCAAAATCTTTATCTATACAGTATTTTTTCAGATCGATTACTTTGCATTTGAGACCAGATTTACAGTATATGGCAACTCCACCTTTTTTCAAATTATTTCTGCAATAATGGGCAGATAGATGGAATCCATTGATGTTCCTGTATAGGATAGAATCACTATTACAATGAGTTTCAGTAAAACACAAAAACTGTAGGTCAGCACCATCAATATCGACTTCCAAATTATTGATTGTATTTGTGTTTAGGCTTTGTGCGTTCAATAACAGTAGCTGGGGATTGAACATCAGTCCTTTACAGGGGTTGACTGAACCCGTTTCTGAAAAAACTTGCTGATACAAGCACCATTTGGCCACAGTTTTGGGTCCATCGCCTTGCGGAAGTTTTTGTCGTTGATTATTACCTTAAATGATGAGTAGATACTTGGAAATTTTGATGTCATCAATTCACATTTCACTTCAGGAAAAGCGGGAGTCAATAACTCGGTTAAATCGTTAAATAATTTAATAATCGTTAAATAATTTACCTCTCATAGCGGAAACATCAAAAGTAGCACAATACCTGAATATCATCGAATTAGAAGCTTTTCAAACTCAGTCAAGTTTAGTTTTCATTTTGAAAATACCTTTAATTGACCCCCAGATATATACGATGTATCACTTGTTCCCAATTCCAATCAAAGATAATAGAACAGGTCTACATCACTTTCTTTCAATTAATTCAAAATTTATCGCGAAAAACGATGACAACTTGCTTTATACTATTGTACCAGATCCCAAAGAATGTAAAACATTATTACCAATGCTTATATTATGTTCTAAATTATATGTGTACCCAATCAATGAATACGCTCCATGTGAAGCAAAATTGTTCAGAAATTCTAGAACAATCCCTGATAATCGTAATTTACTCTCAAGGATATAATATCCAAGAACTCGATAAAAATATTTGGTTAGTACATAATTATAGCAGAACCATTGCATATTACTGTGAACTGCATGAACAGAAATACACTTACAGAAACGATTCATAAGAATTCAATTATAGAACTAAAAGGCTCTTGTAATGCTTTTATTGGTATAACCAAAATACAAGCAATAACGAATGATATCCAAGAAGACTCATATGTCTCTTTTGATTCACATCCAGTGAACATTCCATAAGAATGTTGCAAAGACATTCCATCACAAGCAAAAATACCAAAACTAAAGCCTTTAAAGTTGAGCAATTTGAATCTAGATGATTTAGAAATTGCACAACATAAACTTGATCAAAATTCGAAATTACTTGATGAATTAATAAATGAACCATTTGTGAATAAACACATCTCATGGTTCACATATTTTTCCATTACAATTATTATTATCATAATAATCCTGCTATATTACTACCGCTGTAAGAGAAGGAACCGAACGCTAGCAATTGAATCTAGTGATTTTCCACCTTCTCCACCACCTGAAAACAGAGCTAAATCCTTCAGGAGGATATTACGAATATTACCCCGAAAACGACCTAATATCAGAGATCTCAATGAAGAACAAAATACTCCATTACGAGATTTCTCAACATAATTGTGACTATACATCCGATTGTGACTTAGTTATAAGAAACAACTGTATTACTTGCATTTAATAGCTATTTATTGGAAACTTGTTAACACTTTATGCTACGAGGATGCATTGATAAATTAAAATACTTTTAAAAATTTTACAATATAAAATTTTCTGAAAAGTCAATGCAACTTCGCCTTAACTTTTCTCTAGGAAAGGGAGTTGTTATATATCCCTAGACAATGGCCCTATTGTACCATAATTGCGCATTATATTAATTAGGTCACCCTGAAGCTAGTGCGACTTATTTCAAAACGCTAATTCATTTCCTTTCTTCAAGGTTTGCTCTATCAGCAGAGACGAACCTATATAATGATCTGAAACTAGATCAATGTCATTCTAGTTGGTTTCATTATTCTAGTCGGTTTAACCACTCTAGTCTGGTTAGACTCAAGTAAAGTACGACAAGCAAGTCGAAAGTAATAAAAAGTAAATACACGGTATCCAAAAGTGAACCGAAGTGAAACAAAAATGCAAAGCCAAAGACCGAAGCAAAACCAAAGTGAACCACTAGTTTCCTGGCGACCCCAGTATAGATTTGAGAAGAAAAGAAGAAAACATTTAGAAATAAAGAAACTTCCCTCGTAACTTTTGTGTTTGTTTTTAAAGACACAATAGCGAAGGCTACGACATCGTCCATAGATATTCTAATAAGTCCGCTCACTCTCAGCAGCGACCCAAATCATCACCGTCCGTCCTCGCGCGTCCCTTGCCTAGCCGGTCGGTCGTCAGTGCCCGTCTGACGGGAGAGCCAGTTTAACATAGTGTCTCCGATTGAACAGTTCGCATCGTTCCGGCCAGTTATACTTAGTGCGTGAAATAAACATTCTATTGAAACGTTTATTCTTGTAGTTATTCGAACATTTTTTATTGTTGTGATGACTTCTCACCGTACCTATTGCAGTGTGGATTCTTGTGATAGTTTACGTGAAAATATTTCATTTTTTCGATTCCCCAAAGATGCCACAAGGTAATTCATTCATCAAATACAAAATGTTTGTTATAGGTCAAAAATGTTTCGGTAGTAATGTGATTGAGATACTATTTATAACTAATGTTCAAACTATATTTCGCAGGTGTCAGCAGTGGAAAAAAACATTTGGTTTTGTTGGAGACCACAAATATGCTAACTTAACACCTGAGCAAGCCTACATTAGAATACGAGTTTGTAGAAAACATTTTGACGATGAATCCTTCACTTCCTCTGGAAAACATTTACTTACCACTGCTGTGCCCTCAAAGTTTCCAACAAAATTGGACGGTAAGAAATTTTCCACTTCACAAGCATGGAATATTTTTTAAAATAATGAGTTATTTTCAGGTAATGATCAAAACAATGACAATCCAGGTCCCTCCAAAGTATTAGCTCCTTCAAAACTAGATGCGTGTACACAAACAGATACATGTCAGGAAGTTGAACAAGGTAAATGCCAAACCCCTATGATGATGAACATAATCACTCATTCATATTACGAATGTTTTTTAGAATCAAGTCCCAACAAAGAAACTGATTATAAATCAGTCCAAAGTGGGTTATCTCAAGAATTCGTGGAAGGTAAAAATATAATTTTTTGGCTTTCTTCTTCTCCATATCAAAAAAATAGAAAAAACAACTTCTGTTGATAGGTTCGTGTATATCATTCAAAGACGTTTGAATCATTGATAACAAGGAAGAAAGAGTCCATCTATTTTTTTGATTTGGGGAAGGAGAAAACCAAAAAATCGTTCCTCAAACTTCATTCTCTCCACAAAAAGACCTAATTCCTCAGTAAAAATACACTAATTGGTACTTGAATGTAAAATTCTTTCTATTTGAGATTCCTCGAATCACTTCTAATATGTGCTTATTTATTTATAGATGTATCGTGTCAAACTTCTTCCAAATTATCTGATAGCAGTCCCAGAAAGCAAGGACTAAGGAGAAAAATTAAGGAGCTGCAAAGCGAGCTCAAATCTTCGAAAAGGCGCAAAACGGTAACACGAGAAGATGTTGAACAATTTTTGGACGAGCAGTACCCACAGGAGGCCACTATGTTGATGAAAAATCAACTGACATTGCTCGACAAAAATCCCAAAGGAGCCAGGTACTCGAAAGAAGTCAAGCATTTTGCTTTGAGTTTATTTTTATCAGGACCAAAAGCATACAAGAAATTATCTAAAGTTATGAGATTGCCATCTCCCTCTACTCTGAGAAAGCTGACTGTACATTGGAAAATCACCCCAGGATTCAATGAATTCATTTTTAAAATTTTGGAATTGAGAGTACCTTTGATGTCAGGTAAAGCTAAGGATTGTATTTTATGCATTGACGAAATGTCAATCAAATCAAATTTATTTTATAATGTGTCAACAGACGTCGTCGTAGGCTTTGAGGATTTACAAAACAAAAGATCTACCAACATAGCTACCTCGGCATTAGTGACTATGGTAAGAGGGATTTCTCATAATTGGAAACAACCTATTTCATATTTCTTTACAAAAAATTCTGTAAATGCTGAGGATTTGAAAGAAATAATTGTCGAGACTATCCGCAAACTTAGGGGCATTGGACTGAATGTTCTTGCAGTCACTTCCGATCAAGGCCCAAATTTTTATAAATTAGTTAAAAATTGTTTGAAACTAACTTTTGAAAAACCTTTTTTTGTCGTGGACGAGTCCAATATTTTTTATTTATTCGATGTTCCACATTTACTCAAGTCAACAAGGAATAACTTTTTCTCCTATAACTTTTGTCTTGTTGATGGTGTTACGACAAAATCTTACTTAGAAATGATGTACACCTTTGATAAGGCAAAACAATATAGGTTGGCGCCAAGGCTGAGTGACGAACATCTTAATCCAAATAATTTCAAAAAAATGAAGGTCAAATTGGCTTCTCAAGTATTCAGTCACTCTGTGGCCGTTGCTATGCACACTTATATAGACTTTGGAAAAATACCGGAAGAAGCCAAAGTAACTGCTAACTTCGTTGAAGACATGAATAAGTTGTTTGATGTTTTCAATTCAAGCAATTTGGAAACATGCCACGCTTTTATGGGAACTACAGGGCAATTCGAATTTTTAAAGAAAATGGACACGCTTTTTTCAAACTTGAAAGTTTTAGACAAAAGAGGAAAGAATGTTACGAATTCTCTGAAATTTATTTTTGGTTGGAGGCTTACTATCTCCTCCGTTTTGAATTTATGGAAAATAATGAAAATTAAAAATTATAAATTTTTATTGACGCGTAATCTAAATCAGGATTGTCTCGAGAATTACTTTGGTCAAATCAGAAATGCTTGTGGAAACGCTAGAAATCCAAGTGCCATTCAGTTTACCAGAGCATTTAAAAAACTTTTTGCTATAGGATATTTTCACGAGACAGAAGGCAGCAATTGTATGGAAGACAGTAGCGATATTTTGCTCAATATAACATCGGAGTCATTGAAAAATATTGAAAGTTTTCAGGAAAAAAAATACGAAAATATTTCTCCAATTATAAGAATTGAATCAACTGATTATAGGACTTTGATATCAGAGGAGGGAAATGCACTGGTCTATGTTGGTGGATATTTTTTACGTAGATGTCTCTTTAAACATTCTTGTCATATTTGTTTGGAATATTGTTCATCATCCGAAAGAGACAAGTCTACTTCATTTTGTGAGCTCAAAGCTTACAAAGGTAGTAAAAATATATTTGGTGGCTTAACAGTCCCTCCCAATGATTTTTCGAAGTATTTAATACAATTAGAAAACATTTTCGTTTCTAATTTTGATGATTACTGCATACATGATGGTGTAGGAAACATATTTTTAAAAGAATATTCCAATGTGGAATTCACCCATCCATGTAGCAATTTTCCCAAAGACCATTTACTTTCATTGTTTACAAGAGTTCGAATCTATTACACAATCAAATTTGCAAACAGGCAAATAAGATCTCAATGTTTAAATAAACAACATCCGAAACTCACAATTTTGCAAAATTTGTAAATATTCGAAATATTAGATGTCGTTTTTTGACCTTAGTAGATTTATTTAGCTGGGGGATAGTTGGGGTTAGGTCGATTAACTGAAACCACTAATATCGTTTTCGACGTTTCGACTTTTATAAAGTCATCCTCAGGGCATTACAAAGTTGCAGTGAATCAGATATAAATACACACATACAGGTGAAAAATTATTAAAATTTGCGACTAGAATCACTTCTGCGAATGAGAGGTCAAGATTGAGTAAATTTGGTACAATTCAATTGACAGTAAAAATGTAAAAGAGACCTGAACAACAATTTTGAAAATGTAGGAAACGGTAGAAACCAATCTCTGGTTTCTTGTCTATTAGAATAAAAATAAAAGGACATTTACATAAAAAGTCCTAGTTTTTGATACAGAAGTATACTTCTGACCGACGGAAAGTTCACTGTGTTAGCGACCGTTGAAAATAAAATCAGGAATTTTTATTTTTATGTGAATGTCCTTCAATTTTTATTTTAATAGACAAGAAAACCAGAAATTTATGTGAGTTCAACCGTTTCCTACAGTTTTCAATTTTTGTTTATGTCTATTTTTACATTTTTACTGTCAATTGAATTGTACCAAACTAATGTACTCAATCTTGACCTCTTATTCGCAGAAGTGATTCTTGTCGCAAATTTCAATAATTTTTTACCTTGTGTGTATATTTATATCTGATTTACTGTAACTTTGTAGTACCTTGACGATGACTTTATACGAGTCGAAACGTCGGCAAAGAAATAATAGTAGTTTCAGTTATTCGACCTAACTCCAACCAACCCCCAGCTAAATATTTGAAATGTTTCTAAATATAATTGCCAAAGTACTGAATAGATTATAATCATACTATTAGGGTATACTCAAGAAAACAACAAATCACCATTCAATTAGGTAATATGTAAATAAAGATTATTCATCTTCACTTTTTCTTTATTGTATATCACATTTTTACCTGCCCATAATTTAAGAAATCAGGTGATTCATGCCAGTTATTACAACGAAATATTCCTCAATTTATTGTTATCAGAATCTCATATTATATAATCATCTCAATGAAAGATCATACAAAAACATAAACAATATATAATGAATATGATCAACACTTGACGCCTGACCCTCGTAGACACACTTTCGAGTAAACATATTGTTCGCGCTGCTGACTGACCCTCGTATAACGTATTTCTGTTGGTAGCCCGCATGATTTACGACCGCTTGCAAAAAGAGCGGCATATTTCACCCACATCAAAGGAGTTACCAGACTTATTAGAATATCTATGGACGATGGCTACGATACAACATAGATGAATAAAATAGGCACACACAAAACATCGTAAAATTACTTTTTTTGTTTGTTTTTAGGCTCCGACAGCGAATCGAGCGATCTGAGCCACAGCCGCAGTGATAGCCAGCATGAAACGGAGGATGACGAACATGAACCACTTGTTCCTTAGAGAGCAGAAATTCTCAACATACTGGGTGAGGGACCATCAAATGACAAAACATATGGGCCTGATATCTCCAGCGAGCTGGCGTCGCGGTGGAAAATTTATATTTCACAGGGACTAGAAAAAGATAAAAAGAGCAGTCTGATGGAAAGTTATTAGGTACCAAAAAATTGCCAAGAATCACAAGCTCCGGCCTTGAACCCAGAAGTAACTGCTCTGTTATCACCATCAGATGTGAAAAAGTCAGAAATTCAAACTTTTCTGGGAAAGAGTATCAGTTCTCTGGGTACAGCACTATCTATGTGTCTGGAGTCCAAAGAAGGAGAGGGCGTAGACGACAAGTTGTCGACACTAGTCGATACAGGAAAAATGCTGTGTGATGTTCACTATTCACTCTCTAACCATCGGAAATTTTTACTATATCCACACTTCAACGTGAAAATACAAAAAGTTTCTGCCAACCAAACTCCTGATATGTTTCTGTTCGGAGAAGATTTTGCAGAAAAATGTAAAGCATCGAAGAATCTAGAGAGTGCCGTGAAAGAAATCAAAGCTAGCTCGTCGACATATACTCCAGCAAAAAACTATCAGCGCCCCAATCGGAGAAGCAAATGGAGATCGCACATCAAACAGGGAGGGGGAAGAGTCAATCAACGACAGCCCCAGAGATATGTTCGGAGACAGCTCCAGAAACAGTCAACAAACAGCAAGGACAAATATTATCGGAGGCACTAAAGGTAAATGATGAACATGCTGGCAGAATAAAGAATTTCTATACAGAGTGGGAAAAAATTACGGACAATCAGTTTATTCTCAGCTGGGTCAAAGGTTATAAACTCCCCCTCAGCGGGACACCGTACCAACCCACACCCCCTAAATCTGTAAAATTGACCCAAAAAACAGAAAAACTTTATTCTGCGAGCATTAGAGGACTCATTGATATAGGAGCTATACGCAAAGTGGAAAAGTGTGAGGGTCAGTTCTTATCACAATATTTTTTGAGAATGGGGAGTATCGGTTCATTCTCAATTTGAAACAACTGAACAAATACTTGTCAGCACCACACTTCAAATTGGAAGATTTTAGAATGGCCAAACAACTTATATCACAAAACACTTTTCTTGCTACGATAGATCTGAAAGACGCATATTTTGCAATCCCCATTCATGACAATCATAAAAAATATTTAAGATTCAAATTCAAAAATGATTATTATGAATTTCAAGCTCTTGAAGCCTATCTTTCTTAACCTTAGAAGTAGAAAGCTGATGTCAGTAGCGTATCTTGATGATATTCTGATTATAGCAAACACTCAGGACGAATGCAACGTTAACATAACAACTACCTGCGAAACGTTGAAAAATCTAGGCTTTGTGATAAACAAAACTAAAAGTGTATTAACTCCCACCCACGAAATAACATTCTTGGGGTTCATTTTCAATACAATTTCTATGAAAATGTCCGTTTCGATTGAAAAGAAACAGAAACTTAAACTTTTTTAAAGACATTTGAGGCCTGGGAGAACAGTTACAATAAGAAAATTTTCGAAATTCTTTGGATTCCTGATATCAATCTGTCCAGCTACCCAGTATGGTTGGTTGCATACAAAGCTATTTGAGAGGGAAAAATATATTGCCCTCAAACACAGCCTAGGAAATTACGATGGATATATGCAAATATCAAAAAATATGATAGCCGACCTCAACTGGTGGATGGATAACATTGATGAACAGAAATATTCACGGATGCATCTTTGACAGGGTGGGGAACTTATTGTAATGGCCAAAAAGCGAAAGGTTTCTGGAAACCAGACGAAGCTAAAATCATATTAATTATTTAGAGTTATTGGCTGTTTTTTATGGACTCAAAAGTTTCACAAAGGATCATTTTAATTGTCATCTCTTACTATTAACTATTTATTCGCTACCTAAACACGAAATGCAAAAAATTTATTTCTTGGCACCCTGATCCACACAGCATAGGAGTTGATGCTTTTACGTTCTCCTGGACAAATTTCAAAGCATATATATTTCCACCGTTCTCCCTGATCCCAAAAATTCTCAGAAAAATTGAAAACGACAAAGCAGCAGGCATTGTAGTTTTTCCAGTCTGGAAATCACAGCCATGGTTCCCTAAACTGGAATCCATGATTGTCTCTGACATTGTTATATTTGCATCGAAATCATCACTGCTTATGTCTCCTTTCAGGAAACCTCACCCGCTTTGGAAGCAGCTTACCCTGGGTGCAGCCTATTTATCAGGGAAGCTTTCAACAGAAAAAACGTTCCTACATCAGTTATAGACACCATGATAGCATCACTGAGCCGTAGTACGCAAAATCAATATAACTCTACTTTCATCAAGTGGTGAAAATTTTGCAAAGGTGACAAATATATGGGTTTTCACTCAGAAACGAAACATATTTTAGAATTTCTGAAGTTGAATTTAACAAGGGGGCGAATCATTCTTCTCTGAATACTTGCAGATCAGCACTAAATTTAATCTCAGATGCTGGGAAATGTAATACAGTGGATAGATTTTTAAAAAGAGTTTTCAGAATAAAACCAACATTTCCCAGATACGAAGAAATATGGGATCCAGAACCCGTTCTTGAATACATAAGTAGTTTATTTTCTCTAGATTCATTAGATCTAGGAAAATTGACTTTGAGACTGATACTCCTCCTGGCTCTAGCCTCTGCACAAAGAGCACCATTCGTATCTCAAATATTTTTACTCTCAACGATAGGGTCGAAATCCGTATAACCGATATCCTAAAAACTTCCAAGCCAAAATCACCACAACCACGGCAACAGTTTCTATTTTTCAAGAAAAAACCGGAGTTTTGTATTGCAACTACCATCTTATATTATATCGAAGAAACTAAAAACATTCGCAGAGAAAACGACGATAAACTTCTGTTAACCATCAAAAGACCACATCACCCTGCCTCATCCCAGACTTTGAGTAGGTGGATTAAGAGGGGTTTGCGAGCGAGTGGCGTGGACACTAACATTTTTGAAGGGCATAGCACTAGGCACGCTGCTTCCTCAGCGGCGAATAGACTGGGAATGAACATAAATCACATTCGCTCTGCTGCGGGGTGGTCTACGAGATCCGAAACTTTCAACAAATTTTACAATAGACCTTTGGTTTCAAAAAACTTCTTTGCTAGTCATCTAGAAAAAATTTGAATATTCACACTGCTAGGCAATAATATTTTTTCTTATTATTTCTATATTGAAATACTAGAGAAAATTTGCACAAAAAACAAAACAGTGTATTTTGTTATGTTATATTCACGTTTGTTGATATTGTTTACATAGTTTTACAAATGTTATATCAAATTATATAATTACGTTTTCTATTTACCAAATAAAGAGTTTATATTATGGTAGCATTTGCACATCATTATCTGGCATCGAAAGATCGCCTTGAAACCTTTAAACATCTACAGGGTGGTAAATCTATTCGGATGTGACCAAATCCAAGTATAATTACGGATTAAACGACTTACCTAAGGAAGTTCAATCCAAATTATACGAGATTGGTCACATCCGAATAGATTTACATCCCGCCCTTCATCCTGAAACGAACATGATATATTTCAATTCAGGATTGAACACCCTCCCTAGAGGCGATCTACAGCTTATGAAGTATAATGACTCATACAATGGCCAAGGGACACGGTAAAAAGTTCTTATCTTTCAACTTGCGCGTCATAGCTAAGACAGTATTACTAAATCTATTCGGATGTGACCAATCTCGTATAATTTGGATTGAACTTCCTTAGGTAAGTCGTTTAATCCCTAAATATAGTTCATAGTTCTATATTATCAATTGATGAATTGAAGAAACTAACAACAAATAATGTTCTCTCTATATAAAAATGGATTACCAGTTTTCGAAAATACTCAATCATATTATAAATTATTAAAAACAGAAATTCGTTACAGTAATGAAAGAATTCTGTTTATTGTTCATTTTCAGATACTCCAGGAAAATGTTCATGAGATTTTCCATCTCTATCCTATCCTTATCACAAACAAAAACATTTTACCCTTGAAACCCTATATCTTGTTAAACTCGACATATCACCATTATGCTGATGAAACCTGCATAAAAATTGAAGAAAGCTGCATCCAGTACATCGAAAACCAAATTTCGAATAACGACTGTATTCCTGAAATTCTTATGGGACAACTTACTACCAAATGCCAAACAACAGAAATCCAAATACAACAAGACATCGTTGAACCAATAACAAATGCATATATAATTGTTATACCATTCAAGCAAATTCATATTGGGAAAATTTGCCAAGAGAATGGATACGACGAAATTACTCAACCACAGCTAATATACATCCCCTACCATTGCAAATTAAAAATCAATGGCGATGTATATAGCAATGACGCCCCTACTATTGAAGAAACACCGCTTCAACTATCACGACTGGACACTCTCGAGACCCCCTCAAGAGGAAATCCACCCCTGTATACGGTAGAGAAAATCAACCTGGACGACATTAGTCATCTCCAGAAGATAGCCGAAAAAAACTCTACATGAACTACGACGACAAGAAGAAAATTCTTCGCATTATATTCTATATTCAATTTGCATAACATTTATCGTTTTATTGTTATTATTTATTTTCAGACAACAGATGATATTCAATTCGAAGAGATTATTTTCAACTCGATATTCAACTCGAGAAAATGATATTCAATTAGAACCAAATCATTGTTCTGAAAATGAGCTACCGAGCAATTGTATTCATTGGAAAAATGAACGAAATTTAAAAAAAAACAAATAGTTGCCCAGCAACTTTAATTAGTAGTAGATATAATAAGTAGATATAAACTTTTCACATTAATTTCTTCAAGTATTGTAAACTATGTTCTCAACAATAGCATAAGTTTTCCCTTCATCCGCTCGTTATTCGAAATGCATAATGGACCAATTCATTGGGGAATATGAAAAGGAACCGATTTTAGCGCAAACAGTTGAAACGTCGAATGATTTCAGACCATATGTTTCACCAGAAGATTTTAATATAATTCACATGAATATTCGTAGCTCTGCGAAAAATTTTGACGAGTTGTTAATATTTTTAGACCAATTGTCAGTGAGTTTTGATGTCGTTGTGTTAATCATCAACTCCAGGACCCCAATTTGTTCAGAATCAAAGGTTTTGTAGCAGCTTATAACGAAGGCAAACTTAACAAAAATGACGGAGTCGTTGCATTCATAAGGGATAACGTGAATTTCACCTCTGAAAAGATACACTTGGGGAACAACAATGCCCTGAAAATATCTATAAAAAATGAAAGAAAAGTTACAATTACAGCAGTCTATCGATCACCCAGTTCTTGCCCGAAACTCTTCAATTCAGAACTTTTAATTATTTGGAGGATGATGAGAGAAATAAAACGGATCTAAGCGTTATTACGGGCGATATAAACATAAATCTCCTAGATGATGATTACATCGAAGAATATGAAAATATTCTTAGTAGTTTCAATTACATTTCATACATTAACGACTATACGTGATTTCCTACTTTCACTTGTTTGGACCATTTTTTTGTTAAACTCCATAGAAATATAGAAGGGGCTGAAATGAAATCTTATATATTTCGTTATGCTATTACCGATCACTGCCCAATTGCTCTCACTCTAAAAACCTTCAAACACAATTCGCCAGAATATTTAACCAATGCATTCAGGCCTTTTATCAACTATAAACAACTTAAATGTGATTCAGCTGCAAAATGTTGGGACAACATTTACTCTGAATGTCATGTAGATGACATATCATCAAATTTCATTGATAAACTCAAATATTACATGGAAAAAATACAACAACAGTCAAACTGAAACGAAAAGATGTTTATAGGAAAAAATGGGTAACACCAGGACTACTAAAATCTATGAATGAAAAAAATAGACTCTATACTTTAACATTGAATAACCCGAATGATAGTGAATTGAAAGAAGCTTACAGAAAGTATAGAAATAGATTAAACAAAATCACAAAATTGACAAAAAAAATTACTTTCTGGAAAAAATTGAGAGTAACAAAAACAGTTCCAAGGCTTTATGGGATTGCATAAGTGACATCTGTGAGGAAAATAATAGAAGAAATAAAATAGAGAAAATTGAATTGGTAGATGGTACCACCTCCACAAAAACAATCGATATAGCCAACACATTTAATAAGTATTATAGTGAGTTGGGAAAGAAGTTAGCAAATGAATTACCTGAATTAGCTGATTATAAGGTTACATCCAACAATTTAGAACACAGTATGTTTCTTCATCCTACCAACGAATACGAAATTATAAATACAATAAATAAATTAAAACTCAAAAAATCACCCGGATATGACAAAATTCGGGCTGAAAGTCTCAAGGAGATAGCAGAAGAAATATCTGCTCCTTTGACATTTTTGGCCAACAAATGCTTTACCACGGGGTGTTTTCCTAAAATGCTGAAATACGGTTTGATTGAGCCTCTGTACAAAAGTGGAGACAGATTAAAAACAAGTAACTACAGGCTCGTTTCCTTGATATCCAACATTTCAAAAATTTTAGAAAGACTGATCAAAGCAAGACTATCTAGTTTTCTGAAAAAGGACAATATATTGTCCGATCATCAGTACGGGTTTAGAGATGGTAAATCTACTGAGGATGCCATTTACCGGTTAACATCAGAAGTTTATTAAGCTCTAGATAAAAAAACATCGATAATTGGCATCTTCTTGGATTTATCGAAGGCTTTTGATACAGTTTGCCATAAGCAATTGATGAATAAGTTGGAAAAATATGGAATTCGTGGAAATACCTATGAGCTTCTATAAAGTTATTTATCAGGACGAGAACGAGAGTTGAGATAGACGGAACCCTGAGTAATGCAATGACCGTTGAATTTGGAGTGCCACAGGGTACTGTATCAGGGCCAATCTTATTCAATATCTACATCAATAGTATGATAGAAATGAACTCATCTGGAAAAATTCACACTTTCGCCGATGATACTGTAATCCTTCATACTTCATCTTCCTGGCAAAATATCAAGCACCTCATAGAAGAAGATTTTCCAAAAATTTCGAGGTGGTTTCAATTTAATAAGTTGACCTTGAAATACATGAAAACCAGTTACTTGCCCTTCACTTCATATGTGAATGGATTACCAAATTTGGGACCCTTAAATGTGGGTTCAAACTCCCAAATTCCTGCATCTACAACAGTTAAATATCTTGGCGTTATAGTTGATCGGCATTTGGAGTGGGATCTGCACATGAAAAAACTCGTTGGAAAATTGAGAGGCCTTCTGCCAAAATTCAAATACTTGAAGGATTTTCTAGATATATCCTACTTAAAAAGTATTTACTACTCCTTGATGCAGTCACAATTATCGTATGGAATATTGGGATGGGGAGGTGTCCATGATTGCTTTACAGCCAATGTAAATGAAATGGATTCTAAAGGTAACACTCGGGAAGAAACTTGACTACCCCAGCTTGACTCTATACAAAGAAGCTCAAGTTATGAACGTGAGACAGCTTTTCTGCTTAAAAATACTGTTATCCATTAAAAGTGGTAAAATCACACTTACATCCCATGAACATCCACACAACACAAGAAAAAACGACGGAATTTTATTCCCACGATCCGAAAAAACTATTGGACAACGTAATGCCGACTGTATTGCACCTAGAATATTTGTGATGAATTCAAATTATACCTAGATACAGCACTCTCAAAAAACAATAAAAAAGTGGATCTTACAAAATGAACAAGCTATATTCAGTGATCTTGTGAACTCCAAATTATAATGAATTTGTATCAATGCATCAGAAAAAAATAAATTAAAAAGAAAGCTCCATGCAAATAATAAATTTAGCCGGCTAGAACTCTGCCAACTTTTGCCAACTTTTACCAAGTCACGTACAAGCAGCCAAAACTTCTTCTGTGATACACTCGTTTATTTACTTTCATTTACACACTTTTTGTACTTTGTATTCCTATATTTTTGTGTTTTGTATACCTCTATATATATATATATATATATATATATATATATATATATATATATATATATATATGCTGGCTGGAACTTCCGGTTGATCCGCGTCTGGAAAAATTTACTCGTCTACGTTTCGACTCCCATTTCGGAGCCATTTTCAAGACTGAGTGACCTTGCGTCTAGGTCTGAGTTGTCTTACTAGCTGGCTATCATCACTGGAGATCGATCTCCAGTGATGATAGCCATATATATATATATATATATATATATAGAGAGAGAGAGTGTGGCAAGCCTTACAGTGAATAGTGTTAGAAAGTGTTGCTTATAAATACGCTGAAAAGTACTTATAATAACACGAAAATTATGAAATCTCTTCTGTGAGTTTCTGAACTATCTTACATTGACTCATGATTAAAATATAAGGAAATCATTGCATATCTCCCTCACATTTCGTGTTCTACATATTGCCACATTAATCAGAGAACTCCAAAAAACAACGCCAGCTGTCTGATAAGAAATAACAACAAACGAGAAAATAAAGCAGCTCATATACTACCAAGATGAATAACAACTTAAGATAATGTCTGATGCTTTTGTGAGTAAAATCTTAGAGGAGATACATATGAGTAGAGACGAACTAAAACATTTGATAATTGCTAGCGAGGCGCGACTCTCACTGAAAATTGAAAACCTCAACAATAAAGTCGCAAAATTGGAAAAAGAAAATACCATTCTGAAAAATAAGCTAGAGATCCTAGAGAGAGAGATAGCAAACTCAACAATATTGTGGTTTTTGGTTTGAATAAATCCGTAGAAGAGGTACAGGCGACCTCGGTGGTGAGTGAACTGAATAGATTATTAGAGATTGAAATAACTGAAGATGACATAAACAGCGTCTATTGTCTTGGAAAAACAAAAAACTGTCCAATCAAAATACAACTGATATCACAACTCAAGAAGAAATTGATCCTGGACAATAAAAAAAAAACTGAAAGGTACCAAAATTGCAATTTCGCACGACTTGACTACCAAACAACGAGAGGATCTCAAAATACTCAAACACTACCAGGCCATCGAGAAGGAGAACGGTAGAAATTGCTTCATAAAAGGAGCTAAATTAATTATTGAAGGAAACGCGTTTACAGTGGATCAATTGGAAGAAATCGAAACCGAAGAAACAGAGCGAGTTAGAAGTAACAGCGTGCCAGCTACACCAACGCAAAACATTATAAGAGAGTACGATTCATCAGAGGAAACAGGCAAAACGTAGAAAGAATATCATTTGAAGCTGCCAAAAGACAACGCAAAAAAAAAAACAACTTAGTGACTCAAACTAACATCAAGCTTCGATCAGACTCATCTTCTTCTAAATCAAAGAAAGGAAAGTAGAAACGTAAAACCAATTTACTTTTTTCAATGTCTGTATTGTGAATTATTTTCCTGTTGTAAAATAAAAATTAAAATGGATGAATATATTAGAAACTTCGAAGTAGAATCAATAGAAACCAAGCTAATTGAAAATATAACAAGTTATAATGTTGCATTGAGAAAAATTAATAAACAATCAAACATTAGCCTGTTTTTGATAAATATAAGGAGTGCAAAAAAAAATATTGATGAATTGAACATATTATTACATCAAATAGAAACTGACTATGATTTCATAGTACTAACAGAAACGAGAAAAATTTCTGACACTTCTGTATTTTCAAAACCAGGCTATAACCATTTTTATAATGAGGGATCAATCAACCAAAATGACAGAGTCCTACTATTTGTTAAAGACACGTTCAAATGTACATCAGCCGTTGTTTCAATAAATGCATTCAATATTTCAGAAATCGATACAACAATAAACGGCTATAGGATACTCATTAGCGCAGTATATAGACCACCAGCCACTTGCGAAAAAGAATTTATCGAAAGCTTATCCCTCTATATTGATGGTATGAATAAATATTCTGATTACAATTCATCGTAGGAGATTTCAATATTAATATTTCAGACTCAAATAATGCCTCAGCTCAAGACTACTTGAATGTGCTTGGTGAATCAAATTTCGTCAGCACTATCAATGTGAACACACGGGTAAATGGAGAAGAAAAATCATGCATTGACCACATATTTATTAAGCAAAAATCATTTATAAAGAATGATATCATTTTTTTTTTACTTGAATCTGATATAATGGACCACTTCTCTCCAGCTATCCACTGTGTTTTTCCTGAAAAAAAAAGACACTTCCATTATTCACAAAATAAAAAAGTTTGTGGATTTCAAAAAGTATAGAAATCTTATTGAGAATGAAAACTTTCTATCGGTGTATTCAGCCCCGGATATAAACAAGGCTACAGAATCATTCATAAACATTCTACAACTAGCTGAAGAAAAGTGTACGAATACCATAAAATTCAATTCTAAAACCAATAGAAGGAGTCCCTGGATAACTCACGGTCTAGTAAAATCAATAAGGACAAAATACAACCTATATAGAAACATGAAAAAAAATTGTACGGAAGAAAATATCAGAATTTATAGAAGCTATAGAAATAAACTCAATGATTCGATCAAAAAAACTGAAACAGAATACTATATGAAAAAAATCGAAGAAAATAAAAAGAACAATAAATCACTTTGGAAAAACCTCATTGAAATGATCGGTAAAAAAATACGAAAGATATAATAAAGGAAATAAAAAATCACGGAAACACCATAAAAGACCCAAATCAGATAGCAGATATTTTTTGTGAAACATTCACTAATGTGGGTAAAAAATTGGCAGATGCTATCAAAAAGAAAACCAAAAATAACAGAATAAATAATTCGCGAATCAAAAACAGCATAACCAACTCTATATATATATATATATATATAGAAACAACCAACGAATCAGAAATCATCCGCATAATTGAAGAACTGAAGGATAAAAAATCTACCGGTGCAGATGGAATTAGGTCGGAAACATTAAAACTTCTGAAAAATCAAATAGCTAAGCCACTCTCTTATATCATTAATAAGGCAATAACAGATGGTGTTTTTCCGACATCATTCAAACTGGCTGTAATCACACCTATCTATAAAAATGGCAGTCATACAGATCCATTAAACTACCGCCCAATTTCAATAATATCCAGCTTGGCCAAAATATTTGAAAAAATTATTAAAAAACGTCTTGAACAGTACTTGGACAAATTCAATATCCTCTCAGACCAACAATTTGGTTTTCGAGAAAATAGGTCGACATCGGACGCCATTGCCAGGTTAATAGGTAACATAAACAACTCACTTGACAAAAAATTATCCTCTATGTGTATCTTCATAGATCTGGCAAAGGCGTTTGACACTGTCGACCACGACAAACTGCTTCAATATTTGGAAGTCATTGGAATTAGAGGGCATTCACATAAATTGTTAACTAGCTACTTACGAGAAAGACAACAATGCGTACGAATCGGAGATCATCTTAGTCGATTCAGAACAGTTGAATATGGGGTGCCCCAAGGCACAGTCCTGGGACCTCTACTATTCAATCTTTACCTCAACGATATATTCCAACTGAATATCAAAGGAAACATAACAACATTTGCTGATGATACAGCAATATTTTACGAAGCAGCAAATTGGCAAGAACTGAAACAAATAGCTGAAACTGATCTAGGACTAATTTTCAATTTTATGGACAGTAAATTATTAACAATTAACATGAATAAAAAATTTTTTGTACCCTTTTCTTCTCACTCCATCTACCTACCTGAATACACAGAATTGCACGTAAAAAATGATTCCAACGAGTGCCTCATAGTGAAATCGAATAAAGACATAAAATATCTTGGCATATACATTGATAACCATCTCAGATGGGAAAAACACACTGAACATATAATCAAAAAATTAAGACCAATGCTCTATAGGTTCAAATTTTTAACAAACATTCTACCAGTGAAATTCCTCAAAACATTGTATTTTGCGTTAGCGGAAAGTCATCTTGCATATGGAATAATAGCTTGGGGAGCGGCATCCACCAATATCATGGGTAATTTGGAGACATTACAAAAGTACATTTTAAAAGTCATTTATAAGAAGCCCCGCCAATACTCCACAGAGATGCTCTTTATTGAAAGCCAAATATTTAACATCAACCAACTCTATGCAAGGACTATTTTAGTGAAGCAACACAAAGATAGGAACCTTTCTAAAAATATTGACCATGCATATAACACCAGAGAAAGAACCAACAAAAAGTTGATTGTCCCTCGTCCTACAAAAACAATAGGATTGAAATGTTTCACTTACCTTGGTCCGAAACTATATAATGAACTCCCCGAGGAGATAAAAAAATTAAACTCGAGCAGTATGTTCAAGAACAAAATAAAAAAATGGATCCAATTAATACCCAGAGAACACATTCGTGAATTTTTCAATAGTAATAATACCACATTTGTTTTAAAAACCCAATATTAATTGAGACATATGCATTTTATAAGTTTAAACTCAAACATTGTAACAGCTACCACATTAGACAAATAACTGTACAAAACTGAATATCATATAGTTGCCCATGCACAAGATTTCTTTTATGGGCTCACTCTGCGATTATTCATTACAACAGTACATCTAATGTATCATCTAGCTAGAATTAACTCGTATCACTATGGATTTGTAGAACGATTTTGATCTGAAAACTATGTATTACACCAGTCGAACTCTACCGAACAAAAGCACTAAAATCACTGCACCTATTGTAATATTGTATTATCTACTCTGTATTTTTTATTGTTGATGAATAAATATTATTATTATATTATTATTATATTATTATATTATATTATTATTATTATATATATATATATATATATATATATATATATATATATATTGTATTGTGAATAAACATTATTATTATGATTATTATTATTGTTGTATTACTTGTTTTTTTAACTATATGTGTCACGTTGACTTATATTTTCACTTTACTACTTTCTGAGTGTTTTCTGTTGAATAGTCAAACACTAATAGGCTACGGGCCCAGAAAACGATAACTGTGATTATAAGTTTGGTATACAAGATATATTCAGAAAGGAACATAAGCAAACAAATAAATATGAGTGGACTAACCGCCATCCGTATTGAATCGTTGAACAAGGAAAATTTAGACACTTGGAAAAATTTTTAACATAGTACTTATCAGTCCAAAGGTCCTTCAAGAAAGGCGACTCATCTCAAGCAACTCACATCGCATAAAATGCGAGATGGTGAAAGTGTTTATAACCATCTGGCGAGTTTCTTCGATGCAGTTGATATACTGAAAGATATGGAAGTTGATATCAACGATGACCTTCTAACTATAGTGTTATTAAATAGTTTCCCAGAAGAAAATGAGAATTTCAGGCGTGCCATTGAATAAAGGGATGAACTTCCAAAACCCGATATTCTCAGAATCAAAATCGAAAGAAAATGCAGCTCGAGCAGAGAAGAAAAATTCGGATCAAAATGCCTTTATTGCAAAAAGGAAGATGATTCGTTTCAAACCGAAAAGAGAACAACCTGGAAATCACTCTCTGAATCTAAGTACGCAACCCTTCAAATATAAGTGTCATAGATGTCGAAGAACTGGCCACAAAGCATCTGACTTTCCTCAAAGAAACGAACATGTGAAAAGTGTGGATGAGATCAGTTTTCAAGTTAATGTATCTTCCGAAATAGAGAGGCCGAAGCTAAATCCAATTACTGGTGTCTCGATAGAGGTTGCTCGTCCCATATGTGTTATGATGAAACCAAATTTGATATCATCAATCAACTCCAGAATAAAAAGGTGAACATGACCAATGAATCATCAACACAAGTTATTGCGGAGGAAAATGTTCGATTGAGTTTATCCAATAATATGGACGAAATGGTACTGGATTTGAAGAATACTTTATATGTTCCTGGATTGAGATCCCATCTCATATCAGTTGGAAAAATCACTAAGAACGGCTTCGAGGTTCATTTCACAAGAAATCATGCATTCATTGTAGATGAAACAGGAGAAGTAAGATTAACATCTGATAGAATCGATGGACTTTTCTACATTCGGGACATCTGAAAAATGACCGAAATCCCATTTCCAAAAAATCTGAAAGATGTTCAGAACTTTTAGATACTATCCACACAGACATCTATGGACCTATGAAAGTTTCATCTTTAGGTGGTGCAAAGTATTTCATCACGTTCATTGATGATTACTCAGGGTGGTACGAATTTCGTTTCCTGAAAAAGAATAGTGATATCATAGAAACTTTCAAGAATTTCAGAAACCTTGTATCAAGAAGAGTTGAATTTGAACCCATATGATCCAGAACCATCAACCTCACTAAATGATAACATGCTTCTTCAGAGAGGACGTGGAAGACCTAGAATTGTACATACTGGCAAGAGAGGCAGACCAAAGAAGGAATATATAATGAGACTCAGAGTAACTCAAAGCAAGATGAATGTTCTGATAGTGACGAATTTGCAAATAATATTCAACTGACGGCGACCGAAGCTTTTTCTGGAAGTGAGGCAACGGAATGGAAGGAAGATCTTAGAAAAGAATTCGTTTCACTACTGAAAAATAATACATGGGAATTAGTTGATCGTTCGACTGACAAACATTTGATAGGTTCTCGCATGATTTCAACGATGAAGATGAATGCTAATGGTTCTTTGAATAGGAGAAAAGCTCGTTTGGTAGCCAAAGGTTTCTCCCAATGCCCATTCGCAGCAGTTGTACGTATCAGTTCTGTTAAAGCTCTGATATCTTACGCTGTTCAGAACGAAATGTTGATTCACCAACTCGATGTTGAAACGGTTTTTCTCCACGGCGATTAAGAAGAATCAATTTTCATGGAACTCCCCACAAACTTTGATGAAATTTGGGAAGATGTATTGTTTCACGAAAGTGCGGAAGAAATACGTGGAAAAGCAGAGAAAATGCTATGTAGCTTGAATACTGAAGAAAAAGTATGTTTATTGAAAAAGCCGGTCGACAATGGTATAAAAAGTTACAAGATAAACTTCTTGACCCAGGAATGAAGCCATTCGGATCTGATGCCTGCATATATAAAAGCGAAAAGGGCAAAGAAATATCAATTTTGACCATATATGTTGATGACATCATCCTATTCAGCTGAAGTGAGTCCTCTCTGAATGAAATAAAGGATAATTGAAGTAATCCTTCATAATCAAAGATATGGGTCCCACTCGTTACTGCCTGGGGATTGAATTCATACGCAGACCTGACGGAACGTTAGGGATGTGTCAGAGACAGTATATCAGAGATATTTTGGAAAAGTTTGGCATGCATGACTGCAAAACTGTGAGTACTCCATCAGAATGTGGTATACACAAAAGCCTGCTGTGGAAAATGTAGATGAAATGAAAAAGTTTCCATACCGACGGTTGCTTGGTTCCCTTATGTATTGATCAATATCGACAAGACCTGATATAACTTATGCCGTGAATTATTTGAGTCAGTTCAACTCAAATTACAACGTCATTAGAAAGCAGCGAAAAGGATATTGCGATATCTCCAGAGAACAATAAATCTGGAACTTCAGTTCAAAATGATTAAGGGACGTCTTGAAGGTTACGCAGATGCTGATTGGGGTGGAGATGTAACAGATCGTCGATCGTATTCTGGTTACGTTTTTCTGTGGAATGGAACAGCTGTGAGTTGGCAAGCGAGAAAGCAAAGAACAGTTGCAGTTTCAAGTACAGAATATATGTCTTTGAGTGAAGCTTCAAAGGAGAGTATTTACCTTACAAAACTCCTGGCAGAAATAGGAATCGAAGATGTCACTCCTATTACCCTTTACTATGATAATCAGGGAGCCTTGCAGCTTGCGAAAAATCCTGTTCATCATTCAAGATCAAAGCATATTGAACTACGACATCATTTTGTACGAGAAACTATTGAAAATGGTATCATTGAACTGAAATATATCTCTACCGAACAAATGTCTGCTGATATTTTGACGAAACCTTTGTCAAAAGTTAAATATGAATATTGTTATGAAGAAATTGGTATGAAAATGGAACCTGCTCTAGTTTCAGGTGGAGTACTGGAAATTGGAAGAAATCCAGTAGGTTCACAAACAAACAGCGAGCAGTACCTGTTGTTTGTTTATATTGTTGTGTTACTTTTTTTTTTAAATATACAGGGCTTTTCATGATGAGCGTTAATTAGCCGTTTCTGGCAAACCATTCAATGGATCAACTTGAAAATTTCATAGTATGCATAAATCGATGTGACCTACGCGCCTAAAATATTTTAGACGATGCGGCGTTGTCGCTACTACTATAAAGAGGCGGCTTCTTTGATTTTTTGAATGGAACACCCCATATATAATATCATATTATGATTCATTATCACTTTGTCAACAAATTCATATTCTATTTCCCTACACCTATCTATCACCGTTTAGATTAGTTTAGAAGATATCAATTAATTTCGATATTTTTTTTACCAAACATGAACTTTTATAAATGCTGATAATCTTGAACTCTCTTGGACTAAAACGATCGAATTGGAAATGGAGTGGAGTGATACTATGAGGATCTTCACTTCGAGTCATATTTTCATTTGCCTCATACAGGGTCTTCAAAAAATGCAGATATTTTGATCTCATGAAAAAATGAGTGGAACTCAAATTTTTCAAATGGAACACCCTGTACATTTCAACATTTTTCAGCTCTACATTCAATTTTAGATCGACTTTGTTCAGATAAAACTATTTAGATTTCGAACCGTTTTCGAGATAAACTGTTTCATTTTAGGCGTGTAGGTCATATTGATTTATACATACTGTGAAATTTTCAGGTTGATTCGTTAAATAGTTTGTCAGAAACGGCTAATTGACGCTCATCATGAAAAGCCCTGTATGTGTCAAGTTGGCTTATAATTTTACTTTACTACTTTCTGAGTGTTTTCTGCTGAATCGTCAAACACTAATAAAAAATACCACTACGACAGCGCCAAATCCATATGAAAGTCGTTAACCTAATTTCGTTTTGCAAAACAATAATTTTGAAGGTGAAAATACCCACACTATGATAGTTCCTAATCCTGTACCCTCATCAAATTCAAAGCACTCTACAGGGAAGTCACACTCCCAACGTTCATCTGTACTAAGTTTGGAGAGGAAAAGACTTGATTTGAAAAATGAAATGAAAAAGCAAAAATAGGAAAAACAAAAGAGACAACTACAATATGAATAAAAAGAGATAATGATATCCGACTGTTGAACTTAGAACTGAATGGAATGCAGAGCTTGATGCCCAAGATGAGTCAGATAATGTATCAGCGAGAACAAATGTTTGTTTCTCTGGAGGTCAATCAAGGAAATGGAGACAATGGGATGGCAAGTGTCGCAGAATGGGTGAACAATATTCAAGACGATCCGTTTCCAAAACTATGTGAAACTATTACTAGTGCCATAGAAAGAGTTTCATCGCCAAACCAGAATAATAAGAATGATACAATGGTAGCGAGAAATCTAATGGAAAAAGATTTTCCATACTTCCATGAGAACCCGCAAGAATGGCCGCCTTTGTTTCATAGACGATATCAGAATATTTGTAAATTATGTAACTTCTCAAACGAGGAAATCATGATAGAACTCCAACGGTATTTGAAAGGAGAGGTCAAATCTACAGTAGCAGGAATGATGTTAACTGCAGACAATGATTTGATAATAGAAATCTTAGAAATGCGTTTTGGGAGACCGGAATTCATATTTGATGGATTAATAACCAAAATCCAGGGTTTGCCTTCCTTGAAGGACTCTAATTTGAGGCTGAAATGGTCAAAAATGACGCTGATCTTGATTTGGAAGATTTTTAGAATTGGGTGGGAGAAGTTGCGAAAGCTACATGCTTTGTAAGCAATCGTAATTACCCAAATACCAACAAATTCAGACCAAAACCTGATTACCATAAACGTCCAGAAAGAGTTCTTAGTACCAATGAAAGAGCATCTGACATAAAATGTGGTTATTGTGAGAAGAAAGCCCATGAAAGTGATTGTAAACAAATGATTGAAGATGATATAGATGAAAGATGGAAGACTGTAACATAAAAACAACTTTTCCTGTTTGAGGAAGAACCACCAAAAAATCAAATGCAGGAGAAAGAAGCAATGCGGACTGAATGGATGTAAACTATTCCATCATCACCTATTACATAAGACAGAAGAATCCTAAGGAATCCTGGAACCTGTGACCGAAAGAAATATGGTATACGCTATTCGAATCGATACAAAAAAGGTGCAATTGAGAGTAATCCCAGTAATTTTATTTGGGGCTGATGGACAGATGCAGGTATTTGCCTAGTGTGATGGAGCATCAACTGTTAGTCTGATTGACGAAGCAATTGCCGAACTTTCCGGAACAAAAGAATCATTATGCCTTCAATAGACGAATGAAAAAACATCAATGCAAGAAGAGTCGATGAAAATAGATGTTAACATTTCGAAATCTGTAGGACACAAAATATTTACAATGGTAGGTGCAAGGACAATAAAGGATCTTTCACTGCCTTTACAAAACATAAGAGTGAAAGAGTGGCAAAAATACCAACATCTGAAGAATATCTCGTTAAATGTCCATAGATGGAAAACCAGTACTTCTGCGTTTTACCAACACCAACCCAACATAGCCATGAAATTTCCAGGGCATTGAAAATACTGGATGAAACTACTAAGTACACTGGAGATAACCTGTGGTAGAAGTCCATTGTATCTCAAAGTGGAGTGTAGTAGATTTAAGATGCAGAAAAACTCAAAGTCGTCTCCACAATTTAATATCTGAAAGATGTCAGTACGGTGATTCAGTACATGTTTCGAACCTACATAGGTTCATCATCAGCTGAATTTACATTAAATTATGGAGAAGAAAAAATAGCAAAATCACATGGTGAAGTTCAGGACATAAAAAATTATTGTAATGACAATTAGGATTGAATTGATATTAGGGGGAATTTAAGACATCCCTAACACCATAAAAAACATTAAAGATTGGGGGGGGGGGGGTTATGGTGTTAGGGATGTCTTAAATTCCCCCTAATATCAATTCAATCCTAATTGTCATTACAATAATTTTTTATGTCCTGAACTTCACCATGTGATTTTGCTATTTTTTCTTCTCCATAATTTAATGTAAATTCAGCTGATGATGAACCTATGTAGGTTCGAAACATGTACTGAATCACCGTACTGACATCTTTCGGATATTAAATTGTGGAGACGACTTTGAGTTTTTCTGCATCTTAAAACACTGGAGATAGATACGAGACAGGCCTCTTATGCAGAAGCGATGAAATAGAATTACCGAAAAGTAAATTCAGAGCACTTCATTGACTGAAATGTGTTGAAAAGAAATGTCGACTCAACGAATCTTTTGACAGGGAATACTGTGAAAAAATTGAAGCTTATGAGCAGAAAGGATATATATGAAAGATGAGTCAGGAAGAAGCAAAAATTGAGGGTCCTCATACTTGGTACCTGCCTCACTTCGCTGTTGAAAATGCGAACAATGAAAAAATTCGATTGGTGTTCGACGCAGCAGCCAAGTCACGAAGTGTTAGCTTGAATGATTTACTCTTAGCAGGTCCAGATCTTCTGCAATCCTTAGTTTCAATATTGTGAAAGTTCAGACAGCGAAAATTTGGATTCTGCGGAGACGTCAAAGAAATGTTTCACCAAGTTCGAATTCGAAAGGAAGATCGTGTTTCACAGCTTTTTCTTTGGCAAAATTTAGAGTGTCAGAGAGCTCCAGATATCTATGAAATGGTTGTTATGACCTTCGGAGCGACTTGTTCTCCCGTTTGTGCCCAACATGTGAAGAATTTTAATGCAGAGACATGCTTCTGACCCTGTTATCAGAGAAGCCATAATAAAAAAGTTTTATTTTATTTTATTTATTTATGGACGATTATTTAGATTGCAAAGATACCGAGGAGGAGGCCGCCGCAACAATAGCTGAAGTCTGCAGAATACAGAAACTGGCTGGATTTGAAGTCATTAACTGGGTGACGAATTCTATGTACATTCAAAAAAGTTATCCTGATAATTTTCTGGCTTCTAAGTATATAGACGATGGCTCATCTCTTCACAGAGTTCTTGGATTATGGCGGGATACAGACAATGACGTATTTCAATTCAAACTCAACTTGAAACATGACTCCGCACAAATGAATCTGACCAAGAGAATGGATCTGAAGTCTTTGTACGATCCTTTAGGATTGATAGCCAGCTTTGCCATTAGGGGAAAAATCCTCATGCAGGATATTTGGCGATCAGGGATTGGTTGGGATGAAGCATTGCCTCGGAACTTACTCGAAACTTGGTACCAATTCGTTAGAGACTTGCCCAAGATAACTGATATCAGAATCCCTAGATGTTATAGTCTGATGTTACCAACGGCAAAAAAAATTGAGCTTCATACCTTCTGCGTCAGCAGTGAGCTGGCCTTTGTAGCTGTGTCGTATCTCAGCGTATTGGGAGAAATAGATGGAAAATTAAATATTACGTTGGTAGCATCAAAGACTCGAGTCGCACCTTTGAAACCTCTATCCATACCTAAACTCGAACTACAAGCAGCAGTGATGGCAAGTAGGCTAGCTCAATCTATCACATCGGAGTTAGAAATAAATATCCACCAACTATATTTTTGGTCTGATTCAGAATGCGTTCTGTCTTGGATAAGAAACGATGGTAGGAAATTCGAACAATTTGTCGCACATCGCATTGGAGAGATACAAGAAAGAACGAATATAGGAGAATGGAGATGGATACCAACGAATCTTCATCCTGCCGATGAAGCAACAAGGCGAAATTGTGATGAAAGGAGAAAAATCATTTCAGATGTTTGGTTTACTGGACCAGAATTTTTGCAAGAAGCTGAATCTAATTGGCCTGTTGAAGAAATCAACTCCGTAGAAAACTGTAACACGGAAATGAAAAAGGAATATATCGAAACTTGTTTTGTAACTTCAGAACCTAAAAATTTACTCCCTAACATTGATGGATTTTCTTCATGGTTGAAACTGATGTACAGGGTGGTGTCTAAGAAGTATAAAAAGGACAAGAAAACAAATCGAAAATTCCCACAAAGAACTTACTGATTCTAATCTGATTGAAAGTTTCCCAGAAGAATACTGGAATGCGGAAAAAAAATGGCATACATAGCAGACTGCGTAACCTCTGCCCAGAGTTGAAAGATGGACTTTTGGTGCTCGGGGGATGCACAATTCTCGCAGAATGTCTGAGCGACAATACCAAACATACAGTTATTCTTGATCCTAAAAATCAATACACGAAATTGTTGGTACGATATTTTCATGAGAAATTCCGTCATAGAGGAGTTGAATTGGTATTGAATGAATTGGGACAGAAACATTGGGTGATTAATGGTCGAGTCGCGGTGAAATCAGCATTTTCCAACTGTCAGAGGTGTTGTGACGTTTTCCTCCTCTCTGCGGTGGGAAAAAGTGCAGCTCCGGCAGCTGTTCGTCTTGGTGAACAAAAAGGTCGTAGGAGTTTGAGTGTATGTCTTAATGAGAATGTTATATAAACTTATTGAGAGCGCCACCTGGGTGCATTATATAAGAACGTTAGTTTTACCAAACCAGGGCGACAAATCAAAATAAATGCATTATGTGAGCATCATGAAAATGAATCTGGGCAAAATTTCGCTTTTCGGGGAAATATACATAACAGTTTTTATTGTATGAAAAGGTGTTACTTCCTATGTAAAAATATACATTTGACTGCATAAGTATTTCTTGCAATCACCCAATACTGCGTGTTAGCTTACACTTGATGATATTTTCTTTTCGAATATGATAAGCAATGAGAATAGAAAAAAAAATGGTAATAAAATAAATCTGGCCTGGTATTTCTGGACTAGACAGTGCTGGTAGGAGAATCAGGATCGGGCTGTTGTTCGCCTCCTCTCCGTATAGTGATTGATCTATTAGGATGCTCGGAAGTTAGAAGATTTCATAGTTCCAACCAACAACTGATTTCATCCAGTCAACTTCAGGGTGGAATGATAATACTGGGATTTATTTTCATTTCCAGCTTTACCAGCAATTACAGGGATCGATAACCACACCTACAACCCTAAAGCAAATGATTAGCACGAGAAGAATATACAATAGATACCAATGACCCACTGAAGGAGGGTTGAAATATCAAAAAAACTTCTTGATGATTCCTTGAAATCGCCAATAAATGAAGTGAAAATATATTGGTATTCGACTTCATTAAAATAATCTTAAAATAAGAGACAGGGACGATAATTTTATAAAAAAGAAACTTGGTTGTGAAATACTCACAAAGGAAGTGAGTAGACACCTTGTCAGAGTGGCACTTTGAGTTTCCTCCAATATTCTCAGATCTGCAATTTTTTCAGCAAACGAACTCTTCATGAATTCAGCTAAAACTCTGACCATTTGACATTCTCGCAAGATTAACATTGCGCAGATAGCATGACTGAGGATAATGGTCCCATCCCTGATAGATAGGAATACTCCTTTAGGATTTTAAGAAATCGTAAATGATGTGACACAATGCAGAATAAATTTATGAAGACTGTTTGAAATATATTACAATAGATAAATATCCAAAATAATCTGAGGGAATAATTAGGAAGAAATAAAAGCTAAATACTTGATTTGAATTTTACCACAGCTGACTTGGTTGCGCTAATCTATTCATTTATTCTATTGTCATTTCACATTTATTTGATCACGATTGACTGTGATATATTTGTAATCAATACCACTTTTCAGTGCTTCTCATGAATGAAAGAAAAAATATAATAATCAATCATAGTTAAATTCCTCACAACAATAATTTTCCGCCAGGCAACCAGCATTACTCATATGACGGTTATCAGTTGACTACTCCTTCAGTTCACCTGGCGATTTATTAAAATGATTATTAGCGCTACCTACTCTTCAGAAGTTGAACTTTCGTCGCACTTTGAATTGATTTCAAGATACCTACAAGTATTTTCCTGAACTGATTTCTTCTAAATTTTTATATGTACACAGGGAAATTAGAAAGTAGCATCTTCGAATGCTACAGTGTAAGAACGAGAAAGCACAACCTATGGTACCACTGATGGGTCAAATACCAGTATATGTCAAGATTGGACGGCGGAAAGAAAGGCGGTGAGGGTGATATTCACGTGCCTTTCTGTGAGAGCCATTCATCTAGAAATTGCTAACACCCTCACTAGCGAATCAGCGATTATGGCCATTTTTAGAATGGCAGCTCGAAGAGGTCAACCAAAATTGATATACTGTGATAATGCAACAAATTTCTTAGGCGCCCCCAAAGAAATAAAAATTTCAATTCAGAATATGGATTCAACAAGAATCGAAAATGTTATGAGCTCTGAAGGCATCGATTTCAGATTCATTCCTCCAGGTGCTCCACACATGGGTGGGACTTGGGAAAGACTGATCGGATCTGTTAAAAGAATAATCGGAAAAAATTTACACGATCAATCATTGAGGGAAGAAACTTTGCAGACTTTCCTTACTGAGGCTGAATACCTTATGAACTCTAGACACGAGTATCAAGTGATCCAAGTGATTTGGAAGCTCTTACGCCTAATCATTTTTTGCTCGGATCATCAAACGGTGAGGAAGGATCAATAATTCATCTCAGTCTGGATAACAACAGTCTTCGACGCGAGTGGAAAGAGACTCAAATGTTGTTAGACAGTTTTTGTAAGCGATGGGTGAAGGAGTATTTACCCACGCTAACTAAACAAAATAAATGGACGAAAAATAATAATCATGTACGAGTCGATGATGTCGTCATATTAGTTGATGATCATTTACCAAGATATTCCTGAAATTGGGCAGAATAAACAGAATCATTCCAGGACCCGATGGAAGAATTAGAGTCGTAGACGTTAACATACCAACTGGATAGTACCGTCGACCTGTTACGAAAATTTGACGTTTGGAATTGGATAGTTAGACCTTCTAACGGGGCAGAGAAAGTCGATACTTATATCTTTATACATTGAATTTTTTATCTCACTGTACAAAAAAGAAAGAAGTTCAGTTTTCAATCAGACTTCGAAAGTTATCAATAAAAGTCGTTGCGAAAAAGAGTAGAACTTTCGACTAGAAATTCAGACATTATTTGAAAGAGATCTCTCACTTGATTTGTATTTTAATCCTTCCGTTCTTAGCAACAGGTTTCAATAGAGTTAATAATATAGACAATGGAAGTCCGAACCATTACCATTCAGCAAGGAACATTGTCAATCACTTTCAAGCAGACGTTGAACATCCGGTACGGACCCGGTATCAGCGACAAATTTCAAGTATATGAGAAGGTTATGGTTAAACTAACCAAGGAGGAGACGCATCTTTTATTATTTTTCTAAAAGCCAGAGACAACAACATCATACCCAAAGGTTTTCAGCTGAAAGTTAGTCATCACCCGAAGACGATTGCGGATACCAGCAATCGAAACGTCGTGAGTACCCTCAACTTGAAACTTGGTTTCAACATTTTTCCATAATATTTCATTCAATTTCTTCATTTAAATTTTCTGACTAGTATTTCATATTCGATACCTCAATTTTCTTGTCACAATATTATTTCATTTATTTCGTTATTTAGAGTTTGTTTGACTCATATTTCATATTCGATATCTCGATTTTTGTAACAGTATTTTCTTTGATCAATCAATCCCTAATTTCATTATTGACCAAAAATTTGATTTCGATTTGATTTTTCTCACTTGATTTGTATTTTAATCCTTCCGTTCTCAGCAACAGGTTTCAATAGAGTTGAAAATATAGAAAATGGAAGTCCGAACCATTACCATTCAGCAAGGAACATTGTACACCACTTTCAAGCAAAATCCGAATTGTTACCTCCATTGGTTTGTTTTCAGTTTCCAACCTCCTTGAGAATTTAGGAACAAGTCCCCGTCCAATTCATTGAATCTATCACATTCCTAGAAATAATTACTTTATGCAAATAAACAGTAATTTGTGGTCCATACATTACTAGGACCAATGAATTGCAAACTGAATGACGGACTCTTGTTACAGGGGACGTTGGACATACGATGGTTTAGATATTGTATTACAGAGTAGTGATATATATATCCTGCTCGAGGAAACGATTGTATGGCGAAACACGTGTCGCGGCTTTGTAAAACAATTGTTAATACCAATCGTACAGGATACTGTGATATTCTTTGTTGAAGATGGATTTTCATCAAGTACCTACCGTCATTTCATTTTTTGTTTGAGATTTCTCTATTAATGGAATGTTGTTATTTTAGTCCAGTCTATGACCATTTTCCCGTGCATTTATCCCATACAGCACCGATTTGCATGAAAATTTGGATTCAGGATCTGCATACCCTCTTTTTCAAAATCTACCCTGTGCCGAGGGTTGCTTTCTACCTGGGGGTGGATGTCACCCCTTCTTTGGGGTGAAAAAATTTTTATTGGAAATAAGTGCGGAAATCAATAGATCGACTAATTCTAAGCACTTTTTGTTCAATGAAGTTTTTTCTGAAGAGCAATACTTTTCGACTTATTCGCGAGTGAAATTGTCGGTTTTCAGGCAAAAAAAAACACGTTTTCAGATCCTTTTTCGCGAATAACTGGAAAAATATGCATCGAATCGAAAAACCCGCGGAGAGCAAAATTATAGCTTTTGAAAAACAAAGGCGATCGTTTATTTGTAATGTATGCAAACCCACTCCAAACTGAATAATTGCTTGTTGAAAGTTGATTGGTATCGCCAAAATGGAAAGTTTCTACGTACAATAACCAGAAACCAATGCATTTTTCGGGAAAAACTCATAGGACCTTCTTTGAAGTCCTCCGAAAATCCTTCATTTCTGTTATTCATAAAAGTTTCTAACATCAAAACTGACCGAAGTATGAAGGAAATAATATTGAATCCTATTTTTTCGTTGAAAAAAAATTGTGAATAACTCATCCTCTCTTCCCCCCTCCATTGAGAAAAATCGTTGTTACTCCATAATTCACTCCATTCATGTTCTGATAATGAGTTCTGAGTTTTTATCAATTGAAAGTACGTAGTTTTGGAAAAAGTTGAGATTGAAGAGAAAATATCATCACGTAATTCAGCGGAAAGTCACCATTTCTTCGAAATAACTCGAAAAATATTGATCACATGCAAAATTTTCTAGAGTACAAAATTGAAGTTTATTCTTCTCTGAAAATTTTAGTGTTTTGTTTTTCTCTGCAGGATAAAAATAGAGTAAGATATGGCCAGTTAAATATTGTTAGGGTTCGCGAAAAGTACCTTTTTTGAGCCCTTTCAGCATGAACCTTTTCAAAACTATAATCTGAAACAAAAAAATCATGTGGATGAGCTTATAGCTCTTGAAAAAAGCTACATAATAATTTTTTGACGGATCTGATTGCTCAAAGACTAACCGAGTTATGGGAAAAAACCCAAAACAATTTTTGTAGAAATTAGAGTATGTTCATTAGTACAGCTTATCCAATCCATCTTGGCACAAACTCAGATACTTTTCCAGTTGCACACTCGTAGTGTAGACCATGACGAAACAAATGATACCTTTTAGGATTACATTTCAACACAGTGAACACATAAAAGAGATGTTTTTTTGTTTTAGTATACTCAACAGAGAATCCTGGGCATATGCGTTCTCACTTCTGTGCCAAGTTGGATTGGACAAGCTGTATATCGAAGAATACACATAGTAACTATATTTTGGGCCTAGTGGAACTATATATATATATATCCACTTTGAAGCCATTCTCAAGACTTCTAGAAGTGTTTTATCAGCCAGTCGGTACTTGTATTTTGAAGTGGAGTTGATGAAGAGTTGTTGAAAAATATTTTAAATACATTTGAAGATGATCTCAATCGATCACACATCCAAATCTAGACTTAACCTTTTTTCAATGGGATAGTTTTCGCCCTTAAAAAATCAAAAGCAACGCCGAGTACAGAGGTAACTTCAAAGTAGAGTCTCAATCTGAATTTTCATACAGTTGGGTTTCCCGGTTACTCTATAAAAATTTCGATATAATTCTTCAATGAAAACTATCATAAGGAGTGGTTTTCAGGGGTTGAAACTGTTCAATAGATCAGAAATTGTCTATCAAGGTTAATTCAACGTATTTACAGATGACTGCACGCTCAAAACTAGTATTTTGTTATTTTTTTTGAATAGGGCTAGTTTTCACCTCTGAATAATTATTATTTTCTGATGATATTCTGTCAAAAGGGGGGTGTTGAGGGCTGACACTGATTACTGAACCATAAATTATATTAAAAATTATCAATTGATTGATTTCACTGATACAAATATCATTTCAGTTTACACATGCTCCAATCTAAAATTTTGATATTTTTTTTCGAATAGGGGTGGTTTTTGCACCCCCTCCAAAAAAGCAACCCTCGGCACAGGGTAGATTTTGAAATAGCGGGTAAGTAGAACCTATATCCAAATTTTCATACGAATCAGTGCTGTATGGGATAAATACACAGTTTACACTTTTTTTCCCGTCATAGACTGGAGTATTTATTGATTTTTCATTTATTTTATGTTCAATGGTTATTTTATGTTGCAGCTTCTGATATTGCAAATTTTTTTTTTGGTAAATGCATCAGTGTATAATCGCATATTTCTTAACTGAAATTCATATTTCGAAAAAAATCATAGTATGTAGGAAAAATAATTCACAATCAAGCTATTTCTGCCTTATAGGACTTCAAGGCATCAAGAGAAGTCAGTGGTGTATAGCACTGATGTGTCTTGATGGCATATTCCACCTAGGGCGGCGAAATTTGTTCTTATTCGAAATGAGGGTTTTCGAAAACTGCAAATTAGATAGGTTTATGACAAAATCGTTCTGAAACATATTCAGCTTTCTATGCCATGAATTCATCCATAATTATCTGCTAACGATGACTGCTGATTTTCCCAAATGCTGATTACAGAATTGGTCATTGCCATTCTATAGTTGTTCAATGATACTATCAGAAAAATGAAAGGAATTAATATGAATTATAGGTTATATACTTCAAATTGTTTTACATAAATAATATTTCAATGTGTAAATAGAAAGATCCGATGACAGTTTATGAGATATTTGATTTTGTATTTCTCTCACAGAATACTAACGCTTATTATGGAATGTATCTAATAATGTAGCTTTTGTTTCCCATGTCTTTTGTTACATTATTATTCGATAATTTGTTTGAATACACATGCTTGTATTGATAGTGAATTTTTGAATTATATATCGAGACTCCTGATCTGACAATTATCGAATAAGAAAAATATATACGAAGGTAGTAGTCCATACTCAAAGTGGAAGACCAATTTTATTGAAAAAGGAAACACGAAGTCATCTCCACAACATATTATTAATATGTTGTGGAGATGACTCCGTGTTTCTTTTTTCAAGAAAAATATATGTATGAAATGAATCGAATTAACATTATTTCAATTGAAGATATGTGAATTGTATATGTTTTGAACTGTAAATATTTGTTTCTCAATCTGATTTGCATATCTGAAGCGGTTTTATTCAAGTTGTGGGAAATTCTTGTTGGATAAGATGAGAAACTTTTGGAGAACTTGAAAACTGAATATGAACACCAGGCATTTCAATTCATTCAAATGTTTTTTCAAAGAATTTATAATTTTTATTCCAAGCGTTTCCAAAACCAGAGATAATGATAATCAAATTTATCATCATTTGTTAAAACCATCAAATGAATTGAATAAATCAGCAATATCTTACAAATGATATCGATCAACAGCAATCTTGTGTCTCGAATCTTGACTACACAGAAATTGACGAACCTGCAAATTTTCAGGCAGCAAGCCAACAAGACCAATTTACCTAGCCGAAATTAATCTCTCATGTAATAATGCTCTACCTTACGTAGAAATGAAAAATCCGAAATTGAAACTACTTATCATTCAAACAAAATAAAAAAAACAGCTTTTGGTAGTCAAAATGTAAGATACCAAGCATCGATACCAGCATTTTCTGAATTCAATACAGACTATCAGATTGCTTTTCTTCTACTCGATTCTGATGACTATTTCGATGGTGTTATAGAATTAACAGATTTGATGAACATGAATCTGAATATTGACTTAAGGAGGTTCGATACTTACAGACATATGCACAGAACCAAATGAAACTTGGTATACAAGTTACCCAATGAATATATATTAATAATAATAATAGCAAACTTTATTAACCAAGTATATCATTGAGACAAAGTATATCTATATTAGGTATAAAATGACATATTGATTAAAAGGAGCCCGATCAGTTGAAACTGGTCTTCCTCGGGAACCTGGAACATATATAATACTTTGAAGTTATCGGGAATTGAAAATAATCTACCTTCATAAATTAACCTAACTTAAAATTAAATAATGCAATAATATATATATATATATATATATATATATATATATATATATATATATATATATATATATATATATATATATATATCTTATGACATTTCGAAATTGTTTAGATATCATATGTTGCTACATTGCTCATCGAAAAGTTTTTTTTTATTTCACTTTTAAACTTACCTACTGACACTGATTTAATATTTTCCGGAAGTTCATTGTATGATTTGAATATATTGTATGAAAAAGAGTGTTCGAACTGTTTTGAGTGATGTTTAGGTATACTTATAACTTGTTTACGTCTCAGGTTTAGGTTGTGAACATCCGATCTGTACCTGATCTTCTCAGTAAGATATGAGGGAGTATGGTTTTTGATAACTTTATGTATTAATATGAGACCATGGAGTTTCCTGCGATTGCACATATTCAGCCAGTGCGCATCATAGAGAGTATGTGAAATTCTATCAAATTTCCGAATGCTATGTATCATACTCAAGCAGGAGTTTTGTAGTTTTTGAAGCCTAAAAGAATCTCTGACAGTTAGGCAAGGTCCATAGACGTAATCGCAATAGTTGGCGTGTGAAAGTACAAGTGTATCACATAACTGGATTTTCATAGACTTATTCAAAATGTGTCTATGTCCATATAACATTTTTTAAGTTTTGTCTAAGCCTTCTGGAGAATGAATGTCACATGCTGGGAAAACTGCAATTTTGTGTCAATAATTAATCCTAGGTTTTTTTATTTATTTGTGGTAGTAAGTTGGTTTCCTCCTAATTGTATATTGATATCACTTTCCTTTATGGAACCGAATAGCATAACTAAAGATTTGGATGAATTGATCACTAAGTCATGTTTTTTTGAAACGTTCACTATCTGTTCTAGATCTTCATTAATTTTATTTTGGGCTTCCTGTGTTGTTCCAGGGCTAAAGAAGTGGTAAAGTTGGGTGTCGTCAGCGTACATATGAACATGAGAGAAATTCAAAGTAGTTGAGAAGTAACAAGTATAAATTGTGTAAATTAAAGGGCTGAGTATCGAGCCTCGTGCTACTCCGCGAGCCACGTTTCCGCTAGGAGAGGATACTCCATCCAGTATCACTCTTTGAGAACGACCACTGAAATAGTTTTTGAAGAAAACAATTGTGGATTCATCTAGACCTATGGAATGGAATAATGACAACAGTATCTCGTGATTGAGCATGTCGAAGGCTTTACTATAGTCTAAGAGTATCAACACACCATTTTTCCGCTTATCCAGTTCTCTGAAAAAATCGTCGACTACGTTGAGTAGTGCTGTACCACAGCTGTAGCCCGGTCTAAAACCCGACTGTACCGGAATGATTTTGTACTTTTTGAGGTGGTCTCGTAACTGGAATTCTACAGCCCGTTCGACTACTTTTGATAGAGTAGGCAAGATTGTTATCGGTCTGAGATCATTGAGACTTGTTGGTGAACTAACTTTTGGAACTGGTAGTACTATTTTTGGGTATACTCCTTTTGTTAAGCAGTTGTTGACTATATGGGTAACGTACGGTAGTATAAAGGGACACATTAATCTCAGAAGCGTGATGTTGATTTGGTCTGCACCACAGGCATTGGTTTTTATATTTAAAATTATCTCAGCTACTCGTTCCTCATTAAGTGGTTCAAGGGTGAATTTGTTTTCAAAATCTGTTTTCCAATTATCACGATAGAAATTCAACAAACTATGCTCGGGGTTCTTTAATACATTTGTGATTTTCAGAAAGTGGTTATTGATTTCCGTTGGATCAGTATGGAATTCAAAGGTACTACAATTTTTATTTTCAATTATTTGGAGATTCCTAAGGATTCTCCATTTCTCTTTAAAGTTTGCGTTTTTTAATTTGTGTTCCAAGTACACTTTTTTTTCTGTTTTTTTAGCAAATGTTATATAGTTTCTTAAGTCTTTGTAGGAGTCCCAATGGATTTTCTTTTTCGTTGATTTATACTTTATCAGTGCTTTGTTTTTGAGGTTGATCATGAATTTGACATTTTGGGTAATCCATGGTTTCGGTTGCCTAGTGAACTTTGAAGTCTTGTAAGGGGCGTGTCTGTTGAATAGTTCTAGATTATAATGGTTGAGTATGTTGACTTTTTCATCGATCTCATCTGATTCATAAATAAGATTCCACTTCTGAGCTCTCATGTTGTTCTCAAAATCCACCATGTGAAACTGAGAAAAATCACGATACGTACGTGTAATTGGTAACTCTTTATTGTGCTGTATTTTAACTTTACTGGTGGTCACCAAGTGATCAGATATATTAGCATCGTACACTTTAGTGTCACTATATTTGAGAGAATCGTTCAAGATAATGAAGTCGATTAGCGACATCGAATTATGAGATACTCGCTTCGGTTCTTGTACAATCTGTTTGAGCCCTATTCCTTCTAGTAAATTCTGAAAGTTGTCCGACAAATTAATCATTAAATTGATGTTGAAGTCACCAATGCATATTATGTTGTTATAATTCAACATTATGTCCGAGATAGTGTTTTCGTAATGGTCGAGAAAAGAATTCACATCTAGATGGGGAGGGCGGTAGATAACTCCAACCCCTATTTTCTCTGAACTTATTTGAATTGTTATCCATAGTTGTTCACACGTAGAGTCAGTGGATATGTTGGGTATTATTTTTGTATGAAATTCATTTTTCACATATATACAAATACCACCTGCTCTCGTTCCCCTGTCTCTACGAATGAGTTTGTATACTGGAATATTTGGGAGATCATCAGATACAGCGTCAGTCAGCCAAGTTTCTGTTAAACCAAACAAATCAAAAAATTTTTCAAGAATTAGGTCCTTTATATCACCTAAATCAGGTAATAGTGAACGAACATTTAGATGAGCAATGAGTAAGTTTTGTGACATTTCGAGAGCAATCAATAATCTTAACAATGGAACTAAAACAATATGATTAATTCCAGCATGGCAATTTCGCCTTATTCAATTTCAGTAAAGAACTAATTCAAATTGCAATATAATACGAATAGGTAACAAAGAATGAAAGAAATAAGAATATCATGATTTTTTTTCTCCGCTGCCTTCAAATTTTTTCAGATTGTTTTCTACTTCTCGTTTTCGGGCTAGACTGAACTTTTATCCGCTTCCTTTTTTGAGTGGACTTCTTGTCTTGATCAATATTACTAGATGTTTCGGGGTGAGATTGTCCTGGTGATGAATAGTCTCCCTCGTTATTACTTTCAGAATCGTGATGTATGAATACCTCTTCCAATTTCAGCAGTTCATCAATGGAATACTCGTGATTGTCTATTTCCAAACGATCCCCTTTCATTTTGGCTTTCTGGTTTTGGATTTTTGGCAATTTTGAGATGACGGACAAAAATTTTCTGTTTCTGCCTATCCTCATAAGAGGCGTCATTGGCAATTGCGACTCCAGTACCAGCAAGCTTTCGTATATTATGAAACAAGCTTTGTTTTTTCAGATATGAAACAAATTTCAAGATTACTGGCGATTTCGCGGAGTTCTTCTCCATTTGGTATAAGTTATTGATATCAGACTCGGTTATCGTCATACCAAGGAGGTTATTTAGGATTTGAGTAGTTTCTACCAGCAAGTTTGTTTGGTTCGTTATATTAATCTAATTTAATAATTTTTTCTTCTAGTATGTCTATTATTTCGTTGGTATTGAGATTAGCACCAGATATTTGCTTCAGCTCATTTTTAATTTTGTCGGTCTGAGCTGTGTTTATTGCTGGTATCAGCTTGCACAGTTCTGACGTTGTGAGATCTTTCACAGGTTTATATTGTGGTTGGTATTGAAATGTTGATACGCAAATTTGAACCTTATTCTAACTAGCTGAATCAAGTTTCTTCAAATTACAGTTGATGTTATGTTTGCAGCTACTCACATTTTTATCTGTTTGTGAAGAATTCCTTACTAGTTGCATGAGTCGGGAAGTTTTTTTTTTGTTGAGGCATCGACTGCTAGGGTCATTAGCCTTCATTTCGTGAGGTATGTGCGTTCTTCAATCATTTTCATAACTGTTTGTAGATTCCAGCCTCTTCGAGAAATATAAGTGTTCGGGATACAGTATTGATGTTATTTTCCAGACATTCTTGTAGGGTGTTTGTTATTCCAATTCTTTGTTTGATTGCTTGATGTTCTGGGCATTGTGTGAGTATGTGTTTGACAGTTAGTCTTCTGTTACAGTGTTGGCACCTAGGTTGTTGATCTCCTGTCAGCATAAAAAGGTTGGTCAAATTAGTATGTCCTATCCGTGCTCTGGTAATGACAACTTGGTCTCGTCTGCATGCATATGGTAGCAGTTTATATGGCTGAACTTCCTGCTTTATCTCTTTCAGTTTCGATTCAGTTCTGTCCCATTCTATTTGCCATTGTTCTACGATATCGTGTTTCAAATAGGTTCTCATATCATCAACCCTGATACATATGTCTCCGGCAACAGGCTGTTGAGCAGCCTCTTTGGCAGCACTGTCAACAATTTCATTACCAGCTATTCCATAGTGACTATTAATCCATAGAAAAGTTATCGATTTTTTCAGAGTTTTCAGCCAATGTTTACGGGTAAGTATTGCTTGTACCAGTGGATCTCTGCTGAACGGGTTCTGTAGTGCTTGCACAGAGCTTAGAGAGTCTGTACAAATAACAAATTTCTTATATGTGCTGAATTCAATAAATCCCGTACTTTGTATAATAGCGTAGAGTTCTGTCGTATAAACACTGGCTTCACGTGGTAATGTCCATGAATGGCAGATTCCCAAACTTGCTATGGCGCACCCAGCTCCGTTGTCGGACTTGGATCCGTCTGTATAGATGACGTGGCAGTGAGAGTAGCTATTAATGATCCTGTGGAATTCCATGAGAATGATAGTTTTGTTGTATTCACCTTTTTTATATCTCTTGAGGTCGAGACATATATCAAGGGCGGCCATATCCCAGGGAGGCACCTCGGAAGGACCCAAGGAATAACTTCTTGGAAAGGAATATTCAATCTTATTGATGAACTGTACAAGTCTGATTCCAGCAGGACGAGTGATTGTTGGCCGACGTTCATACTGATCATACTCTTCCGTGATTTCCGTGATTATTGGTATGTAATTGGGGTGGGTTGGGAGTGCACATAATTTGGAGCCATAGTTCGTGAGTAGTTGCAGTCTTCTATATCTTAATGGGGGTATCCCTGCTTCACAACAGAGTGACAGATATGGGCTCGTGCGAAATGCCCCTAATGCGATCCTCAGAGCCTGACACTGGATGCTTGTTGAGTATTCGGGAAATTAATAGTTCAACTCTTGAGGCACATTTCAACAACGTTTATTTTTTATGACAATCTCTTAACAATTACAGTTGTTAACATACAGTGTACTCGTTTACAATATGAAAGTTGGATATATAACACCTTTCCCCGGTCAATATGAGACATACAACAATATATCACTATAACAAACACAAACATAACAACAATGAATGATAAAAATAATACATTAGATGTATCGAAATCGAAAAAAAATTTTGTTTAATACCACTCGATTATGGGGAATATCTATCAGGTGGTCTCATAAGCCTTGATCTTGTATTGACATTATTTTCTAGAGGTGCTTCTTCAGCTATGTTGTCGAAGTTGTAATCTGTAACCAATTCACTCTCTGAGTCAGGACTGTGATCGGATTCAATATCAAACACTTCTCTTTCATTGCCTTGGTGTTCACTTATTTTTAGTAACTGGTTGATATGTCGTTTCCATAACAAATTTTCATCAGTATTGATCATATACGTTTGAGGCCCCAGAATTTCAGTAACAATGCCTCTAGCCCATTTTTTATTTAACCTGAAATCTCTAGCTAATACCTTCTCCCCAACAACAAAAAATACCTCTCCATGCCCTTTGAAATTATTTCTTTGTTGAATTTGTTTCTTCATGACTATATCCTCTGTATTCGGTAATAACTGACTGAACACTGTTCGAAGTTCTGTTCCTTGTAACAACTTGGCAGGTGTTTGAAGTGTTGTAGAATGAACAGATGATCGATAAAAAAGTAGAAAATTATTAATTGATCTTGTAAGAGATATTCCACTAGAACTATCATATTTTCTTATACAATTTTTAATAATTTTGACTGCTGATTCCGCGCTCCTGTTCGTCTGTGGATGATATGGCGCCCCTATATACTGGTAAATTTGCTTCCACCATGATTCTTAATATTCTAATATGAGAATATTTCACCTTCCGTTATTCTCGTCGCCAATTTGTTGAGTATTCGGGAAATTAATAGTTCAACTCTTGAGGCACATTTCAACAACGTTTATTTTTTATGACAATCTCTTGACAGGGGCAAAACAATTACAGTTGTTAACATACAGTGTACTCGTTTACAATATGAAAGTTGGATATATAACAATGCTATCCAATTTTTTCAATCTTGATTCACGAGCTGACCCATATATGAAGCAGCCGTAGTCAATCATGGATAATATAAATGATTCATATAACCTCAGAAGTATTTCTCTGTCACATCCCCAATTAATGCTTGCCAATGCTTTCAGTGGGTTAAGAGCTCTCTTGCATCTCACTATCAGATCGTTTATTTGTAAGTCCCAATTCAATTTTCTATCAAATATCATTCCCAGAAATTTTACAGAATTGCTGCATACTAGTTCATGTTCGGACAGTTTTAGTTTTGGATCATCATGAGGTGATCTGAGTCGACAGAAGTGGACACATTTGGTTTTTGTAGCAGAAAAATTGAACCCTAGAATTTTTGCTTGGTCACAAAGACTATCTATGGCTCCCTGGAGAGTTCGCTCAATGTCGTACATAGATGATGCTGAGTAGAATATCGTTAAATCATCAACGTATAAACATCTTCCCACTGTTGGATTGAGATTGTCTAAAAGTCCGTTAACCGCAATAGCAAATAAAACCACGCTCAAAGTGGATCCTTGGGGCACTCCGTTTTCTAATATATGTAGTTCTGAGGAAATTGCTGCATTCCTGACACGGAATTCTCGTTGTCTGAGGAAGCTTGCGATGAAATTTGGTAGTCTTCCCTTCAGGTCCCATTTTCAGAGTTGGTCTAGAATATTATATCGCCAAGTTGTGTCGAATGCCTTTTCCAGGTCGAAGAAAACTGCTACTGTATGGTTTCTGTGGGAGAAACTATCCTGGATTTCCTTCTCTAGCAGAACAAGATTGTCAATTGAAGATCTGTTGCTCCTGAAGCCAGACTGTGCATCTGATGAGAAGTGATTGGATTCAAGGTACCACATGAGTCTGATGCTTACCATCTTCTCCATAACTTTACTAAGACAGCTTGTGAGTGATATGGGTCGATAACTGCACGTGAGTTTTGTGTCTTTCCCTATTTTGAGCATAGCAATAATTATAGCTTCACGCCATTTCTCTGGATACGTATCATCGGTCCATATTTTATTATATAGATCTGAAAGAATTTTTTTCGCTGAATGTGGTAATTGTCTGATAAATTCATATATAATATTGTCCACTCCTTGAGCAGAATCTTTCATTTCAGAAATTGCATTATTCAGTTCCAGCAGGTTGAGGAGGTGATTGTAGTTGGATATGTTTCCTTCCTGGAAGTCAATTTCTCGCTCTTCTTCTTGTCTATGAATCTGGAACTCTGGGTCGTAGTGTTCGGAGCTACTGATGTATTCGAATTGTTTAGCTAAGTGCTCAGCAATCGCCTCTTCATTCGTTATAAGTTGACCATCTACTTCCAAGACCTGTGGTGCGTCCGTGAATCTCTTTCCTAGGATAGCGCGAATTTTTTTCCATACTTCCGATGCTGGTGTTGTAGCTGTGATAGTGGAGACATATGTTTCCCATGTAGCTCTTTTACTTTCACGTATGGTACGCCTCGCTCTTGCATGTGCTTTTTTGAATGCAATAGTGTTCTCTTGCGCGGGAGAACGTTTCAGAGTAGTCAACGCGCGATTTTTATTTGCAATGTGTTTGGCGACAGTATCATTCCACCAGGGAGTGGATTTGGTACCTTTACGATCACTAGAACGTGGAACCGAAATTTCCGCTGCTCTCAAAAGCTCTCTACTGATCTGTTCTGTAGTTTCATTGATATAATTGTCTAGCTGCTGTAAGTTTCCTAATTGTTGTCTACACAGATCCCAGTTGGCATTTTCTACTTTCCATCGTCTGGGCAATGCTTAAGGAATAAATCGACCAGCGAATTCAATTGAGATTGGAAAATGGTCTGTTAGATGATCTCCTGAACAGTTCCATTGTAAGGATGTCGAAAGAATTGGTGAGCACATGGCTAAATCGATAGCTGACAACGAGTTGGATCTTAGGTTTACAAAAGTACCCCTGCCATCATTCAGAAGGATTAAGTTCATTTCATCAATGAAATTTTCAACAGTTTTGCCCCTAATGTCCAGTCGATTCGAGCCCCACAATGGATTATGAGAGTTGAAGTCTCCCCCAATCAAGAAGGGGGCCGGTAACTGGTCAGCAATACTTTTCAGATCTTCGATAGTCCAGTTGCCGTCAGGTAAGTAAATGTTGCAAATCGAGAATTGGATCGGATAATGAATATGGGCAGCGATAACTTGTAATCTGCTCTGTACTGGAATATTTTGGTGGGGAATATTATCCTTCAGGAAGATGGCCACACCACCTCTGGCCCTAGGATCAGGGATCACATCCTTTCTATAACTACTATATCCTCTCAAGGAGAATTTTTCTAGAGGTTTCAGGTGAGTCTCCTGTAGACATATGCAGAAGGGTGTCCTTTCATTGAGAATATTTTTCAGTTCCGGGTAATGGGTCACACAACCATTACAGTTCCAGAATATCAGATTTTCCAGATTGAATGTGAATGTAAGGTATATTTGTTAGAAATATAAAGGACGAATAATAGGGATTAAGAATGAATTGATTATTCACAATGGAAAATAGGAAATGTCGACACAGAAATTTTATTCATTTTCTAGGTTTGCCCTTAGGCCATCCTCTTTTCTTTTTATTACTCTGGGAGGATTGAGTAGTTGACGAATTTATACTACCTCCTGAATCTTCCTCAGAGCTGACATTAGAGTCCCTGAGTTTGTATCGCTTCCCTTTGGTTATGGGAGCCGTAGTTTTAGTTGGAGTTGGGGGTGGGGGGGAGATTCATGGATGTTGTTGTTTGAGGAACGGTAGGAGGAAGGGTGGTGGATGATCTCAGGAGATCTTCAATCACCTTCGACAGGTGGGGGATTATTCCGGTAACTATTTCGTTCACGTTGACGATATTAGCTTGAGCAGACTGAGCATAAGTAACACCTACTCTAGGTGTTGTGATTTGAACTTTTTTCTTCGCTTCGTGGTATGGGATCCGTTCTAGAACTTTGACTTTCTGGATAGCTTGCTCCATTTTGAATTGCGGACATTGTCTGTAGTTAGTTGGGTGTGGTCCTTTACAGTTCACGCAAACCTCTGGTTTGTCGCAGTCTGTCCCCGTGTGTGGTGGCTTACCACACACACAGACATCATCTTTCTGGCACCAAGATGACATGTGACCAAAGAGTTGGCACTTGAAGCATCTCATTGGGGCCGGAAAGTAAGGTCGAATTTTCAGGTTGTAGAATGCTGCTCGAATATTGTTAGGTAGAACTGGTGTATCAAATGTGAGTATATGATTGGGTGTTTCTATAGTGATTCCGTCTCTCTTTGTTTGCATGCGTTTTTATCCAGTGACACCTTGATCTTTGAGACCTTCTAATATTTCTTCAGTGGTGCAGTTGAGGAAATCTTCACAATACACGACCCCTTTGACATTATTCAGCGTTCCATGAGGGGTTACTTCTACATCAAAATCTGAGAGTTTGCCAACTTTCATCAATCGTAATGACTGTGCTCTTGAGGAGGTTTCCACTAGGATACCATCTCTAACTTTTTTTGTCTCTTTCGTAGTGCCAATCAAACCATACAAAACTTTACTGAGTAAGAAAGGGCTGACTTTCGAAAACTCCTCCCCATCTAATCTCTTAATGAGCAAGAACCGAGGGACAGGTCCCGTTGTCTCTGTATTCATAGCGTTTTCTATTTCATTGGAGTTAGGAGTCTCCGAATTTTCTTGATTATTTAGGGTATCCATAAGATTCCCACGAGTTGGGATGTACTGGGTACAACTGTGGCAGTGCACCCTTACCACAGAGAGGCTTAATACAACCGAAGGTCGCCTGGTATTCGGAGGGAATCGTTAGCGATCAACTACGCATGATCATTCATCTCTCAGCACGATCTCTTCCACCTTAGATTTCGGATTTTTTCAGGTTTACTCCTGTTGAGCTGTCCTTTGCTTCACTACTCATCTTCGAGCTTACCGGCATGGGTGACCCTACCAGGAGTATAAACTCCCACCGGCATCGCTGTCAGAATCATTGTAGCTACTGAGCCCCTCCACCACGTCAAGGTCCCACAGCTCCTTGAAGGGGTCGGGAAGTTTTTATATATTAACTTATTTCCGCACTAACAATCAGTTTTCTTTTGGGATGCACCGACATTAATGTACGACTTTTTTTAACATTTCTCACCGAATGATTTTCAGAGTAAACGGTTGTTGGAATCCGGTATTTTAACTTGGGCTCTTATGGGAGAAGTCCAATTTCTCAAACATTTTTCGTGACTGCAGATTGAAAAATGAGGGAACGAAATAAATTTAGCATCAGTGGATAGCCTTACAATCAACGATCATTTTCCACCCAATATGATTTTACCTCATCGATCATTTTAAAGAATAAATAATGAAATTATGAGAAAAGTGTACGTGATTCGAAAGTGTTGGCAACAGCGCTACGTACAAACCGAACAGCTTCTCGGCGGCGCGAAAAACCAGGGCTGAGGTAGGTGAGTCGGTCGCCTCAGGTGGCACTTTCTCAGGGGCGGCATTTTTAAACCCAAAGCAAAAGAGAAGAGGAAAATGGAGAAACACCAATATGTAAAATATGTTATTATACTTCATATGATGGTGGGAATAATAATGATGAATCGGGACATCCGAAATGTTTTTCAGTTTTTATTGAATTACAAAGCGATCTGCCTCTTAGAACATTGTTCATTTCATTTTCGGTCAGGCGCTGCCGATTTTTGTTATCATCAAACATTACGTTCGAGTACAAGATGCGCTGTAGTCTTTCAAAATTCAGAAACCACACATAGAGCACAAAGAGTTTGGATTGATCCAAATGCGCAATCACCTCAACAATAGGATTTTGGGAAATATTCAATGGAGAACCACTACTTCCAGAGATAATACCCGACGGTTATTTAATTACAATTATTGATGAATATCCAGAATAACTGTGCAAAGTTTTTAGAGACCTTACTTTGCAAATGCTTAGACATTTGAGCTAGAGAAATTACCTGTATACTGGTTTCGGTGTCTTTGCCAATCGTCAGTACAGGGTAGATTCTCACAGACGATGATGATCGTCTGTGTTCTACCAAAAATAATAATAATAAATAAAAAAATTGCACCAGTTAGAGAAAATGGGCACGCAATGGGCAAAGCCCATTACACAGTGCCATCTCATAACCAGATGCACACTCATCAGTTGTATTTCAATAGCCGTCAGGGTATCAGCTCGGGAAGTAGTTGTTTTCTGTTGAATATTTGCTAATTTGCCATAATCTTATTTTACTGTTGTTCTTTCGGAATTCTTTCAGTTTATTTTGTGTTCACAAGGTTCACAACCATTTATTTTTTATCAATTATTTTTTTTCATAACGCAATGCAAATTTTTCTTCTGCGAATAACATAACCTTTCTGTGAGTTCTCTTCTGACTTGAGACGCAGCTTTGTAAAAAGAAATTGTCGACATCAATCAACATTAATGAGAGATGAATATTTTTTACTCAGAAGAAAATGTTTTTAAAACGAATGATAGGTTCTAACTTTTTATTGATTAATACTTCGTAACGCAATCAAATGATTGAAATGATATTTTAACATCTAATATTCCCTTTGTTTTTATTATGTAAGCTTTTTTTATTAACTTCTTCACGCAAAAAATTCTGGTTTCATCTAAGCCATTGGTTTTGAATGTATTCACAATTTTTTCATAATCTATACCATTATCAGATAATCTTTGTCTTATTGTTTCGCTCAAAATGTTTCTCATCGGTTGAAAAGATTTTAGCTTTAGCTTCATTTTCAAAATTATTTAATATTACCGAAATTGATTTATTAGTTTTTAATGATTTTTTTTTCTATAAATTCATTAGTCAGCTTATCTCGTAAATTTACATCAAACATTGCATCATGTGCACCTTCACATGAAAGAGAAAGTAATTCAGATGCAAGTGTAGTAAGCTTGTATCCAGTTTTTCTCTTTGGAAATTTATTTCTCAAAGGTTTCAAAGTATCACAGACAATGAGTTTCTCCTTCGATATTTTGTAATAATAAAAATTCTTTTCAATGTAGGCATTGCATTTGCTGCCATGTATTTCTGCGAGACAATCCTGTTACCTCTTAAATTTGACATGGGAACATCTGTCTTTTCTTTACATCTACTTTTACCATTTATGACACGTTACATTGCGCGGTACACTTTTTCTTCAACAAATTTGCCTTTCCAGCTAAACTAGTTTTAGTATTCTCAGACATACTCATTTACTACGCGATACGCGCATAATCGTTTTTGGATTATGACACTGACGCTACAAAAAAAGCCGCAATCAGCTCTTAGACCGGATGCAGGACAGCGTTCTCTCGCCAGCTCGCGCTCTGTTACTCTGTCCTTCTTTTTCGACCCCCACCAAGTCCCGACTATCGAACCTCCTTAATACAAAATTGATAGGGAAAAATATTGAAATAACTTCATTTTCAATTCTTCAGATAAAACCATAAAAAATTTGACAGTAATTATTTATGAAGGAGAAATTTTGACAGTTGGAACTATGAATGATCTAATAATTCCGCAAATATTGACTATTGCCAAAGATGGACACGCAAAGATCGAAATTCAAAACCCAACCAATGAAATGATATCAGTAGAATAATCGGAGCCCCTACCTGTCAATCATTTCAAATCTTCAACCTACGAGATATACTATTGAATCCTTCATTATTCCCGATATATCGAAAAATGAACATTCCCAATCAATCACGGGTAACCTAAATATTACAGACTTGATCCGCGTTGAGCACATGAACTCGGAAGAAAAAGCCGCAATAATCAAAGTATGTAAAGAATATTCTGATATCTTCTTCAAACCAGGCGACGAATTGACTCTTACTTCAAAAATCAAACATGAGATAAAGACTACTGAGGAAATACCTGTACATACAAAATCATATAGGTACCCATACATCCACAGACAAGAAGTCCAACGTCAGATTAACGACATGCTCGAAAAAATATTATTCGACCTCTAGCTCTAGCCTGGGTCACCCCCCATTTGGAACGTGCCAAAAAAACTCGATTCATCAGGTAAACAAAAGTGGAGGATAGTCGTTGATTATCGCAAAATGAATGAAAAGACGATAGGAGATCGATACCCACTTCCCAATATTAATGATATATTGGACAAGTTGGGACGTGCTCAATATTTCACGACTCTCGATTTGGCCAGTGGATTCCACCAAATCGAAATAGCTCAAAATTCAATTGAAAAAACAGCATTTAATGTTGATCATGGACACTATGAATACTCAAGGATGCCTTTTGGTTTGAAAAATGCACCATCAAGCTTTCAGAGAGTAATGGATGAAGTTCTCAAAGACTTGCAAAACAAAATTTGCATGGTGTACATGGACGATATTATGATTTTTAGTACTGGTCTCCAAGAGCACATCCAAAATCTCAAAGTAGTATTTTCGTAATTTCGTGAAGCCCGATTGAAGATTCAATTGGATAATTCCGAATTCCTTCAAAAGGAAGTTGAATTTTTACGACACTTGATAACACGCGAAGGTATCAATCCCTGAAAAATCATTGCTATTAATAATTTCCCGATTCCAAAGACCCAAAAAGATATAAAATTATTTCTTGGACTTTTGGGCTATTATCGTAAGTTCATAAAAAAATTTGCCAAACTCACGAAGCCAATGACCAAATGTCTCAAGAAAATCGAGAGAAAGTAGAACATACAAAAGACTACAGACGCCTCAAATTACGCCATTGGCGGCATACTATCCCAAAATGATCACCCTATATGCTATGTCTCCCGAACATTGAACCCAGCAGAAGTGAATCATTGGCAACCGAAAAAGAGCTGTTAGCGATCGTCTGGAGCTGTAAATTTTTTCGACCATATCTATTCGGCCGGAGATTTACCATATTCTCTGATCACAAACCCCTTCAGTGGCTCCTTTCACTGAAAGAACCAAATTCTAGATTGGTACGCTGGCGTCTAAACCTCGAAGAGATCGACTACGTCATGAAATATAAGACCGGCAAATCGAATCAAGCAGCCGATGCCCTTTCTAGAAACCCCTCTGACGCCGACCTGAACGCCTTTGAAACTTTATCAATTCAAAACCATCCAGGTGACGTTAACGAAATAATCGGAAATTTATTGAGAAATCCCGATGAAATTCCTGAATTGGACGTAACTATTCTTGAAATTCTTGAACCTCCCAAAAATATACCAAAAATAAATATAATTTCGGACGTTCAAATCGTTCCACGAAATGAAAACCAATGAAATTTTGACCTCGAAACTGTTCACACTTCACTTGAGAACCCTATATGTAATATTTCCAATTCAGAACGCGCCATAAATACGTACAAAAACCAGCTTATCATCACACTTGGGGACATAGAAAATCTCAAATGTAGGATGGAAAAGGTTTTCGAAAATTTTCGATCATATGTCACATTACCAAATAAAAATACTCAAAATAATATCGTAAAATTTCCGTAAAGAGTAGATTGTCCCCAAACAAACTTATGCACTTCATTTCAAGTATCCCTCATTGTGAAAACTCTTCAGTAATACAATACAATACTTAGTCAAAAATCCTTCCTTCAAAATTGTCGAATGTCCAACGTTCCTAACTGATATAGAAACATCAGACGAGCAAGAAGAAATACTTCAAATCTACCATACGAAAAAGACATGTCACCGAGGTATTAATGAAATGAAACAATCTTTAAGTTCACGGTTTCATTGGCCGAAAATGATTGATGACATCCAAAATTTCGTTAATAATTGCGAAATTTGTCAGAAAAATAAATATGATCGGAACCCTCCAGTCATCAAATTCAATCTAACATTCATATCGATACATTCACGATATCGAAAAAAAATTTCACAACAATAATTGATTCGTTCTCTCGGTATGGTCAAGCATACCCGTTAAAAGCGCTCACTGGTGTCCTTGTTCTTGAAAATCTTCTCAATTTCACCTCCCGTTGAGAATCACTACTGATTCAGGAACCGAGTTCAAAAAAGAAGGAATAGAGAATTTTTGAAAACTATTCCGGATAGAACTCCACTATACAACACCGAAAAACAGCATCTCGAATTCCCCATTCGAAAGGTTTCATTCAACTTTGATCGAACAATATCATTGTTTGAATGAGGAAAACAAGAATCTCTCCCCAGATCAGATTATGAAACATGCTGTATTAGGATATAATAGTTCAATTCACAGTGTCACAATATTCACTCGGTTTGAAGTAGTAAAAGGTCATATCGATAATAACAATCCATTTGACCTCAATGATCATATAATCATTTCAGACTATGTTCGAACACACAAAGATACAACCCAAAAATTATATCAATAAATACAACAAGCAAAGAAAAGATTATAGACGAAAGAAATGAAAACCGAAATGAACCCCCAGATTTTTTCAATCAACAAATCGCGTACAACAGGACCAAATCACGACAAAAAGACTGACCCAAATTCAACAAAGGTAGAATATTCAAAGAGACAAACATAAAACTCGAAACTGACAAAGGAACCTATCACAAAAGTATAGCTAGATAACCCAAGACAAACAAGCAACGTTTGTTACAGGCCGTTAACTAAAATGAGGTTACCCACCCTGTAATTGGTACTTCACGTACTCTTAAGTACGATGAGACGAAGACATTCAAATCAATGCTATCAATAATCCCATTCTCCCTATTCAATTGGGTAATGCAAAAATTATTTATAGTAAATATACATTTCTTCACTATATCGATTGAGCCGAATAATTAATGAATTGAGCAATCTTGAAATATATCTCAATATAATTAAAAATAATTTCAACAAAGAAAACGATACCAATCCAATTTCTTACCATGGGCTATCTGAGAACATGCTTCTGAGAACCGAATACTTCATCCAAACAACCCAATCAAAGTTAGATAACCTCCAACGACGTATTCGTGTTAAACGAGGTATGATTGACGGAATCGGCAAAATCAATAAATGGCTCTTTTCGGCACACTTGACGCCGATGACGGAAACCGTTACGATCAAACCATTGAATTATTGGAGATGAATCAAGAAAATATAATTCACGAAGTAAATCTTCAAACTTCATTATCGAAACAATTGATCAATCACTATAGTAAAACAATTCGAACACTCAATTCAAATCAAGAAGCACTCGAAAACAGATTGAAAACATTCCAGGTGGGAATCCAAAAAACAATTGCCGATCTCAAAAACTATATTAGCTTTCAAAGAAAATTGTCTCGAATTATTTTAGACTGTCAAAATATTATAACATTTATTGACAATATTGAAGATGCCATTACATTCGCAAAATTGAATGCTTTGCATAATTCAATAATATACAGTTCAGACCTAGAAGAACTGATGAAGTACTTAAGTAAAATTTACGACGAAAATGAAATTCCAAAGTTCGAAAATATTCTATCATATCATCAATTCCTCGGAACTCAGGTAACATTTTCGAATACAAAATTGATTTTTTCAATTCATGTCCCAATTATCACGAACGAAATTTTTATGTTTTATCACCTATACCCGATTATCCAAAACCACCACATTCTCATCCTCAAATATCCCTACTTGGCACAAACAGCTTCGAAGAATCAATTCGAATCGAACGAGTGTCCACTACTAGAGGAAACCTATTTCTGCATTGAAGACTACTACTATCCGCAAGACCATTGTACAGCCCAGCTGATCGAAGGCATTATTACGACGAATTGCCAACCTCTTCCAATCAACGTAGGCGAATCTATAATCGAACAAATCACTCAAAAAGTAGTGCTGATCATTCCTGTACAAGAAGAAAGATTTTTCTCCAAGTGCAAAGCTGATCGATACATCGAAATAAGCACCCCAGCACTTTTCAAAATCCCGAAAACATGCGAAATCCAAGTGGCCCACAAGTAATTCTTCAACAATGTGAAAATTCGGTAAGGAAAACCTCTCATTCTGTCAAAAATCCAATCTAGTTATGCGAGGACTCCAAATATCTACGAAACACGAAATTTCTCCAAACTCACCTTGGACGCAATGTACGAACTCAACAAAATAGCCGTAGAACACGAATCTGAAGTCAAAACGCGGTGCTGTCCTTTCGTTCGAAAGTTGTGGACAATGAAGATATTTGGGAAAATAGTATCGAAGAAGGTGAAAAGGGGCTCGGCCATCAAAAGCATGGGCCTACCGATTGCAGTATCAAACGTAATGTGTACAAAAAAGGAGGTAGAATGTATAGGTTATGTGAGATGTGGATGGCACACAACTTCCGAAAGAAAGGAGCAAGCGATTTGACTTCAGATTCGATTTTTTGCTCTGGAAAATAAAGCATGTGACACCTAATAACTATTTTTATTGATGATTTTCAGATAGGCTGAGTACTGTTTTCCGGACCTCACCGGAAGCATGTTTCAGGAAACAGTGGCCGAAGTTTTCACAGCAGAGAAAAAAACGGATGGAAAAATAATTAAACATCAATCTCTCCATAAAATAATCATAATTTTCATATCTACAATTCCTATACATTTGCTAATTTTATATTCGATATTTCAATATACATTATTTCATGTTCTTTATCTATATTTCAGAACAATTCCTGGAACTTTGGTGTGATATCAAATGAGGTATAACTGTTATGCGACAAAAAAAAAATTGTTGGTAAATGTTTCGCTAATGTTATACCATAACAATTATATAATATATAAATCATCAATCTGATACGTTGCACATACATTGCCTCAATAAAACCCTTTTAATATTGTAACATTGTTATGTATCCTACCCGGAAGTTTTTCTATAACATACATGTTTAAGTAACAAATAAATAATGTAACATATAATATTGTAATTTAACTGTTGCATTGAGGTTATATTACAATGTTTAGTGGGTTCGTGTGCAATGTTGCCATTTCGACTTCAAGTTTTATCACAGTTCGGCGAAGAATCCATTTCAAATTTTGTTGGTTTCCGTTTTGATATATTGAAATATGTTTACTTGAAATTTTGCATATATTTCAATCACATATTTTTTTTGAGTTCGGAATTTGAATTTTTTATGAAAGGTGTCTTAAGAAGGACATAATTAGTTTTGCGGATGACACTGCCGCATTTATAAAGGAAACTCTTGGAAGTCACTGAAGAATATAGTTTTTACAAGATACATATCTATTGAAATTTGTTTACTTGAAATGTTGCATATATAAAATTGATCACCATACTTAGGTATATGTAAATGATTTCAATCACATATTTTTTTGAGTTCGGAATTTGAATTTTTTATGCAAGATGTCTCAAGGGACACATAATTAGTTTTGCCGATGACACTGCCGCATTTATGAAGGAAACTGTTGGAAGTCACTGAAGAATATAGTTTATACAAAAGACATATGATAAAAAAAAATTATATCAGGAAGGTTAGTTAGTCGACATTAGACAAATTTGCTTCTGCTTTATTATCCTTGGACAGTGGTAAGGTCCAGAAAATCGATCGTACTCATAGTACTAGATATAAAACGAATTCTGTATATGTCCCAAAACCAAAAAATGTTATGCAGCGATCATTCTCCTTCTTAGGACCAAGAAATCATAATCTGCTTCCAAACTCATTGAGATAGATCAACCCAATCCCTTTATTTGAAAAAATCGAACCTACCTCCAACAGAACACACTTTCTAATCATCCAAAAAAATTATAGACTTTTTTGTCCAACTGTGTTCCGTTGAATTATCATTTACTATCACTGGACAACAACATATTTATATTTACATTTGTGTTTGTATTCTTGTGACGTTTCAAATATGTTTTGTGTCTATTTTCTTAATTCAGTTAGTATGTAGTACAATTGAATTGAATTGAATAGCATCGTTGAGTCATTGTGACTCTTGTTGTTATATTATTATCAATATATTCCCTTTAACCGCACACTCCCCCAAACATTCACTAAAAATTTCACTTAGAAAATTTTGTTGTTGAATGAACCATTTTTTCTGCATCAATATCGTACGTGCAATACAATGACTATATGTATATCTAGTGAAAGAAGGACGTTGATTTATATTAAAATATAATTGACGGGGGATTACGGCAAGTGGATGTGTGCCTGCATCCTGATCGGGAGGTCCTGGATTCAACCCCGCAGGCGGGCAAATATTTTTCTCTAGAGAACTTCTCTGCCACGTTTCATGGTTGCAGGGTCCACGAATAACCATGATCCTCCTGAGAAATAGCGTAGGAGGTTATAACAAGGCTCACTTGCTGAAGAGATTCGGTCGATGTGGATTGCGTTTGGTATAAGATATATCATAAACTTCAAAAATATCGGAACTTTTCACTTTGGTATTCTAAACAAATTGTGATTTTACTCGTGACTTTAATTGAATAGCTAGTATTTTTACAACTTGTTTATATGGGTCGAATAATCATTTTTTCCAGTAGTGTAGGTATAGCTACATAGGATTCCTTCAATATCGTATAAGCAGCGACCGAGATTTGTTATTAAAGAGCATGGCCGTATCCACAAGCGCGTGCATTTTGAAATAAATGAAAATTGTTCGCCGAAGCGAACTCAGTATCGCTCGGTGCGGAATTGAAAATTTTTTAAATGAAATCCGGCTAGCTTTGTGGGTTCTACGCACACGAAGGATTAGGCGACGCTTGGGTAGATCGACCAGAGCCACCGATCGCTTCCCGAAGGGAAATCGATGGAGGATCGCTTCTTTGGGTTGTGAAACGCGAAGGAATGAGAAGAATAGGTCTAAAGACTCGCCGCGTCCTCGGAGATGCCAGAAACAATTGAATCACAAATTCACGAGTGAAAAATCAGCCCTGATAGATATCTAGTTCTAATCGCGGTTACGACTGGCCACCACGATGGCTCTAGGCCAGACCAGAAGTTCCCTACGCTCTCTAGCGCCCTAATACGACACACTTCGCGCCTGGACCTGCCTGCCCTGCAACGCGTGAACTCGTGTCCAGCTCTCCGTTGCTGAACTACAAGCTTTCATTTGAAGACAATCGATTTTTGGAAAGCTGCGATTTTTTCACGAATGTTGCCAACCTGACTTTTGTTCCAAGATAATTACGAGCCGAGATAACACTTTTTTAATTTAATTCTCCCTCCCTTTATTTTCATATCATCCATAGAAACTAGCAGAATTTGTTTTCCGAAATTATTTATCATATTAATTGATGGAAGCAGTGGGGGTTCTTCTGGAACCGTTTGACGTGCCGATGCCGTGTGGAGGAGGAAGCCGAAGAGGTGGCCGTCGATTCCATCGCGTGGAATGAACTAATCAGAGCCCTAAATGACCCCGCTGTCTGTAATCTCGGGAACTACTGGACGGATTTTATTTTTTTTAATTTGTACTAGTGCATCGAAATATGATCGAATATCACTATGGCTTGCCCGGAATGTTTTCGGAAATCCCTCAAATCACAAATAACTCAATTTTACGCTGCAAATTCAGTGTTAGTGAATAAATATATATTTTTTGGAAGGTGAATGACGGCGTGAAAGGAAGTGAATGTTGCCTTGAAATGGGATTCTTTCATAGAAGGATTGAATAAGTATAAATGTATATTGATTCTAAAAAAAATTATTTTACATTTGTAAATATTTACATGTCATATCTATTGAAAGCATTCGTGTACTCCCATTACAATTTTTAGTCGCTAAATCGAGAGAGTATATTCAATTTCGCTCGCATCGCTCTCATGCTCGTCCACAAATTCTTGATCAATATCTGAGATTTCAAATTTTTTGTTTTCAACGTTCGTGCATGTTTCACCACGGCAATTATAACAAAGACTCCAAGTTTTCTACAACCACACGTAGCCCTCTTGCATCCTTTTGTAAATCGACAAGTAATTTGTCTCTACATATCCTCAGGTAAAAGCTTTTCGGTTGAGTAAAAAAGCTGCAAACCATTTACAACTGTAAAATACATTTTTTATTAGAATCAATATACATTTATACTTATTCAATCCTTCTACGAAACAATCATATTTCAAGTCAACATTCACTTCCTATGTCACGACGTTATTACCCTTTCACATAATATATTCATTCACTAAATTTGCAGCATAAAATTGGATTATTTGAGGCTTGACATATCTCGAAGCACTGGTAAGAATAAAAAAATAAATTAAAATCCGTCCAGTAGTTCCCGATATTACGACAGCGAGGACATTTCGGGTTCTGATCATTTTATTTCACGCGATGGAATCGACGGCCGCCTAGCGCTGGTCGCTGTCTGCGGCTTCCCCCTCCACACAGCACGTCGAACGGTCCCAGAAGAACCTCCACTGACCCCATCAATAAATATGATAAATAATTGTGGAAAACAAGTTCTGCTGGTTTCTATGGATAAGGTGACACTTCTCTGTGCAGTCGTCAAAGTCTCGTTGCTCCATGAAAATAAACAAAGGGAGGGGGAATCAAATGAAAAAAGTGTTATCTTGGCTCCTAATTATCGTGGAATAAAAGTCATGTTGGCAAAATTCGTAGAAAAATAGCAGCTTTCTAATGCATTTTGTCGCATTTTGATACGACCATTTTTTCCTAATTGTTTTTTAGTTTGAATAACGTTGTTTTTTTGACGCCATTTTTGAAGGTATCACATTGCAAAAATCGATTTTCCGAAAATGTAGTTTATAGTTCAACTCTTCGACTATCTAAAACCGTTTCGTTCATTGCTCTACGATTATCCGTAGGGCAAGAAATAACAATCTAGTGGGACACTTTTTTAGTAACAAATTAGATTGTTGCTGACCTATTAATTGTTTTCCAATCGAATTGAAACTGTAGCTTTTATTAGTTGAAAGCTTCCCAAATTTACAGTTACAACTCCCAAATGAATTTCAATATTTTTTAATAGAATAATGGAAAAAACGCCTTTTTTAATTTCCGAGCGCAATAGTTTAGCAACTAATTAGAATATCGACATCGGGCAAAAGGCAATCGATAGATTTTTCAATTATCTACAACTTTCAATTAAACTTTTATTCGATCTGACCAGTATTTTTCATTATATAAGCAAAAAGAAAAATGATTTCCGACATTCAACCGCTAGTTGTTGCTAAACGCACGGACCGAATCTGGCGCAAACTTTAGGGGATGATGAGGACACCTGTATCTGCCGGAATCCACAGCTACTTTTCGAGTAGGCGAAAATCGTCCTCTTGGGCTGTTGAACATTCTATTTGTTTGGATTATATATTCCATTAATTCTCTTTACAATTCAAATTTAAGTACGTTTCCTCAATTTTCAATACCTTCACTATACTTTTATTATTTAAATATATTTTCAGTACATTAAATACTTTCATTATCTCGAATTAATTTTCAGTGTATTGAATACTTTCATTATCTTAAATATATTTTGAATATTTAAATACTCCGTTTTTTTCATTTCAAATATTAATTATCATAAATTCAAAATATGGTGTACATATTTTGGGTAGAGTATAAGAGTCCTGTGTGATCGTTTTCATTGATTAGCATTGTGACAACTTTCCCAAAGTAAGAGAAATGATGAATCAAAGTTGAAAGTTTGGCCTATGAACCAGTCGCCTCGAATTTCTATTGAAGCATGTCGACGATATTTGCTTATATGTTCAAATAACATTCCAAAACAATCCATCAGATGTGCATATTGCCACGAATCATTCCATTTTATTTCTATGGTACGCATTTTCAATTGCGATACGACCTGTGTATTACCATTTCGCAATACTTCGATGGTTTTTAAATAATTAGTCGTCAGTACGTCACTAATTATCTCTTTCTTCAGACACTCTTGTCCTCTCATCTCAATTCTTTCGCAGCCCGCCCTTCGTCCTTTAAAACACGCCAATATTATCCTGTAGCCTTATGGAACAGGATCCATCTCTAATTGTCATAATTTTCAGCACGTCTCTTCACTTATTCCACTCACTAAGGCTGATTCCCCCAAAAGATTTTTCAATGGAGTCCACTATTAATTAGTTCTTCTGTTCGAGGAGTTCTTGTCCTTTGATCCGCAATTATGGTCTTCGGTAACCACTTTCATACTTGAATCGTGTGCTTTTTATTCCCTATCGTTCTTTTTTACATTCTTATCTTCATGTACTGCCCCACAAAATCATTCGATATGTGGGTCTTATTCAGCACATCGAGAAGTACAGAATCATGTTGAAAAAGTTCTATCCACGAGACTCTTGAATGAGATAATCAATAATTTTAAATTTTCTCAAAGTAGGAGTGAGGGGTTAGCCCGACAAAATCATTTGCTATGTGGATCTTATTCAGCACATAAAGAAGTATGGATTCGTATCAAAAAAGTTCCATCCACGAGACTTTTCAGTGTGATATGAAATGACTTTAAATTCTCTATGACTAGGAGTGGATACCAAAATCCTCATCGAGACTTTTTACATTTTCCTTCCTTCCCACTTGAACGATAAAATGGAAACAACTTGATCAGTCGATTGTTTGTACAGTTTTCCGAACAGAAGCTCAAATGAAATGGACGATAAGGCGATTTGGCGATTAGGAAGATAACATGGCAAAATGTTCCTGAGCTTTGTAGGCTCTAACTTTTGTCTTCTTTCTTCGGAGCGGGCGATAATTCAAAACGAATAGGCCCTAGCCACTATTAGGCAACACACTATGCAGAACGATTCATCATCATTGATTTATCGAAACAAACTGAAAATTAGGAATCGAATTGAACTGGCCGATACCTGATGAAAATCCAAGGAATATCCATATCAACAAAAATATTACAGGTTTCTGTACGATTCTCACTGTCAATGGGTACCCACATCCGGCTTGATGAAGTCATTGTATAGCGAAACACGTGTCGCGGTGTTATGAACCCATTGTCAGTGAGAATCGTATAGGCAACCGTGATATTTTTGCAAATAATTAGGTATGAATGCCATCTCTATTCAAGACTCTGCCACACTGTCTGGACCGAGGGGTTAAAAACTCTTGTAAAATTTGTACACCATGCTGAAATATCAAGTACTGAATCAATATATGGGAATACTGCTAGACATAATCATGAACTGAAACAAGGACTGAAATACAGAAACAGGTACTGAAATACTGACAATTCGAAGATGTACACCTACTGAAAGAGGTGGCAATCCCCTCAGTCTGGACACTGCAGTATCAAAATTCATTACAATAACAAACGAAATCAAACCGATCAATGACACATTGTAGTTGCGGAATGTTTATTATATTGTTACGATATTTCCTTGGTTTCGTTTATTAAAACTAAAAACAACACTAAACTGCTTCTGTTCAAACTCTTCATCACAACACAATACGATATGTAATGTTTTGGGTTCGGTAATAAAAGCCAAGATTGAATGAATATTCTAATTTCCGTAATTTCCCCAAACACATACAAATTCACATTGCTTTTGTCTCCACTCTAGCTACTACAGTACATTCTAGAAAACCCCGACACGGAGAGTAAGTGACATGCGCATATGAAATTCGCTAACAGGAATAAAATATACAAGGCACATCACACTCTTCCTTCCTTATTTTCTTGTTACTGATTTCGTACAACAAAACTAGGTATACTGTAAAATTGTAATAACTTCAGACCTTATACATTATAAATGTTTATACACTTAATTCCTAATCAGTAACATAACCTATCGGGATATTTTCTGATTCGTTTAGGCCTATTGTTTATAAGAAATGATGTGCGCTCTGATGCCGGTATTTCCGATTCACAATCAGTGGCAGAAAATGTTGGTATAGGTGAATCAGTTAAAGAAGCACAATTTTCTCCATCATTCTCATCAACATTTTCCAACACGGTTTGATCATTCACGGAAACAGATTCATCTGACAAATAATCATGAACACTATCACCTATATTTAATATATCACATCGCCTGATTTGATTTTGATGTCTTTTCCAAGTCAACTCTGTCCCATAAACCTTAACCAAATACACATTTCTTCCTAGAATTTTCTGAACATGACCTATCGTCCAAGTAGGTTTCATTACATTGCGATAATCTTTGGCGTATACACACTGTCCCACAGTGAAATATTCATCTCTTTCCCCTTTGAAGTATTTTGAATTTTTTTGTTGAGATTTTTGTAGATTACTTTTCACAATAGAAATTTCTTGGGGGCTCTTCTCGATATCAACTGGTTTGAGTAAGTCAAATCTTGATCGAATTTGTCTACCCAGAAAAATGCGAGGTGGTGTTTCACCAGTGGCACAGTTCTCAGTAATCCTATAAGTCATCAAGAACCTACTTAGTGAACGATTGAAATCTATGTGATTATTGCAGGAGTTAATTTCTTTGATGAGAAAATTCTTCACCGTTTTCACGCTGTTTTCTGCAGCGCCATTAGATGCCGCATGATACGCCGGTGAAGTGATATGTTTGATACCATGCCTAAGAAATCGATGTGAATTCTCTCCCATACTTGACTGGGTATTGGCCACGGTTGCAACACCCCTCTATTTGAATTTTTTTGAACTGATTGACAAACTGCACATAACTTACAAGTATTTTCAATATCCTTGTTGAGAGTAGGCCACCAGACATATGACCTTGCTAATGATTTCATTTTAACAATACCCATATGACTATTATGCAAAATTTCTAAAATAATTTTTCTCAGCTGTTCCGGAATAACCACTCGATGACCCCACATTAATATATTTCTCTCAACTGTCAATTCATGTTGTCTATGAAAAAATGGTTTCAAATCAACATCATGTGTTTCCTTGGGCCATCCTGACATTACAAATGTATGAACTTTTGATAAAATTTTGTCTTGTTGGGTCTGCTCTTCAATTTTCTTCAAATCAATTTCTAATTCTTTAGTTTGTTTTATATAATTTATACCATACGTGCCATCGGTTTCTTCACAATCCATTTCTTTCAAGGGCAACCTAGATAAAAAATCGGCTATATTTCTGCTAGACGGAACATATTTGATGTCAGAATTGAAACCGCTCAGAAAACAAGCATATCTTTGGAGTCTATTAGCTGCCATTACCGGTATACCTTTTTTTGGTCCGAAAACTGATACTAACGCCTTATTATCTGTTACCAAAGCGAATTTATGGCCATACAAAAACTGGTAAAAACGCTTGACTCCGAATATGATACTGTATGCTCAAAAAGGACAGCACCGACACCATACTCCGATGAATCGACTGTCAAATTAATAGGAAGCTCTAGATTAAAGTGAACTAGAAAATTGTTGGACTGCAATATTTCTTCTACGTAGTTGAATGAATTTTGACACTTCTGTGTCCAACGCCAATCGGCATTTTTCTTGATCAGATCATAAAGCGGGTGCAAAATGGTGGGTATATTGGGAATGAACCGATTATAGTAGTTTATTGCTCCTATAAATGAACGAATTTGGGACACATTTTGAGGGATAGGTATATCTCTTATTGCTTCAAGTTTTTTTGCTGACTTATGTAGCCCACATATAAATTTGTCACGGAGGATATTCTTGAGCTGATCACCGAATTCGCACTTTACACTAAGACTACGTAACTTCACTGACCAATCTTGAATGTTTTCATTCTGGGACTTTTTTGCTGAGTAAAACTTACATCGCTCCGCGTATACAATTGTTTTTCTACAGTAATAGTCGTTCAAGAACTTTACTAGTTCGTCATAGGCTTTTTCTTGAGGTTTATTTGGTACACATAAATTTTGTAGAAGAATGAATGCTTCCTGTGACAAACCATTCAAAAGAACTGCACGTTTTTTGCTGACGTCGTCAATGCTATTAGCTACAAAAAACTGTTCGAGGCGATTTTGATGCACTGTCCAATCATGGATTTTTGGATCGAATTCGAGTTGTAAACCAATTGCAAATGTTGAGTTCGTCGTACTCAACACCATTTTAGCCACACACACGCGCACCTTTACTCAGTCACAGTTGCGTTCAGGACCTTTTAAACACTCTTCCTTCGAAGCTGTGTGATTCGTATCCCATCCTCGTCGCCACTTTTGTAATGTTTTGGGTTCTGTAATAAAAGCCAAGATTGAATGAATATTCTAATTTCCGTAATTTCCCCAAACACATACAAATTCACATTGCTTTTGTCTCCACTCTAGCTACTACAGTACATTCTAGAAAACCCCGACACGGAGAGTAAGTGACATGCGCATATGAAATTCGCTAACAGGAATAAAATATACAAGGCACATCACACTGAGGGATAGGTATATCTCTTATTGCTTCAAGTCTTTTTGCTGACTTATGTAGCCCATTTTGACTTATATCGAAACCCAAGTACGAGACCGAGTCTGAAAAGAAGGTACACTTATCCATTTTGACTGTCAACCCACAATCCTGCAAAATACTCAAAACTTTCTCTAAACTTTTCACGTGAGTTTGGGAATCTTTTCCCGTTATAAGTATGTCGTCCAGAAAAACGCAAACATCATTCACATCATGGAATAGTTGGTCCATTATCCTCTGAAATTGACCTGGAGCACAGTTGACTCCGTACGGAATTCGGTTATAAAAAAATAGTCCTTTGTGTGTCGAAATTGTTGTGAGTTTGGCTGATTCATTCTCAAGTTTTATTTGTTGATAGGCCGAACTCAGATCAATTTTTGAGAATTGCTGCCCCCCATTCAACTTAGCGTACAAATCATCAATTCTAGGAATTGGATATTTATCCTCTACCAAAAATGCGTTGAGAGTAATTTTATAGTCTCCGCAAATTCGGACTGAACCGTCCCCTTTGAGCACAGGCACGATAGGGGTGCCCCATGGACTATGCTGTATGGGGGTGATTATTTTCTTCTCAACTAATTTGTCGAGTTCCTTTTCTACCTTGTCTTTCAACGCATACGGTAGCGGTCTTGGTTTACAAAATTTTGGTGCCGCATTTTCTTTGAGAAAAAGTTTAACTTTGAATTTATTGAAACACCCAATTTCGTCACTGAATACTTTTTTGAAATTCAACTTCGAATTATAAATGAAACTGTCTTTTTGTGAAATATAATTGACTGGTTGAAATCCCAAACCAAAAGCAGAAATGAAATCTCGACCCAGTAATGACACAGTATTATCTTTTATAACGCAAAAATTCAATATGTTGACTGCCTCATTATACCGGACTTCAATTTCAATTTGACCTAAAGGAGAAATTTTCCCCCCGGCAAAATTTATCAAGGTCATGTTTGTTGGTTTCAATGGAATATTTTCAAAATATTTCTTGTAAAAACTTTCAGGTAAGCAAGAGACAGCTGCCCCTGAATCTAATTCTAAAACAAATGACTTATTGTTCAAACAAACTTCCACAGTTATTGGTTTCGATACATTTGATTTCAGAGTGTATACAGTATATTCCTCGTCACATTCAACGTCTTCGTTGTTTTCCTTTACTTGTACGTGATTTACATGTTTATTTCTATTTCTACAATTGACAGTGTTGTGAGTTTTTGTGCCGCAAAAAGTACAGTATCTTTTTTGTTGCAACTGATTCCGAAAGAAACATTTGCTTTCTGGATGCTTGCCCCTACCACATATTGAACACCACTCACCGGTTCCTTGTCTGAATGCTCCTGCGCCTGACATACCTGTCGATGTGGAATTCGTGGTACTGAAGCGCGCGCCTGCTCCGTGGCTTTGTTTACCTTGGCCCCGGTGTATTCCTTGCAAGCGGTACATTTCGTGAGGTTCTTGCTTAATGGTGAATTCCAATTCGGAGTTGGCGGTATTTATCGTACTTTCTGCCACTGCTGCTTCCTGGAATGCCTCGTCGAAAGTGGTGGATGCGTTACATTCACTCAACGTTTTATTCAAAATTGGTCCAGGGTTTAGCCCACATACAAATTTGTCACGGAGGATATTCTTGAGCTGATCACCGAATTCGCACTTTACACTAAGACTACGTAACTTCACTGACCAATCTTGAATGTTTTCATTCTGAGACTTTTTTGCTGAGTAAAACTTACATCGCTCCGCGTATACAATTGTTTTTCTACAGTAATAGTCGTTCAAGAACTTTACTAGTTCGTCATAGGCTTTTTCTTGAGGTTTATTTGGTACACATAAATTTTGTAGAAGAATGAATGCTTCCTGTGACAAACCATTCAAAAGAACTGCACGTTTTTTGCTGACGTCGTCAATGCTATTAGCTACAAAAAACTGTTCGAGGCGATTTTGATGCACTGTCCAATCATGGATTTTTGGATCGAATTCGAGTTGTAAACCAATTGCAAATGTTGAGTTCGTCGTACTCAACGCCATTTTAGCCACACACACGCGCACCTTGTGACGGGTTTTCCTGGGTCCAAACCCGCACAAGTGACGCTTACGGATAGATTTACAAATCTTTTTGTAAATTACAAATCGTTTTTTAAATCAATGCCTCGAGCGCCAGTGTTTTTACTTGGTATGCTCCAAATTCTCGGATAGCAATCAGATGGAGGTATCCAGAGGTCAGATAATTGTGACAACGGCAGAGTACTAATTGATGTAGGCTTTAATTACACCAATTTGCATCTGAATACCGTTTGCTATATGAAAGTTCTCGAAAGTATTTCGTTTCTACTTTCTTGAGATACCTTTGAACTCACTTGAGAGGTATTTCGTTTCTACCTCTCGACACACTTTTATTTCACTGATTTGTTTCCTGAAAATAGGTTGGAGAAAATAACGACCAATGATGTTCAGAAATACGAGTTTATTATATACTATCAACAATATTAAGTATTAGAGTTATAAAAACGGGGTTGGCAACAATGATAAACGGTATATAAACTTTGCGTTTGAACTGAACAGTTGAACAGGGTTACTGAAATCGGAATTTTGTCGGTAAACGGTTAGTCGATACTTTATAATGGAACACTATAAAATGTTGGCAGGTGAAATGTTTCGGTGCGGTAACTATGATAATCGGGAATGAAATTCAATATTTTGAATTAACGGTAAACTAAACTTGGTTCTAAATGGCACTCAGAAACAGCAGAAGGCTGAACTGGCAAGAAGCCAAAATAAAGATAAAACAAAATGATTGGTTCTAATTGGCACTCAGATACAGCAGAAGGCTGAACTGGCAAGAACACAACCAAATGAAAAATAAAACGAATTTTCTGAATTTCACAAAAATGATTGGTTCTGAATGGCACTCAGATACAGCAGAAGGCTGAACTGGCAAGAACACAACCAAATGGAAAATAAAACGAATTTCTCGAATCACACAAAAATGATTGGTTCTAAATGGCACTCAGATACGACAGACGGTCGAACTGGCAAGAACGCAATCAGAACTAATTATTTTAAATAACAAATCAAATGTCAGACTGTCGGATCTAACCTCAAAATGAATTTCGGTCGGTTTGTTCAATAAAACGGTCGGTAAACAAATTTCGGAGCAACAAGTAACTATCTGCAAGACTGAATCTTCACGAATGAATGAATCGAAATGAATCAATCCCGGTAGTCCTCAGAGTCGGATATTTATACCCGCCGAAAATCTGAAAAGTAGTGGAACTCAAATGACAGAGAGCACTGAGGAATTTCATAAAAACTACAGTCGGTTCGGCCAGTTAATTGAAGTTGCTGGGCAACGATTTGGTTTTTTAAAAATTTCGTTTATTTTTAAAATGAATACAATTGCTCGGTAGCTGTGCTGGATCAAACGTAAAAATCAAACAATGATGCGTTCTCGCGTTTATATATGGAATATAATGCAAACTCAGCGTCTACGAGCATTGGTAAACACTTGGATTATAACAATGGGTATATTCATTAGGAATATATGACTCCTCCATCCTTAAGATGAAAATAATACGTCTGTGTTATTTTCAGAACAACGATTTGGTTCTAATTGAATGTCATTATCTCGAGTTGAATATCGAGTTGAAAATAATCTTATTGACTTGAATATCTGTCGTCTGAAAATAAACAGTAATAAGAGAACAATAAAGATTATACATATTGAATATAAAATATAATGTGAAGAATTTTCTTCTGGTCGTTGTAGGCTATGTAGTTGCGTCTTTTCGGCTATCTTCTGGAGATGGCTCAGGTCATCTAGGTTGATTTTTCCTAGAGTATACAGGGGTAGATTTCCTCTTGAGGGTGCCTCGAGAGTATCTAGTTGTGGTAGTTGAAGCGGTGTTTCTTCAATGGTAGGGGCGTCATTACTATATACATCACCATTAATTTTCACTTTGCAATGATAAGGGATGTATATAAGTTTAGGTTGATTGATTTCCTCATAACCATTCTCTTGGCAAACTTTTTCAATATAAATTTGCTTGAATGGTATAGCAATGAGATATGCATTGGTGATTGGTTCAACGATGTCTTGTTGAATTTGGATGTCTGTTGTTTGGCATTTGATAGAACGTTGTCCCATGAGAATTTCAGGAATACAGTCGTTATTCGAAATTTGATTTTCGATGTACTGGATACAACTATTTTCAATTCTGATGCAGGTTTCATCAGCATAATGGTGATATGTCGAGTTCAATATTATATAAGGTTTTAAGGGTAAAATGGTTTTATTGGATATAGGGATAGGATAGAGATGGAAAATCTCATAAACGTTTTCCTGGAGTATCGGAAAATGAACAATGAACAGAATTATTTCATTACTGTAACGAATTTCTGTTTTTAATAATTTATAATATGATTAAGTATTTTTGAAAACTGGTAATCCATTTTTGTAAATAGAAAACATCATTTTTGTTAAGTTTTCTAATTCGTCAATTGATAATATAGTACTATGAACTATATTGAGTTCAGCGAATAATATTGAATCTTCGATATTATTTAAGAGAGATAGCATGTTTTGACTATCAATAATCATTGTATCTAGTGAATTTTGTAATCGTAGAAATAATGTATACTTATTCAAGCTTTGAACAATACTTTTAATTTGTTTTTGAATCAATTTTTGATTGCTTGATATTTTCTTTAAATTGTTAACTGTTTCATTCATGAAATCTTGAGTTATAGATAAATAATTTTTCAAATCATGATGTAAATTGTTTTGATTTTCGGACAGTGTTGCAAGAGCATTATCGTATCTTTCACCGTCTTCATCATCTAAGGTGCCAAACAGCCATTTATGAATTCTACCTCCTACATTTATGAGTCCTCTTTTATGTTTTTTATACGTTTGAGGTTTGATATTATTGAGTTTATTCATAATTTGTTCAAGGAGATAGTTCAAATGTTCATGCATATGTTGGAGTTGAGGATATAATTCATCTTTAATAGAGACTAGATTTTCAATTGTTTTTGAGTTGTCTCTAATACGTTGTATAGGTTTATCAAATTTTGTCAAGTCTAAAAATTTGATGAAAGTATGTTTGTTGAAGGTAATTCTTGCTTGTCCAAGGGAAAAAGGAAGAATTGGGTTAGTCAGAGTCTTCAACTTGATCTGTTGTCCTTCTGTCATAATAATGCCTATCAGGAGTATCATTTGTAGTAGCATCTGAAACAATTCGTTGGGGTTTCAGTTGTTGTTTATGATAGGTTGCTTTACGAGTTTTTAATTTAATATCCTCATTTTCTATTGGTTCAACAGCTCTATAGAGGGGTGTTGTTTTACTTCTCTGTTTGTCATACAAATAGACTTGTTGGTCAAGATTGATTTCAGGGGGTTCTTTTCTTTCTATGTTAACTTTCTCTAGAGATGCTTTGGCTTTCTCGTTATTTAGTTTTATCATGTCATTTATTATTTTTATATTTCTGTCATGTTTTTCTAGATAGTCAGTCATTATTTTTTCTGTGGTTATATCAAGTGGGTTTCCTTGATTTAAATTTCCTTTTATTATTTGAAATGGTGTGTATTTAGTTGCAGAATGAATTGTGTTATTATACCCTAAAATTGCATATACCATGTGAGATGATATTGATCTCTGTGGAAATTCTTGTTTTAATATTCTGATTTCTTCTAGTAATGTCGAATGAAGTCTTTCAATGGGACTATTACTATTAGGATTTTTGGGTGTTACATAATGTAATTTTATGTTATGTTTTTCACAAAAATCTTCAACGATTTTATTTTTGAATTCACTGCCTGAGTCGCATGTGATTTTTGAAGGTATTCCGTAATGTGAAAAGAATATTAAAATTCCATCAATAATATTCAATGCATTAGGTTGAATAGGGTATGCTTGAGCGAAACGTGAAAAACTGTCAATCAATGTTAAGAATTTAGTTTTATTTATTGAAAGTATATCCATATAAATATGTTCGAAAGGATATTCTCCAATAGGTGTTGGTTTGAATTTTATTTCATATGGGTGTCTTTCATATTTAGATTTTTGACAATCTTCACATGTATTGATATAATCACGTATATCAGTAATCATATTAGGCCAATAATATTTTCTAGAGAGGGCTAATTTCGTTTCATTAATTCCTCTATGTATGGTTTTTGTTTCATGATGATATTTTATTTTCTCTTGTTGTTCTTCTTTATTTATGATATCTTTAAGTAAAATATTACTTTGGATTAATTTAAATGCAGAATTTTTGAAGTAATTTTGAATAGTTGAAACTACAATTGTTTGTAATTCCTCTTGAATTAGTATGCCATATGTATGTTTTGGTTTTAAATAGTTTTTTATTGTATCTACCAAGTTTTGTTGGAAATTTTGGTAGGGTAAAACTATATTAAGTCTAGTTTTATCGAATATTTTCTGTATTGTTACTCGTGGTGTAATAGCATCTCGGCTACAACGAAGGAAAATCTGATTTTGAAATTTATTTAATTCTTGTTCTGAAATCGGTATTTCAAGAACTGGATTTTCTGCACTTGAGTGTTCAGTCTCTAAAGATTCTTCATCTTTATTCTTTTTTGTAGGTGGACGAATTTGAATGTCCGAAATGATGTTTATTTTCTTTTTCTCTACTTTTGTTTCTTTTTCTGTTTCCTTCTTAATTAGTTCATTTATATCATCTAGATCATTTAGATCACTTTCTGAGAGTTGAGGAATTTCATAAGTTGGGTCAAATAATTCAGGGAAGTCGTCTTCAATTCTGTGTTCTTGTGGGTCAATATTGACTGCAAGTGATTGGGTTTCAATGGGATTTATTTCTATTCGAGATAAAGCGTCTGCAACTTTATTTTGTTTTCCTTTTCGATATAGGATTTTATAATCGAATTCTTCTAGTCTAAGTCGCCATCTTACAAGTCTTGAACTTGGGTCTTTTAAGTTAAATAACCATTCAAGTGGTTTATGATCGGTTATCAGGGAAAATTTACGTCCGAATAAGTAAGGTCTAAAGTATTTTGTAAAATTAACAATTGCTAAAAGTTCTTTTTCAATTGTTGAATAATTTTGTTCTGAACTATTTAAAGTTCGTGAAGCATAGGCGATAGGTCTGTCATTGCCTAGGGTTCCTTGTGAAAGGACAGCACCAATAGCTATATTTGAAGCATCTGTTGTTAATATAAATGGTTTTGAAAAATCAGGAAATTGTAAAATTGGTTCATTACTTAAAAGATCTTTACATTTTTCAAAAGTTTTAATAAATTCGTCATTGTGTATAATTTTTTCTCCTTTTTTCAAACATTTAGTGAAAGGTTTGGTTATATCTGCAAAGTTTTTTATAAATTTTCTGTAATATCCTAACATTCCAAGAAATGATTTAATTTCTTTGGCTGTTGATGGTAAAGGAAAATTTTTTATTGCTTTTATTTTATTAGGATTTGGTTTTATTCCTTCCGGAGTTATTATATGTCCTAAAAATTCAACATTTTTTCTTAAAAATTCAGATTTATCTAGCTGAATAGTTAGTTTTGCGTCTCGTAGTCTTTTAAAAACTTTATTTAGATTGCAAATATGTTCTTGAAGAGATGTAGAAAAAATTATAATGTCGTCAATGTATACAAGACAGATTTTATTTTGTAAATCGCGTAAAACATAATCCATTACTCTCTGGAATGTTGCTGGAGCATTTTTTAAACCGAAGGGCATACGAAGATACTCGTAATGTCCATTTTCAACATTAAAAGCTGTTTTTTGAATTGAGTTTGGATTCATTTCAATCTGATGAAATCCAGATGCTAAGTCTAAAGTTGAAAAATATTGACATTTGCCTAGCTTGTCAAGGATATCGTCAATGTTTGGTATGGGGTACCTATCGTCAATAGTTTTTTCATTTACTTTTCTGTAATCTACTACAATTCTCCATTTTCTTTTTCCTGAAGCATCTAGTTTTTTGGGAACTATCCAAATTGGTGAGCTCCAAGGAGATATTGAAGGTCTAATAATTCCGTCTTTTAACATTTTGTCAATTTGTTTTTGAACTTCTTGTTTATGACAATGTGGAAATCTATATGATTTTGTATGGATGGGAATTTCGTCTGATGTTTTAATTTCATGTTTAATAACATTAGTAAATTTAAGCGTTTTATTTTCGTCATAGAAAATGTCACTATATTTATTACATAGCTTTAATATAGCGTCTCTTTCTTCTTTGTTCATGTGATCTGTTCGAATTTTTTTCGAAATTTTCTTTTGTTTACAGGGGCTTATTTTTGGTAATAAGTCTTCTGCGTGATAAAATTCAAAATTTTCTTCATGTATTGGATTACAAGGAAAAGGTTCAAATAATGTTACTGCAATAGTTTTGTTAGTATTATTATATATTTCAAATCTTGCTCGAAAGTTTTCAGCAAAAGTTATTGTTTCTGGAACATCTAGATTGTTAAATTGTAATTTTGGAATTAGAATTTCTCCTTGTTGAATTTCAACTGGGAATTTTTGTACAATACTCTCAAAAGCTGGTATTTCAAAAGTATATTGTGTTTCGTGGGGTTGTCTATAAAAGAATGGTATTTCAACATAATCTGATTGTAATATTTGGTTTTTAAAATCAATTCTTAAATTGAGATGTTTTAATTCTTTTAATCCTAGTATTCCGTCAAAGAATTCATGAAAAGGAAATAATAAAAATTCTATCATGTGATTACTCTGAAATTCAGGAAAGGCTGGAATAAGTCCTTTATATGGAATTATTTTTTCTCCTAATGATGTTTTTAATTGAGAAGGTTCTTTAAAAATTCTTTCTGGGTAATATTTTTCTGCAATAGAGGGTCTCAGCATGGAAGTATGACATCCTGTGTCAATAAGTAGTTTTATAGGTGGATTTTGTATTTTTATATACGGTAGCCCGTTTACTACTGCTGAATGTAACTCTATTATGTGATCTCGTTCATTCGAGGCAGATTGTAAAAATTTGTCTCATCTTCTTGTTCTGTTGGTTGTTCATCAATTTCATCAAAAGTTGTATTAAAATTTTCAAAGTCAAAGTCGTCTTGATCGGGTATATTATTTTCAAATTGCGAGCTAATTTGATGGTTTAACAATTGTTGTGTATTATATGAATATAACTGAGGTGTTATATCAGAATCTTGATTGTTTAATTCCTCGCTAATGAAATTTCTTCTCATATTAGGGTTATTTTTGAAAATGTTATTATTTGGTTTAATCATTGTTGGATTTCGAGAAGTGGTTGACATCGGTTCAACCGGTGTATTAGTTTGTTTATTCTTTGGTTTCCAGACGTTTTGTGGAGGACCAAATACTTGTTTGTTAGTTAGAAATTTTTGATTTATAGCTTGAGGTTTAATCGCTATAGGTTGACTTGGAAATTGATTCCTTGCATGAGACTGTATCATGCCATTTTGATATTGTGGTTGAAATTGTGGTACATGAGTCTGTATCATGCCATATTGTTGAGAAAGTTGCGGTTGTACGCGTTGTTGAACAATTTGTGGTTGTTGGAAAGGTCTTTGGGACTTTTGAGGTTGTTGGTTTTGTAAAGTCATATTTTGTATTTGTCTGAAGTTTTCATCTTCGAGTACTAAATTCATAGCCTCTTCTAATGAATTTGGATGTTGAACTAAGATTTTGTCTTGTAGACGAATGTTCAAATTTCTCAAGAATACTTTCAATGATTGAGATTCATATTGTCTAATATGAATTCTCTTTGTTGGTTGATCCATGTCAGGATCTAAATTTATTTTGAAAATCAGTTTACTGCGTAAGACTTGAATTCGTTTTCCAAAATCTAGCATGTGGTCATTTTTATTTGGTATCAAAGTAAAAAGTTTTTGTTCTAAATTATCAAGGCTCAATCTGTCACCAAAAGTGTTTCTTAACTCATTTTTAATTAATAGCCACGTATTCAATTCTGTTCGTGAACTAATCAATAATTGTGCTCTATCTTTTAATTTACTCAAAATTATGCTTACAATACATTGGTTAAGAATTTGATCATTTCCATGATATCTAGTATGAAATTTGTCAACGGCATTTATAAAAATTTCGAGGTTTTCAGAGGATCCATCAAAAGTAGGAATGGTATCTGAATAAATTTTGAACAATGTATAATTAATTTCTTGGGCCATGTTTGAAACGTTTAATGATGAAAAAGATTCAATCAAATTGTCAATATCGGTCATAAAATAAATATGGGTTAAATATTTTCTAAATCTATTTGGTTTTTTCTTAAATCTACACGTAAAATCACTCAAGAATTCACTTTGAAACTTGGTATTTTACTCTACTCTACTTGGTTTGTTTGTTTGTTTCTTTGTTTCTGTTTTTGTTGATCTGTATCACACAAAAACTTTGGTTTGAGTGATCTGTATCACTCTGTTTTGTTTTCTGTTCGTTTTTCCTTAACCTAAGCTCCTTTGAAATGTTTATGATAAACAAGTTCAGGAAGTACAAAGAGGATACTCGACTCACCGTGATGGTACGACGTAGCAGCTCTAGGGGACTTCGGATGATCAGCTTGTATTCACCAAAGGTCGCCAACTCCTTCTTGTTTCTTCGAATAGCGGACTAACAGCTGGGCTGACGTGTATTCTCGTTGAAGGGACACTTCCACTATCCTACCGACTGCGCCAATTAAAGTTGCTGGGCAACGATTTGGTTTTTTAAAAATTTCGTTTATTTTTAAAATGAATACAATTGCTCGGTAGCTGTGCTGGATCAAACGTAAAAATCAAACAATGATGCGTTCTCGCGTTTATATATGGAATATAATGCAAACTCAGCGTCTACGAGCATTGGTAAACACTTGGATTATAACAATGGGTATATTCATTAGGAATATATGACTAGTTTCAAATGTTTTTCAATATAAGGTAAATTGAAAAACTCGGTAAAGAATGTGTTTTTATATTAACGGTAGCAAACTAGGCTGATAAGATACCCGAAATGATGAATATTTTACTCGGAAATAATATTTTCGAATTCTTTGAAACATTTCACTCCTCAACAATTACGATCAAAATATTGCACAAGACATTTTTCGAATCTGGAGATTTGATCACACTCACAATTCTACGGCTGAAAATTACCAACTTCATCAGGTTTTCCTAGAAAATAACATGCCAAATTATGAAAACACATTTCTGAATCTTTCCTACCTATTATCTCATGATTCTATGCAATACATCATTCATTTCAGATAGATGGAATAATCAAACCTTACTCAATATGAAAATAGGCCAACCCCAAACGCATGAAAGAAAATACATATCAAATACGGAGATGAACAACAATGAGCAGAAAATCATTCTATGTTACTAAATCATAAGCCAAACGGAATAAAAATGAAATGATTAATCAAAATGTTCACGGATAACATCATTCATTAAAAATAAATCAATAATACTTCTAGCAGTCTATCATATACCATATCGAATAAACCCAAGTGCTGAAACGGAATCTATATACAACATATATTAGCCAGGTCAGTCGACTTTATTTACAAACCTCATTACTGAAAATAATGACTTCATTACACCCCCCCTTACTTCGGTAAAAAAAAATTGAACGCCAGTTCGATTTTTTTTTAGAAAAATTTAAAAATTTCGGTAAACAAGTATTCTATTGACGGGATCCTTGACTGGATTCAAGGCGCGAATCCATCCTTGCGCCTGGAACTAGGCGCCATACACTGGTGCAGGTGCAATCAACGGAGCGTGTTCCATACCTCCCGCATTTGGAACAGAAAATGCGGTATGCCCTGCCGCATTCCGAACGGAAGTGACCCGGATGGCCACAGCGTCAGCAGAGGCCCTGCTCAACTGGTAGGTATACACCTTGGTCGGAAGGTCTTTTCGTCGACAGGCGAACGACGGGTGGCGGTCTCCGTGCTGCGGAGTGTGAAGGGGCTACTGCACCCAAAATTCGGCTGCTCGCTTCTTGAGTCAAGGGAACTGGAAGATCAGTGGCACTGGTCGGTATTTAGACGTGGAAGTTGTCGGAAGTTTGAGTAGCCCGACTTCTGCTACTCTCCTGGACGGGAAATGAAAAATATGCATTATATGCAAAGGGGTCCGAAGGGGTTTGCGTACTGCGGTCCACTAATCGTGGAGTTCCTTTGAAGGTAGTCGGGGTTTTCTCCCTCGCTGTGGTCGGTGATGTTTCCCCCTCATCAGTGCCGTCAGGCTCAGAAGGCAGCGGAGAAGTATGCAACTTCAGAATTCCAGAATCCATGATCTGTGAAAAATCAAAACATCAAAGTACTGTTCACAATCGACGACTGACGGACGGTCCATTACTGAAAAGAAAAAAATCGTGAACTACTCGGCGCACTGATATGGTTTCAGATCTTTTATATGCACGCGCTTCACCAATCTATTTTCGTCGCTCTTGAGATCATATACAACGGGAGATATCACTTTGACCACGGTGAACGGACCGGAATACTTTGGGGCAAGCTTCGCTGCATGTCCCCGAATTCCAGACGACAAGTTGTACCCTTTTTTCATTACTCTGTTGCCGACGTGACATCGCCATTCTCGACGTCTCAGATTATAGTAATGACTTTGGGTGGAGAAAGCACGGGCTAGATTAATTTTGACCAACTCATTGACTCCTTTCAATTTCTCCATGTGTTTGGCCCACAGGGACGGTGACGGTACGGTATCAGAATCGGTTTCATTGAACGGACGGAAAAGTGATTTCGGTGATTCTAATTCTCTTCCAAACGTCAAGTAAGCGGGTGTAAACGAAGTGGAGTCATGTCGGGCGGTATTCAACGCAAACTGTAGTTCCGGAAGTAACTGATCCCATTTACGGTGATCATTGTTACAGTACTGAGAAATAAGAACTTTTATAGTCTTATTGGCCCTCTCTACTGGGTTTGCTTGCGGTGTGTAGGGCGGAGTGAAACGGTGTTGAATCCCTAGTTCTTTGATAAGGTCTGCAAATACTTTTCCTGTATACTGCAAACCATTATCACTGATGACGGTTTGTGGACGGCCGAAACGTAGTACCACTTCCTCATAAAAGGCTTGAGAAACGGCTCGTGCCGTTGCTTTCCTTAACGGACGGACTTGGACCCATTTAGTAAAACGGTCCTGAAAGACACATAAATAGCAGTTTCCTTTGCTCGAACGTGGCAAAGGACCCACTAAATCGGTTGACACAGTTGTCCAAGGTTTTACGTTAGTAGACGGATGCATCTTTCCAGGGGGTTTTTCCTGTGAAACCTTATATTGCTGACAGACGAGGCATCCTCGTACATATTTGGCAATATCTCGGTACATACCGGGCCAGTAATATCTCTGAGCAATACGAGCGATAGTCTTGGCAATCCCCATATGTCCTGCCGTGACTTCGTCGTGATTTTCACGCAACACTTGCGCTCGATGATCTCTAGGAACACACTGTTTCCATGGATCTTTAGTGTCTGGTTCGGTGAAATCCAGAGCGTCCCAGAAATGTCGGTAGAGACGACCATCTCTCACGGAATAGTCTGGGTACTCTGAGATGTGCACAGTCTGCAATTGCCACGAAACCGAAACCATCTCTCATATATTGTTTGAGTGCCCTATCTATAGTGTCTTGAAACCCAATTATAAATCTCTCGAGTCGTGGGAATCATTACTTTCCTCCTTAGAGGCACCTTCTCCAGATGATGCCAAAATTATTTCTAGTTTTGTATGGAATATTCTGAGGCTCAGGTCTTTTATACATAATGAATAATCTTCTGTGTCCTCTATATATATATATATATATATATATATATATGTATATTTTTTTCCTTTAGAATACGATATTGTGTCACTTGTTAGCTCTTTTTGTGTATTTTTTTTCCCTCTTACTCGACTCTTGCTGTAAAACCATGTTTTCAGAAGCAATAAAGGTATTATTATTATTATTAATAGTCTGGGTACTCTTCAGGATGCTGAAGTACATCGGAATTTTTTTTAGTATACCACGGGCATTGTACTTCAGTTTCTTCATCCAGTACGTAATTTTCCTCAACAGTATTGTCCTCGGTCTGGAGCGGTTGTCGTGAAAGAGCGTCAGCTACCTTATTCTGACAGCCTTTTCTATATCTGATTTCATAATCGAACTGCTGCAGATACATGGCCCATCTGGCTATCCTGCCAGAGGGACTTTTGATGGACTGCACCCATTTCAGTTTGGATTATAAAGTGATAACCTTCCAGGTACGGTCGCATTTTTTCGATTCCCCAAATTGCGGCTGAACACTCTTTCTCGGTAACGGAGTAGTTTTTCTCTGGAGGAGACAGAGTTCTACTTGCATATGCTATCACATGCTCTTTTCCCTCTATGTTCTGAGTGAGTGCTACACCCAAACCCAGATCAGAGGCGTCGGTTTGTAGAATGAACTCTTGTGAAAAATCAGGACATGATAATACGGGTGCTTCGGTCAGACTCCTCTTAAGGAGATCGAAAGCATCTTGTTGTGCCGTTCCCCACTTCCAACGAGTGTTTTTCCTTAACAAGCTCGTAAGTGGAGACACAACTCGGGAAAAATTTGGGATGAACCTGCGGTACCAGGATGCCATCCCCAAAAATTGCCTCAGTTGCTTCAGTGTAGTCGGTGTCGGCCATTCCACTATGGACGCAACCTTGTCTGGATCAGTTTTGATCCCTTCCGGAGTAATTACATGTCCTAAATATTTCAAAGTACGGAGACAAAATTTACATTTGTCAGGATTCAACTGGAGATTGCTATCTCGCAGACGACGGAATACTTGTTGCAAATTATCCAGATGTTCTTCGAAAGTTTTTCCCAGAACTATGATATCATCTAAGTACGCGAACGCGAAAGGTTCCATTTCTGGACCTATAACGGTATCTATCAATCTCTGGAAAGTAGCAGGAGCCGAGTGAAGCCCGAACGGCATAACTGTAAACTGGAATAATCCACGTCCTGGAACAGTAAACGCTGTGATTGGTTTACTTTCGGGAGTCAAAGGGACTTGCCAATATCCCTGACGTAGGTCCAGGCTGGATATATATCGTGCTTCTCGAAGTTTATCCAGAATAGCACTTATGAACGGTAAAGGATATGCATCCTTTTCAGTTACAAGCATTGACTTTTTGAAAATCGATGCAAAATCTCGGTTTTCCATCCTTCTTGCGGACAATCACGACAGGTGAACTCCACGGGCTTTTCGATGGTTCTATAACCCCATCCTTCAGCATCTTATCCACTTCCTGATTGATAATTTCCTGAGTTTTCGGGTTCTGCGGACGGTATCTTTGTTTTATCGGTTCGGGATTTTTCAAACGGATGTGATGTTGTACACAATGAGTGGGACCCTTATTTTCATTAAACAGAGGCAACTCCTCTTCCAGAAAGAGGCGAAGTCTTTCTTTTTCAAAATCGGTTAAGTTCTGCTGTTCAATCAGTGAAGCGGATTCAGAACTTGCGGAAGCCTCGATGGACATAACCACGTTGCTGCGAACATCGAACGACACGTTCGAACCTCTCAGGAAAGTCTCGTTGTTGGCGAGGTTAATGTGAAAATCCTGAGTACCAAGAACATCCATACCCAGTACAATGTCAACGGCTAAGGACGGAATAATCAACAGTTCACATGCAAAACTCTCATTGCCGATAGTCATGACTGGCGTGACAGACCAACGGACAACACACAATGACCCATCAGCTTGTCGAGTTTGATGTGCTACGGACTGTTCAATCGGTTCAGAATTATTTTTTATGCAACAATCATGTACTGCTTGACTGGCAAATGATTTTGTTGCTCCGGTATCGAGTAGTGCAAAAAATATAGTATTCAAAATTTTCAATCGAATAAACGGTCTATTGTCAGTCGTACTAGGTCGGAACACGGTTCCTGGGGAATTTAACGACTGGAGCTCGACGTTCCCCGACGCTGATGAGCTCCCTGTCCGTTTCCCTGATGGGAACAATTACAGTCTCTGGAGAATACTCCGTCTTGGCCACAACGTGAACAGAATATTCTTGCTCGGTTTCGACACTCACTACGCATGTGACCCCGTTCCCCGCATCTCCAACATAATAATAATAATAATAATAATACATTTATTCGCAGAAAACGGGAAGTAACATAAGGTTTGGTATTAGTGAAATTTGTTTGTGAATAAATGAATACTCGATAAGTGTATAACACTTGTTTCGAGAAGGAATAATAGCGGTGTATTGGTCGTGGGGACTCCAGGATTATGTTGGTATGGTTCCCTATTCCCAGGCGGATTCGGTCGCGGCGGATTGGGGCGAGACGGTGTTGCGATGGGGTGCTGTGGCGGTGGGGGACGTGGTGGAGGTATCGGTACCGGTGGGGGACGGTGATGGACGACCCGTGTTGGTGCCTGAAGATGGCTTACGGGATGAGACCTGGAGGGTAAAGAACACATTTCCCCCTTCAAGATCTCAAACTCCATAATTTTAGCAACAAGTGATGGAGAATCATAGAAATCACCTCGCTTTATATAGTGACGGAAATCCGGGAGTAAATTTCGAGCTGCTTCCTGTTCTGGAGTTAGACAACCATGTCTACGAAGCAGGGTTTGCATATCAATCACATAGTCGATAGCAGCCTCATCGGATGTTTGTAAGCGACGGCTTATTTCCATTTCCAAATCTTCCCTGTAGTGGACAGGGTAAAATGCCACTCTAAAAATATTCTTGAATGATTCCCAAGAGTTCCAGAATATTTTATTACTTCGGTACCACAATAGAGCCCTACCTTCGAGTACATTTGGCAAAGTCACCAACATTCTATCTGGAGGAATGTTTTCTGTTACGAAAATTTTCTCTAAACGTTTCAGAAACGCCACAGGATCTTGTGTGCCATCAAACTTCACATTCCACCTATGAGTATTCAATACTGTTTGATAGGATGGAGTGCCTATCAGGGGTGAAGTTTGAATCGGTGCTGGTACAGAATATGGTATACTGAACGGTACTGTATAAGGTATACTAGGTGAGGCTGCATACGGTATACTAGGTGGTGCTGCATATGGAATATTCAAAGGTACACCATGCCCCTGGGTAGTATACGGGACATATGGTATTCCCTGTCCCATATGAATTGGTAAATTGGACAGTGGTGCACAATGCCCTTGGGAAGTATACGGAATTGGCAAACTAGACACAACTGTAGGACGTGATGTACTAGTAAAAGAAGTCATGGTTGTTGTATAAGTTGGTACCGTATGTGTGACGGTAGCACCTCCCAGACTAATCTCAGTCGTTTTAGGAAGTGTGTTGCAGGGTTGAAGAGGCATGAATTCTGTTCTAGTTGTTGATGAGGACGGTAACACCGTTGTTTTCTCCTTCGGTATAGCACCTGTCGCAGTGTTTAGACTTGGGACAGGCATACGGAAATATCCTTGAGACATATCGGTTACAACTGGTAACGGACTACCAGATGATCTGATTTTAGGCATTTCAACCAAATACCAAACCAGTCTTCTCCTCAATTCGGTGACTGTACCTTCGGTATCTAACTGCATACTTGCAGCCAATTCAATCAGTTCCGTTTTCTTCAATCTATAGATCCACCCTACTTTAATTCCAGGGGGAGCTATAAATTCTTCATTCATCTCATCCTTTTCTGAATTCACAGAAAAGGGTTCATTCGCCCTAAATTCACCAAATAGGGACTCAAGACCTGCTGCACCTTGTTCCACTGTATCAGGAGTGTCTCCTTTCCGTTGCTTTTCGGTTATCCCATCCATTTTCAGGATATAATCAACTGAAATCGTAAAACTGTTTACAGAGGTGTCGAATTCGAATTGAAAAATATCAAAACATATATTTATTTCAAGTTGAATGAATCCTAACCTCCAAAACAAAACTGACAGGGAACAAGAATACGAATGCGGCTCACAGCACTTTGAGAAATAAAGCGCGATACTGCGGTTGGGGAAAAATTTCAAGAACTTATTTTCGGCAACAGGGATTATTCTCGATTTCGGTATCAACTCAGTTGAAGTTTATAATTTGTTAGAATCGTTCAAAATTTCAACTGAAATTTCGGTTCGAGTGACAGATAGCGGATCTCCTTCGGACTATGGATGTGAAGTTAGTGTTGGCCACGGCTTTCGGTGAAATTTCCCAGGGAGATGTCAACCAATTGACGAAAATCCCTTTTTATTTTCTCCAACTAGAAACAAATCAGTGTGTCGGTACGGTCGTCCCAGAGATGTGTCAAACAATTAACAACGTCCCTGCTCGGGCGCCATTTTGTGACGAGTTTTCCTGGGTCCAAACCCGCACAAGTGACGCTTACGGATAGATTTACAAATCTTTTTGTAAATTACAAATCGTTTTGTAAATCAATGCCTCGAGCGCCAGTTTTTTTACTTGGTATGCTCCAAATTCCCGGATAGCAATCAGATGGAGGTATCCAGAGGTCAGATAATTGTGACAACGGCAGAGTACTAATTGATGTAGGCTTTAATTACACCAATTTGCATCTGAATACCGTTTGCTATATGAAAGTTCTCGAAAGTATTTCGTTTCTACTTTCTTGAGATACCTTTGAACTCACTTGAGAGGTATTTCGTTTCTACCTCTCGACACACTTTTATTTCACTGATTTGTTTCCTGAAAATAGGTTGGAGAGAATAACGACCAATGATGTTCAGAAATACAAGTTTATTATATACTATCAACAATATTAAGTATTAGAGTTATAAAAACGGGGTTGGCAACAATGATAAACGGTATATAAACTTTGCGTTTGAAATGGACAGTTGAACAGGGTTACTGAAATCGGAATTTTGTCGGTAAACGGTAAGTCGATACTTTATAATGGAAAACTATAAAATGTTGGCAGGTGAAATGTTTCGGTGCGGTAACTATGATAATCGGGAATGAAATTCAATATTTTGAATTAACGGTAAACTAAACTTGGTTCTAAATGGCACTCAGATACAGCAGAAGGCTGAACTGGCAAGAACACAACCAAATGGAAAATAAAACGAATTTCTCGAATCACACAAAAATGATTGGTTCTAAATGGCACTCAGATACGACAGACGGTCGAACTGGCAAGAACGCAATCAGAACTAATTATTTTAAATAACAAATCAAATGTCAGACTGTCGGATCTAACCTCAAAATGAATTTCGGTCGGTTTGTTCAATAAAACGGTCGGTAAACAAATTTCGGAGCAACAAGTTACTATCTGCAAGACTGAATCTTCACGAATGAATGAATCGAAATGAATCAATCCCGGTAGTCCTCAGAGTCGGATATTTATACCCACCGAAAATCTGAAAAGTAGTGGAACTCAAATGACAGAGAGCACTGAGGAATTTCATAAAAACTACAGTCGGTTCGGACAGTTTCAAATGTTTTTCAATATAAGGTAAATTGAAAAACTCGGTAAAGAATGTGTTTTTATATTAACGGTAGCAAACTAGGCTGATAAGATACCCGAAATGATGAATATTTTACTCGGAAATAATATTTTCGAATTCTTTGAAACATTTCACTCCTCAACAATTACGATCAAAATATTGCACAAGACATTTTTCGAATCTGGAGATTTGATCACACTCACAATTCTACGGCTGAAAATTACCAACTTCATCAGGTTTTCCTAGAAAATAACATGCCAAATTATGAAAACACATTTCTGAATCTTTCCTACCTATTATCTCATGATTCTATGCAATACATCATTCATTTCAGATAGATGGAATAATCAAACCTTACTCAATATGAAAATAGACCAACCCCAAACGCATGAAAGAAAATACATATCAAATACGGAGATGAACAACAATGAGCAGAAAATCATTCTATGTTACTGAATCATAAGCCAAACGGAATAAAAATGGAATGATTAATCAAAATGTTCACGGATGAAATCATTCATTAAAAATAAATCAATAATACTTCTAGCAGTCTATCATATACCATATCGAATAAACCCAAGTGCTGAAACGGAATCTATATACAACATATATTAGCCAGGTCAGTCGACTTCATTCACAAACCTCATTACTGAAAATAATGACTTCATTACAACCTTTACTCAGTCACAGTTGCGTTCAGGACCTTTTAAACACTCTTCCTTCGAAGCTGTGTGATTCGTATCCCATACTCGTCGCCACTTTTGTAATGTTTTGGGTTCGGTAATAAAAGCCAAGATTGAATGAATATTCTAATTTCCGTAATTTCCCCAAACAAATACAAATTCACATTGCTTTTGTCTCCACTCTAGCTACTACAGTACATTCTAGAAAACCCCGACACGGAGAGTAAGTGACATGCGCATATGAAATTCGCTAACAGGAATAAAATATACAAGGCACATCACACGATACAATCACTCAAATTGTTCCGCTAACTTTCCAACGCTCGGTACTTGAAGTCTCTACTAGAAACTATAAATAACTCTGACTCTCCACTAAGCTCCACTAAGCTAGAAACTCTGATAAACTCTATACTTCGACATCTGCACTTAGCAATACCAAAGCCCTCTCCACTGGAAACTCTGAATTACCCTCCAAGAAACTCTGTAAAACTCTCCGCCTCTTCACTAAGCTAGAAACTCTGATAACTATATGATAAACTCTGAATAACTATCTATTCGAATAACTATCTCTGAATGAACTCTAATAGACTCTACTTCGCGATGAAGTGTCTCCCTTTTATACTTGCGTACGCCTATGGAGAATCTTCGAGAGAGATCTCGATGATGTGTCCCGAATTCTCCACGAGAATCAATAGTTCCTGGAAAAATGACGTTCGCTCTTCGACCCATCATATTATTCTGCGTTTACGAGCGACAAGGCCGGCGGTAGGAGATTTCGTAACAATATCAACCCATTATATATTCACGATTTTCATTCCAGTACAAGAATCACGATTTGGATTGTTTGGCTAGGAATTATTTTTCAAAGCATTTCCAGTTTTGCAGGAAATCACCTGATTTGGAAATTTTTAATAGAACAACCCAGAATAATCATTAATTTTTGGATTCAACATCATGATAATACATGGTCTCGTGGTCATGGTGTGACGAAACTTTTTCTAGAGATCAATTACCCCAACACCAAACTGATATTTTTACATTCGGCGCGCATTTCGCTAACAAGGTTAGCATCTTCAGGAGAAGAAAATTATTACTACAGTATATTGATACTACACTATCAATTTTCTTCTCCTGGATATGCCAGCCTTCTAAGCGAAATTGAAACTAAATAAAATATGATAATAAAATTGATTCATGAATACTATATTTTGGAGTACAATTGACAAATTAAAATTCCAAGATGGCAACTGGGCATCATCTGGAAAAAAATTAAATGGAAAGGGGGGGCTTTGTGATACATCAGTTTGAAGCTCCTGGCGAATAATTTACAACCCTAGAATTTGAAGTCAATATCTTCACCATCTACAAAATGGCGGAACATTTGATAATTACCTGAATACAAACACATTTATATCGATAGTTCTAAAAATATTCGTTTTTCTCTGCCATATGGCAATCCCAACAACCCAATGAGGTTTGATAGGTTATTCTGTTGCTCATAAAGAAATAAAAAAATGTCAGTTTGACAACGAACATTTTTGAACAGTTCGAATTCTCTCATAGGTACCACGTGAACTAAATCCAAAATGGTCAATTCAACAAAATTTTACAGGGGAACTGTATTTGAATATCCTAGAAACAACTGTTGATCATCTAATCAACGAAATTGTCGGAGTGAATGAAAATGAATTCGATATTATTATTTCAACAAGATGGAGCACCACCACATTACTCAAGACAAGTGAGAAAATCTGTGGATAATACTTTCCACCATCGTTGGATTGACCATCGAGGTCCTTCGGAATGGCCAGCCCGCTTGCCAGATTTGACACCTTCAGACTTATTTTATGGGTCAATTTGAAGCAAAATGTTTATGAAACTAAACCTGCTCCAATATTGAATATATGGCAGAGAATAATAAATGTTTGTATAAATTTCGACGTTGCTGTGTTCGAAAATATTCGAAGTGAAATATCAGATAGGCTGTTCTTATGTCGAGACGTTTAAGACAGCTTTTTCGAACATCTTCTGGGCTGAACTCAGCTTATTTCCTCAAAGTATGAATTTGAACGTCGATGTATTCAGTGAATTATCAAATGTTCCGCCATTTTCTAGGGTTGTGAAGTATTCGCCAGGAGGGCGGGACATAAAAGAAAGGTACTGTATGTGGTTTTGTGTGATTCAAAAGAGGAATTTTCCACTCTGCTTCAAGCCGTCCTTGAGTCGCATGCGACTTGAGGATGGTGTGTGACTGGTGCTTGGTGCACTATTTGTTGAAAACTAAATTGGTACATTGTCTATTTGAAGAACAAATACTATACAGTTTCCTGTGAGATTTTCACACGTGTTTCACTATACAATAGCTTCCTCAAGCGGAAACTTGAAACTAATAAGATTAGTTAATAAGATCAATTAATTAGTTGTCGGACTATATTCTTATTGATCGTCTGATGTGATGTTGTATAAATTCGAAATGTAACAGGGCTAAGATTAGTTTAAAGTTCCTGCTTGAGGAAGCTACTGTTTAGCAAAACGCGTGTCGCGGTTTAGTAAACCCCTCATATATGAAAATCTCACAGGCAACTGTATATTATTTGTTCAATATGGATTTTTATCAAGTAACGGCCACTTCCATTCAGTCTATTCAGTTTATTTTATTTACACCTACAATATAATTTACTCTACCTTATTCTATAGGCTGGTTCAACCTCAAAACAGAAACACCCGCTGTTCACTTTTCTGTGAAAAATTCTCACTTCGTTAGGGGACCAGAGGCGGAAATTTCAAACCTTTTAATCCAAAATTGAATTTGAACTGTCTTCAATTGAATATATGAAATATATTTTTTTTTATTTTTTTATCAATTTTATAACACTTTTTGGAAGAAAGTGTGAAATTCCCCACTTTTGGCTATCTTTTCCCCCACATATGATCAGATAGGTTTACCACTTATGGCCAGGTATCTACCACAGGTTTCTGAACCAATTATTTGAGAAAGAGTGTTTTTGTGTTCAACCGTCTAACAAGCTCTCTAACAAGCTTCTGAACCGATGTTACAAGACCATCTATATCTATTGGAAAACTCATTTTAGCGCTATGAAGTATCCAATTCACCAGTTCGACCGACACTTGAAAATGAAAATCCATGATAACTCAGAAAACACTATTGCGTTATTTGCAAACAATGAAGTGTTTTTAATTAGATACAATTCACCAGTGATTTTTCAGTGTGTTTCCAAAGAAAGGCATGAATGCTGCATTGCTCAGTCGAATCTCTCACTTATTTCATTTCTCAGAATGCTTTGAGGCATTGAAAAGACCTTGTTTACCTTTGAAATTGCCATTCCGTTTGTGCTAGTTGTCAATGGTAACTTTACTTTTGATGGGAAATACATATAACTTTGAAATTTGGAATTGAATTGAAAGTGTCGCCTCAACATTCTAAACAATATCGCATTAGGTGCAACACCAGGTTTTTTGACTCATTAGATACACTGATCAGCTAAATTCAGCTTCTACTCTGTCGATGAATACTCGGAACATACATTCAAAACCCACTTTTGATTTGGTGAATCTGACTTTACTAAGTGATATTATCGGGAGTAATTACACAAGAGCTTCAAAATTACCGATAATGTTCCATGAAAGCATGTTGTCTAAAAACTGCATGAGTTTATTTTCATATTTTGTCGAAAGAGCTCTATTCCGAAGGAGGGCTCTTTTAGCAAAATATGAAAATAACCGAATGCAGTTTTTTTTACTGACAACATGCTTGAATGGAAAATTATCAGGTTTATTTTGATGCACGAGTGTAATTCGGTAGAATATTTCCGGAGTTAAAACAACGACGTTTAAAATTCAGTATTTATGCCTGTCAAGATGACAAATGTACATTTTAACTATCGTTACTATAGAGAGAGGTATTATTTAGTCTTTCAAACAAAAGAAGTCCAAATGATATAAATATAATTTTTTTGAAAAATGTTTTTTCCGCAATTGGCGATTCTTTATTAGATTTGGTGAATTCGTGTCTAATTAATGGCTACGTTCCTGAGAATTTAAAAATTAGTACCATTATTACGATAAGAAAGGTGTTGCAATCGAATCGAGCAGAAGATTTCAGACCAATCATTATGTTACCAGCAATAGAAAAAATACTAGAAAGTGTCGTTTATACACAAATACTTGATAATGTTGAAGACTATGAATGTGAATATGCCGTTCAGTGGAAAAATTCTGTTGATCAAGGAAAGATTGTCGGTGTAATATTTTTGAATTAGAAAAGAGCATTTGAAACAATTGATAGATCCACTTCATTATTAAAATTGAGAAATTATGAATAGGAAAACAAGTTGTTCGTTGCAATGAATACATATCTGGGAAAATCGAGGTTGACACAAGGTAGTGTTCAGGGGGCCTTTACTCTTTAATTTATATATAAATGATTTATCAAATATTTTTCGAAATTGTAAATATCACTTCTTCGCAGATGACACTATGATTTATGCAGAGGCTGATGATTGTATTTCTCTAACAACTGCAATGAATTCGGAACTTTCTAATATAATTGAATGGACAAATTGCAATAAACTGAAAGTGAATATAGATAAAACAAAATGCATGATATTAGGATCGAATAGACAAAAAATTAATCAAAATAAATTCACATTTAAAATTGGAAATGATAACATTGAGATGACAGAAAAATTTAAATATCTTGGGATTATAGTTGACTGTGAATCAAAATTCAGTCATCACATAGATTATATTTGTAAAAAAATTTCTAGGAAAATTGGTGTACTCAGTAGAGTTGGCAAAATTTGAGTGAATCTTCGAGAAAATTAGTGTACAATACCATAATATTGCCCCATTTCATATTCTGTAGTACAATTTTATATATATTTCATCACGAACCGATAAAAATGGGTGATTTTGAGATGTGATAGGTATGAGCGAGTAAAGAGTATGCTTGATAAACTGGAATGGTTGAATATCGAACAATTTTTGATATACCAAACACTAGTTTTTATTCATGAAATAAATAAAAATTCATCTGCTCCTTATTTCAACGACATATTGGAAAAATTCAATGAAACACACACTCATAATACTAGAGGACAAAATAATTATATATTGAATCAAAATAACCTTAAATCAACGCAAAGTTCAATTTTTTTCAAAGGAGTCATTGAATATAATAAATCATCAAACGAAATCAAAAGAAGAAATTCATACAGTTTCAAGTTTGCTGTTAAAAAAAATTTGGATATGAATTGAATTTTATATCGAATTATCTACATGGTAATTAATTTATATAGGTTTTTTTGTAATTTGAATCCTTTAGATAATATTGTTGAGTATGAAAGATTGTTAAATAGCTATTGAGCTGAATAAAGTTTGTTCTATTCCATTCTATCCGAGTGGGTATTTTTCGATACCTACCGGGTATTTACCAGCCCGAAAATGTCCCGCCGGGAATTTATCGCTGTAATTGATCGAAAATGTCCCTCTTCATATATGGGATTTTCAACATACGATGGAAATATTCATTATTATGTTTATACTCAGCAGTTTCATAAACTCTTGCGCTATGTACATTTAGTACATTATCTAATAGATATTTATCTCAATTTCTTCTGACTCCACCTTGTGATTTTTCTCAATCTGTTTGTCGCGTTCTACATACTCTACTTCAGTTTTCATACATTGGAATTGGATGATTCCAATTATTTTTTAGGTTTGCCTATCTGCCTTTGGAAAGGGGAGTAAGTATTCAAAGATAAAACGAATCGTAATCCACAAAAAAATTACGCGCCAAATGGTACTTCATGTAAAACCCAAACAAGAATTTGGATGGAAGCCTTTTAACAAACTGCTCTACATTTGTTACACATAAAAACATCGATCAAAGAAACAATAAAGATATATTGTTTCAAATGATTCAGGGTGATTTAGTAATTCCCGAATGTATTGCGAAAAAAATCATGAAAACCAACTATTTTCAGTCCAGGAGCTGGCGTCGAAAATATATGCAAGAGTTTCCTGATGGCTAATATTTTCAAAATGGGTTGTACTTCAGTGATGAAAAGCTGGTGTACAGTCAGCACTTGCAGTTCCGTAACACATGGCGCTGAGACGCGCGCAAAGGTGCAGTTTCGATTAGCATCTCTTAACTGTTATCTCAAAGCTCAAAATTTGTAGAAAACGAGAAAATATAATATAAAACAGGAATATAATAATCAGTGAGCGCAATGTAGGGACACGTAACGTCATCGCTAGCCCAAAGTGATTTCTGAAAGCTGAGTTTTCTCAAAATGAAAAATAATCATGAAGTTAATGAAAGAGACAATCCTTTGTGATAGAACCACTCCAGTCAGCAGTCGATAGAGGAGAGAATGGACACTACGTGCATTAGTACATTTTGCCACAATATATGCCGATAACTTTTCGCAAAAAAACTATTTCAATAATTTTCTGATATTTTTAGTTGTTTCGAATGAAAAATGATTTTTTTCGGATGATAAAGCAATGATTGTTTCATTCCCGATCACATATGGGAGGAATGATTGGAGAAAGGAAAGAAATAATAATAAAATCAAATTGACTGTCAATAGCGTAGGTTCAGTTGAGAAAATGTGATACAGTAACGTTTCTGAATAATACTAAATTTCATTCCAATCCAAGGTTCAGTAGAAGAGCACGAAATCACGTGCACGTAATTTTTTACCAGGAACCAGGGGCTCAATCTTTGATGATCTTCGTTATGATAACGTATACGCTATAACTAATCAGATGCTTCGTACCTTAGTGATAGAGTATTCTCTGAATAAAGAAAGGTGTCAAAAATTGAGGCCCCGGGCCGCAATGAGGAGAACATATTATTGTTATGTGGTTTAAATGTATTCAAATTAAGAATTGCAGAAATGTAAAGGAGCAAAAACACTTCAATGATATACCTACTTCGATAGTATTTGATTTAAACACAATATTCCCAATGTTTGGATTCGAAAAGATGCAGATCACACAACTCAATCATTTACACTGAATCTGATTACGCATCTGCATCATAACAATGAAAAGCATTCGTAGCAGTTTATGGTTGTTTGACCAATACCACTGCAGATTCCAGCAGGCCACGAAGCGATCACCCCTGCTAAAGCAGGCTACAGAGACTCTTGTAAATCCTTATTCAGATCATTGGAAATACTGACCCTACCTACCCTTTACGTTTATTACTGCTCGATAGAAATACCATTGTCCAAGGATGTATAGTCAGTCAACCTTATGGAATTATCATTGGAGGACGATGGAAATGATTAGTAGATGGCGCCACCACGGTGATTTCCAAAAAAGAGATAAAAGAATGAGATAGAGAGTGTCGTAAATAGCCGCGTCTACCAGCTTACAGCGTTTGAAGCCGCCTAACAAAATTTGACATTACACGCGGCCATTGATTAGGTATTTTCATATTCATGTTTCGTCTTCGTTTCGTCGTCGTGCTCCGTACTGCGAATTTTTGTTTCTGGTTTTATTGTTTTCCTAGTAATCAATTTGTGTTATTTGTTATTTCTGCTTTCAGCAGTTTGTATTATTTTCACTTTTATAAGACAATTGTGAGTGAGTTGTGACAAAACATCGGAAAAAGGTAAAAATATATTCAGTTATTATTATAGTTGAAATTTTATGTTATGAGATCCCTTTAGAATGTATTTCCAAAATAAATGATTCAACAAATATTCAGTAGCAGAAATATGAGTTATTCATCAGAGTCATAGACATTATGATCAGATTTAATAACAGGTTATGTCGCAGCAACTTTGGACATTTTTATTTTTTTTCTGAGGATATTGAATTTAGTACAGTTGATGGGTATTTAGTATTGGCCATTTAGCAGAAAATACTTTTATATTTCAAAATATGTGATGAATGTGCACTTAACTGGTGAAAATTTTATAAAAATCACGAAACTCCATCTTGGAGCCGCCATCTTGATCTTACTGAATTTGATTAATAATTCATAGTCTCCGGCTCCGAAAACCCAAACAATCCAAATTTTATTAGAGTCTGACCATAATCCAAATCACGGTCATTTTGTTTTTTCTGTAGGTAACAAAAATTTGAAATTGTATTTTCACCAGAATTATGCGAACATCTGCAATTTCAATGAGATGTTGGTCAAATTTCACTCCACAAGATCTGTACCGCGAACAGACAGACATGAAACCGAGCCAATAAAAACCTAGTAAAAAATCATGATCTCTGGCACAAAAAGGTCCTGTATACCAAACTTAAATGGAATTATAGGACCATAAATCACATAGCTCATCCGTCATCTTCAATTTAAAAAAAAATGACTAATATTCGACTTTCAAATAACAATTTTTTATAGAATCGGAATAAATTACAATACTCATCATCTACCGCATGAATGTTGAAGAAAATCTTTCACATTACCAAACTCAACCTGTTTTTTTCTATTGTAAATGTCGTTAATACTTGGTCACTCGAATGATATGTACCTCTGCCAAATTTAAAGATGATTGAATAACTGGCCTCAAAATCATATTCTCTATACCTCAATATCTATACTTGGATATTCTTTTTCAGGAAACCTTTTTTTTTTGGGGAACATCCGAATGCAAATTATATCTCATTATATCTCGACTTAAATGCAGCTCAACATGATATTATCATCAATATGTTCTGCACATCTACTGTGTCAGCGCTTTATTCAATTGAAGTTTTGCTACAGCAAACCTGAAAATTGTTAGGTGCCGTGCTGTGGTTTTGCATTCCTTTCGATGAAGGCGCCACATTACAGCATACATTCTTCTAAGTTTCTAGTATAAAATTATAGATGGCTCTAGCAACATCCATCCAATGCTTTTACCATTGCGGTTGACTGACTATACATCCTTAGACAATGGAAATACATAACCACTTCCATTGCTATAACAGATATAAAAATTTATACAGCTATCCCACCAGAAATAGCTCTCAGTTTATCAATCCTAGATTCCGACTCAATATATCACCAAAAAATGCAATCAATCTAAGTATATATGTTATATCTGGCTTTCTTTCTTCGACTTTTTAAAAAATGATACAATGGTGGCTGCTCCCACCGTGGAAAACACTGGATAGACTTGAACTGATTTATTTCAGATACTTGTTTAATTAACAATGGAGAAGTGTTTAAAATATGAGTACTACTTAACTACTGACTTTCATGGTCACGTAGGATCTATCTATAAGGTTCGGAATATAATGTCAGCATTATAGTCCAATCAAATAAACTTTTTTCGTAAAATTTCTGCCTACCCGAAAAGTAGCTGTGGATTCCGGCAGACACATGTGTCCTTATTGTCCCCTAAAGTTTGCGCCAAATTCTGTCCGTGCGTTTAGCAACAATTAGCGGTTGAATGCCGGAAATCATTATTTTTTTTGTTTTTTGCTTATATAATGAAAACTATTGATCGGATCGAAAAAAAGTTGAATTGAAAGTTGTAGATAATTGAAAAATCTATTGATTAGCGTTGGCCCGATTTCGATATTCCGATTTGTTGCTTAACTATTGAGCTAGGAAGTTTAAAAAAGGCGTTTTTTCCATTACTCTATTAAAAAATGTTGAAATGCATTTGGGGGTTGCAACTGTGAATTTGGGAAGCTTTCAACTAGTAGAAACCACAGTTTCAATTTGGTTGAAAACCAATAGATAGGTTAGCAACAATCTAATTTGTTACTAAAAAAAGTGTCCCACTAGATTGTTATTTCTTGCCCTACGGATAATCATATAGCAATGAACGAAACAGTTTTGGATAGTCAAAGAGTTGAACTACAAATTATCGTTTTTGGAAAATCGATTTTTTCAATGTGATACCTTTGAAAATGGCGTCAAAAAAACAACCTTTTTCAAACTAAAAAACAATTAGGAAAAAATGGTCGTTTCAAAATGAGAGAAAATGCATGGGAAAGCTGTTATTTTTCTACGAATTTTGACAGCCTTACTTTTGTTCCACGATAATTAGGAGCCAAGATAACACTTTTTATCATTTAGTTTCCCCTCCATTTGTTTGTTTATATGAAGCAACGAGATCTCGACGACTGCACAGAGCAAGAGTCATATTATCCATAGGAACCAGCAGAATTTGTTTTCCACAATCATTCATCATATTTATTGACAGGGGAAGTGGAGGTTCTTCCGGGACCGTTCGACGTGCCGTGTGGAGGGGGAAGCCAGAGAGAGCGATCCAGCGCATAAAGCCATCGATTCGATATAAGAGTTAAATAAACTCTTCAAGAACCCAAAATGACGATTTTCGCCAACCCGAAAAGTAGTTGTGGATTCCGGCGGAAACAGGTGTCCTTAGTATCCCCTAAAGTTTGCGCCACATTCAGTTCGTGCGTTTAGCAACAATTAGCGGTTGAATTCCGGAAAACATTAGTTTTTTTTGTTTTTTGCTTATATAATGAAAACTATTGTTCGGATCGAAAAAAAGTTGAATTGAAAGTTGTAGATAATTGAAAAATCTATTGATTAGCGTTGGCCCGATTTCGATATTCCGATTTGTTGCTCAACTATTGAGCTCGGAAGTTGAAAAAGGGCATTTTTTCCATTACTCTATTAAAAAATGTTGAAATGCATTTGGGGGTTGCAACTTTGAATTATGGAAGTTTTCAACTAGTAGAAACCACAGTTTCAATTTGGTTGAAAACCAATTGATAGGTTAGCAACAATCTAATTTGTTACTAAAAAAAGTGTCCCACTAGATTGTTATTGCTTGCCCTACGGATAATCGTAGAGCAATGAACGAAACAGTTTTGGATAGTCAAAGAGTTGAACTACAAATTATCGTTTCTGGAAAATCGATTTTTTCAATGTACTACCTTTAAAAATGGCGTCAAAGAAACAACGTTTTTCAAACTAAAAAACAATTAGGAAAAAATGGTTGTATCCAAATGAGAGAAAATGCATGGGAAAGCTGCTATTTTTCTACGAATTTTGACAACCTTACTTTTGTTCCACGATAAGTAGGAGTCAAGATAACACTTTTTATCATTTAGTTTGCCCTCCATTTGTTTGTTTATATGAAATAATGAGACCTCGACGACTGCACAGAGCAAGAGTCATATTATCGATAGAAACCAGCAGGATTTGTTTTTCACAATTATTCATAGTATTTATTGATAGGATCAGTGGAGGTTCTTACGGGGCCGTTCGACGTGCCGTGTGGAGGGGAAAGCCGAAGAGAGACGGCCGTCGTATGCATCGCGTGAAATCAACTGATCAGAGCCCAAAATGACCTCGCTGTCTGTATCTCGGGAACTACTTCAATAACATGATGCAACAATGCAATCTCCTAATCATCAGAAATGACCTGGATCTCTTAATGACCAGTCAAAATGATATTAGAGCTTGTATATTCCAATTGAATCTTATAATTGTCTTGTACATGTATTTTCTTTTCTTTTTTTCATTTCAATGTGTTGAATACCTAGAACGCTCTTAACACTATTCCTCTGGGAATATCGTTATGACTTCCTTCTATAGTAGTATTGTCTTTCTCTAGTTAGCACAAGGTAGTTTTTAAGTATACTTACATGTTAGTACTGTAAAATATGTTTGTAAGTGAATCCAAAATAAAATGAAATAAAGTTTGAACATTACTTAAAGGGTAGTATCTAAATTTTACTACTACCGAAACATTTTTGACCTAGAGATGTAATTGAAATTATGTATAATGAATAACCTTACCTTTTTAGGAAATCGAAAAAATTGAATATTCTCACGTGAACTATCACAGAAGTCCGCTTAACAATAATACATGTTCAAATCACTACCAAAATAAGAGTTCAAATGGAATGTTTATTTCGCGCACTCAGTATAACCGGCAGGAACTATACAAACTGTTCAATCGGGGACACTCTGTACAGTAGTATTAACATGGAAATCACACTCTGCTGAAAGAAACAAACGAAAATTTATAGGACCTGACTAGCCTAACGGAGACAAAATAAACACGTGAATAGATGAATGTTAATGGACATTTTCAGTTACAAGCTGTAACTATCAAAGAATAATGTTGCACATAAATGGGCCAAAAATCTTAATATTGAATAACATTCATATATACACATTTGTAAAAATATCAATTGGAAAGGAGATGAGCCGTGCTTTATTCATTTTCGAATGTCAGAGAAAACTTGCTTTCTCCGTCTAACTAAGGTAACATTTGACACCGTATTATTAGAGTTGAATTTGAAATGAACGAATAAAAAAAAAACTTGTCCAGTATTTCCCGAGATACAGACAGCGTGGTCATTTTCGGCTTTGATCAGTTTATTTCACGCGGTGCACTCGACAGCCGCTTAGCGGTAGATCGCTCTCTCCGGCTTCCCCCTCTACACGGCACGTCGAACGGTCCCGGAAGAACCTCCACTTATCCTATCAATAATTATGATGAATAATTGTGGAAAACAAACTCTGCTGATTCCTATGGATGATATGACTCTTGCTCTGTGCAGTCGTCGAGGTCTCATTATTTCATATAAACAAACAAATGGAGGGGAAACTAAATGATAAAAAGTGTTATCTTGGCTCCTAATTATCGTGGAACAAAAGTAAGGTTGTCAAAATTCGTAGAAAAATAGCAGCTTTCCCATGCATTTTCTCTCATTTTGATACGACCATTTTTTCCTAATTGTTTTTTAGTTTGAAAAACGTTGTTTCTTCGACGTCATTTTTAAAGGTATCACATTGAAAAAATCGATTTTCCAAAAACGATAATTTGTAGTTCAACTCTTTGACTATCCAAAACTGTTTCGTTCATTGCTCTACGATTATCCGTAGGGCAAGAAATAACAATCTAGTGGGACACTTTTTTTAGTAACAAATAAGATTGTTGCTAACCTATCTATTGGTTTTCAACCAAATTGAAACTGTGGTTTCTACTAGTTGAAAGCTTCCCAAATTCACAGTTGCAACCCCCAAATGCATTTCAACATTTTTTAATAGAGTAATGAAAAAAACGCCTTTTTTCAAATTCCGAGCGCAATAGTTAAGCAACAAATCGGAATATCGAAATCGGGCCAACGCTAATCGATAGATTTTTCAATTATCTACAACTTTTAATTCAACTTTTTTTCGATCCGATCAATAGTTTTCATTATATAAGCAAAAAACAAAAAAAAATATTTCCGGCATTCAACCGCTAATTGTTGCTAAACGCACAGACAGAATCTGGCGCAAACTTTAGGGGATAATAAGGACACATGTGTCTGCCGGAATCCACAGCTACTTTTCGGGTAGGCGAAAATCGTCATTTTGGGCTCTTGAACAGTTAATTTGATTGGATTATTAGCATTGTGGGGAATGAAATGCGACCACTTGCTGATGCTGCACTATCAGCATTTTCACGAGAAGTTGTTATCGCTTGTAATTTGATATATGTGAGACATTGTCGTGAGACCGTATCTTTGCATATAACAACTCCCCTTTATTATAAAAAGTTGTTGCTTTGGCTGCAACTTTTATCAAGCACTTTCTTTGAAATAATTCGTGTTGAGTTGAATTTCTTCTTCCACTGGTTCTTGAATGTTGATGCTCGGTCTTCTCCTCGGAATGAACCTTGCCAAGGGACGAGGTGTCCTGCTAGGTCTTGGATCTGGTGGTGGTTGGTCGTTTGAGGCGGCTATACCAATTCGGATGGGTCCTCTGCGTCGGCATTTGCAACAGATGTAGAGAACGATCAAGGCGATGATCAACACTGTAGTGCAATATGTGAACCAAGAGATATGCTTGTTCACAAATGCTTCGTTTATCATTCTATCGATTTCGTCTGAGTATTGACTCAATTTGTGTTGGGCTATATTGAGTTCGTCCACATTGATTTTATTGAGTTTCAGGGGTTTTAACTCAGGAAGGTGTCGTTTTTCAGGAAGGTGCTCACAGCAGCTATAGGGTATCTGTACTGCGTGATTCCTGTAAATGATATTTTTGTATCTGTCGACGAGGAATTTGGAATGGATCCTCGTGCTCCCAACAAATGAACTACATCCAGGTTGAACTTTCAGCAAAGAATTGGTTTTGACCAGTTTAGTTATTGGTTCCATATTGGTACATTTGTTGGCGATTGGTAATACTTCGGATACTGTAATGAGCCATAGGTTGTCGTCTAGTTCTTTGATATTGTAATCCTTGGCGTAGATGATGGAAGATTGGCAGGTTTTCGGAGGGGCTGTCAACGTTCTAAGCAGCTGAGCTTCGCAAATGGCTTCACTATCCAACGGGTAGGGTAATACTTCAGAACAAATTCTCACGCCATGAATAATGATTTTACATTTTTCTAGATTTTGAAGTGAAATATACAACAAAGATCCATCATCTCTCGCGACATACTTTTGGAATGTTAGTAAAATGTGTGAAGTCCTGTACGTTGCTGGCTCGACTAATGGTATTTTCAAAACGAAAACTATTCTAGAATTGATTTGATATGCTTCAAGTTCAATGATCTCAATATATTGGGCAACATTTGAAAGTTGAATCGGTAAAGGCAAGTTATTTTTGTGAAGTGATTGAGAGATTCCCTGAAGTGAGTTGATCAAATCATTCGGGGTAATTATTGAGCTATGGAGTATTTTCAATCGAGCAAATGTGATTGAATTCAATATGTCATCGAGAGTAGTTTCTAAGAAAAGATAGCTTTCCATTAATGTTTCGCATACTTCTAATGTTTTTAATTGTGCTTCGTAAAAGGCAAGATCATCTGAAAGGTTATAGATAGATTTTTCTATTTCCTTTATATCGCGATTGAAAGTTTCTTCATCGATCTGTAATTTTTGAATAGTTGAATTGAAATTTTTGATCACCGACGTGGTTACAGTTATTTGATTTTTCAAGAGGTTTTCTATTTGGTGTTCGTCTCGTGAAATTTTTTCAATACAGCTAGAATAATATTCACCGTCTGATGCATCTAGGTTTCCGGTAATTGCTTTCCAGAAAGTTCCTACGCCGTTAATTAGGCCGCGTTTCGGTCTTTTTTCATATTTTTCGGTATCAGCGAATATTTCTCGATATTTCAAATTAAGTGAGGAGGATATCTGAGTCAAGAGACTGATGTGTGTTTTCACTTCAGTTTTGAAAGAAGTCATTCTCGGGTTTGATTGTTCAAACGTATATAACATATTTTCTAGAATTCTATCATTGTTAATAAGGGCTGAGTTTATGGAATCTAGGTCTTTATAAACAAGTAGGGTCCATTTATCGTTGGAAATTTTCAGAGTGGTTTCTTCATGAAGGAAGACGCCGATGGTATTGTTAATGGGTTGAATAGAGTATTGTGAATACGCTGCTGGAATCAGCAGGAGAAGCCTGAAAATAAAATTAATTTTCAGTATATGGTTTTAATCTATCGAAGTTTACTTTTGTTTTTTGTTTAGTTTTCCAATTGACTAGCATTGCTGAATTTTGAAAAATTTCTATTATTTCGAATGGTCCATTAAATTTATTTCCAAGTTTATTTTGTATTTGAGATTCTTTAACGTAAACCTTGTCTCCTACTTTATACTCGGGTACAGAGGGTGGAATGTGCTTGTCGAATCTAATTTTTGATTGTGCCTGTTGTTTCTGGGTTCTTTCCCTTGCGATCTTGTAGTAGTACGATATTTTGCTATCAAGATCTCTCACTTACTTTGATATCAATTCTTTCTGATTATAAAGGGTTTCAGGTGGTCTGACTGAGGTGTGTCCGAATAAAAGTTCGTAAGGTGTAAATCCATGTGTTTTGTTTTTACAGTTATTGTAACAAATAACAGCATAAGGCAAAACAGCTAAGGGGTGTTCGTGAGGGTTTTCAATTTTATTTGCTCTGATCATTTCTATGAGAGTTGCATGAAAACGTTCCAAAGAGCCGTTTGATTGCGGGTGATTGATGCTAGAAAATGACTGTTTAATGCCATAGAGCATACAGAGATCTCTCATCATTGTATTGTTGAACTCGCGACCGGAGTCACTATGAATTCTGAGTGGAGTCCCGTAGTGTTGAAGAAAAAGTATTAATGTATTGACAACTGATATTGCGGATTTATCCTCCATTGGGTATGCTTGAGAGAACTTTGTCAGTTCATCCTTAATAGTTAGAACATAATTTTTGTTTGGAATTTCTAGGATGTCTATGTTTATTCTTTCGAATGGTGTTGTAGGCGTTTCAGTAATTACAAGTGGACTGCTTAGATTTTTCCTGCAAATTTTGACTTTTTGACAGGTTTCGCATTTTTTGATAAAATTTTCTACATCTTTTACTAGATTCGGCCAATTATATTTTTGTTTTATTCGCCTAACAGTCTCGTTGATACCTCGATGTAAGTTACTTTTACCAGAGTGACATTGGTCTATGATGATGGGAATTTCGTCTGTATCAGGGGTTTTTGTTAAATTTTGACAGATAGTTATTTTGATATCTCTTTCTGCAAAAATGAAGGAAATCATTTCTAATATAGGTAGATCTGAAGTATTTTCAACAAAGTAAGTCTTTGAAAGGTCGATGTCGTTCTTCCAATTGTAAAGTGCGTAAAACAAAAGTTCGTTTACTGCGTCTGGGTTGAAAGGCAATGGAACTATGTAATACTTCCTACCTTTAACTGATCTACTCGATAGGACATTGACTCTATTTTTGTGAAATTCAGCATTCTTTTCGAATATATCGTCTATGAACTTTTCGTGGAGATCCTCTAATAGATTTTGTCGAGAAAACGTGAGAATATGTTTATGTTGCTTGTCTAGTAGTTGACTGTTATCGTAATTTATTTTTGAATATTCAATAAGAGATTGAGTTCGGTACAGATCATGAAGATGTAAAATTCATTTTGAAATTGTTCAAGCAGGGTTTCTTCGTTTTCTTGAGATTGCGGAGTGTCTTGGGATTCACTTGGTACTGGAAGGGGTTGTTCGTCTGTCTGTTCGTTTGTCTGTTCGTTTGGATTTTCGTTTGACGCAAATATTGCAAGTTTTGACTGAAAATTCGCGCATTGTCTGAAATGATTGATTTTTATTCAGGAAAGTGCATCCGCGTTTTTATTTATTTTGCCGGGTTTGTATTCTATTCCGTAGTCGTATTCTTCAAGTTTCAACCACCAACGTGCCAGCCTACTACCTGGGTCTTTAATTGAGAAGAGCCAAGTGAGGGGTCTATGGTCTGTAATCAGTTTGAACTTTCTGCCGAAAAGGTAGGGTCGAAAATGTTTCACGGCCCATACAATCGCTAAAAGCTCTCTCTCAATGGTAGAGTATTTAGTTTCAGCATTGCAGAGTGTCCTCGAAGCATACGCTATCGGAAGGTCTTTGCCTATAGTGCCTTGTGAAAGGACGGCGCCTATAGCAAATGCACTAGCGTCTGTGGTTAAAAGGAAAGGTTCTTCAAAATTTGGGTATATTAAAATGGGACTGGAAGTGAGGGCTAGTTTCAGTTCATTGAATGATTTTTCGCATTCTGAATCAAAATTAAATGGAATATCTTTTTGTAATAGTTTCGTTACAGGTTTCGAGATTTTGGCGAAATTCGATATAAAACGTCGGTAATATCCGGCTAAACCTAAAAACGATTTAATCTCTTTTGGGGTTTTTGGTCGAGGAAAATCTCAAACGTATTCAACTTTGGACGGGTTTGATTTTACGCCATCTTTGGTGATGATGTGGCCCAGATATGCAACTTCCTTCCTCAGGAATTCGCATTTGTCTGGTTGGATCTTAAGATTCGCTTTCCTCAGTCGTTTGAAGACTTCGGTTAGTCTGGATATGTGTTCATGGATCGTGGGGGAATATATGATAATGTCATCCATGTATACAAGGCAGCGCTTGTTTTGGATGCCAAGGAGAATGTTGTCCATCACTCGTTGGAAAGTTGATGGAGCATTATTCAGCCCGAACGAACAAATTCGTTATGCCCATTCTCTACGGAAAAGGCTGTTTTTTGAACGTCTTTCGGGTCTATCTCTATTTGATGAAAACCTGACGCGAGATCGAGGGTAGTGAAGTACTGACACTTCCCGAGTTGATCAAGCAAATCAGAAATATTGGGCAAGGGGTATTTATCGTCCACAGAGAGCTCGTTCAGTTTTCGTTAGTCGATAACGACTCGCCATTTGAGTTTGCCAGAAGCGTCTAGCTTTTTGGGGACGACCATAGGGATGCGGATGGTTGAATGATCCCTTGATTGAGCATTTTAGAAATTTGGTTTTTAACCTCTTCCTTGTGGATTTGGGGATATCTATAGGATTTAGTGAACACTGGTCTTGCGTTATTTGTTTCGATGGTATTTTTAATTTCGTTCGTGAAGGTAAGGTTGTCTCCCTCGGGGTAAAATATGTCAGAGAACTCTAAACGAAGGGCTGTTATCATTTGTTCTTCCTCTTGATTCAAGTGATCAAGTCTCAATTGATCACGAATTTCTTGAGTTCGATCTATTTGTTCCAAATTTTGATTATTAGTAGTGTTAAAGTTCAGGGCTAATTCAAAACTTGATATCGGTTCTAAAATAAAGTCTGTGAAGTTTACGGTCTTTGGAATAGCATTGGCATTTATTATTGACGTCAAGAATTCACCTTTCTCGTTAATTTTTACTAAAGCATTCGGTATTCTGACTTTATCTTTTTCCTGTGCTAACAGTATAGCATCAGTGTTCTTGAGGTTGCTTTTAAGTTTGAATACTCTTTCCATCCTAGGTTCAATTGAAATTTTATTTGTTTTACTATCGGTTTAAATATCGTCTTCTGTAACTTTGAATAAAGGAACTGTTTTGAAATCTGTTATCAGTTGTTTGTTCTTCGGATCTATGATACAGTTATAATGTTCAAGAAAATCAGATCCTAATAGACCGTCGAATTCAATGTTTAAATCATTAACGAGTACTTTATGTGGATCATTGTCTTTAAAATTTATCAAAGTAGATTCTGTTATAAAAACTTTTTGGTTTGTGATTCCCTGGACTATTACGTTTTCGGGAAATCGGTGAAGATATTTTTCACAAGTATTTGGCTTGGAAATTCCAGCGCCAGTGTCGATGAGTATTTTGAACGTATTTGTTAGGTCTTTTATATAGTAGAGATTTTTAGAATTCATTGCATGCAGTGAGCTCACATGAAACGTTGCTCTGGAAAATTCAGATTGGGATGGTAGTCTCCTAAGTTCATTGATTGGAATCCGGAGGGTGATTTTGAGAAGGCAGTGAAAGAAAATCCTGATATTCATCGCCATTCACAGCACTATTATATTGATCGTATTGGTCATACTGAGAGTATTGATCGCAATAATGTTGAGGGTTTTGGCTATTATCCGTATAATAGTCATCGAATCTTCGGCTATCTTCATAATAAGTTTGTGATTCTGAATGATTAACTGAATCGAAATCTTGGTATTCTGTATCTTGGTAATTCATACAGAATGTTCTTTGTTGGTTGAAATTAGGGTTGCGTTGAATAACTGGAGGACGAAAATTGTTCTGAGATTGATTTTGATTTTTGAAAACTGGTTTCGCTTGGGTATTTTGAAATTGTTGTGGGTTTTTCTGCATATTTTGAAATGGTGGTCTCGAATGGTTATTTTGGTGGTTTACTGGGGTCGATTTTGTTGAAAAGTGTTGGGTCTCAAAAAGTTCGTATTAGAATTCTGGGGAAAATTCGAGTTGAAGGATTTTTGCCTTTGTCGACACTCATGCGACGAGTGGCCAAGATGTCCACAAAATGTACATTTCGGAGGGTGAGATGAATGAGGTTTTTGGGAATAAAGTTTCTTGCTTGTTGTTGTCTGTCGTGTTTTTGATTCTCAAAATAGGACAATTGAAGTTCTCTTCTAATGCGCATATGTGCTTCAAGCATGTCTCTAGGGTTTTCTGCGCGGATTATCTGGCCCAGTCTAGGTTCTAGTCCGGTGAGTAGAGTGTTCAATGTCATAGTTTCGATTAATCTTGACTGAGCCTGTTTCTGCTCGACAGTAAGAGCACTTTTCTGAATACAAGCATGCATCTTAGCGTTGTGTACTTGTGAACGATTAAAGAAGACTAAAGCGGTTTCGTTTGGTTATTGTTTCAAGCGTTGAAGATCTTGAATTAGTGAGGTGAGATCTCGGGTATCACCAAAATTCAAACTCAATAGGTGCCTAATTTCATGATAAGTTACAGGGTTTCTTGAGCTTATGAGTTGGGCAGCTCTTCCTCGGAGTTTATTTTCAATATGAATAGTTAATAAATTTTTCTGATCACGAGTTGCCATTTGATAAGCACAATCACAAGCATTCATGAAGGTTGTGAGAAAAATTTGATCTCCTTCGAATTCAGGGACAATTGAAAATATCTCAGATAATTTATATGGTTCAATTTCGGGTATTGGTTCACGAGAAGTTGTTATCGCTTGTAATTTGATATATGTGAGACATTGTCGTGAGACCGTATCTTTGCATATAACATATATACTGAAGTGCCTAAATCATTCAAACTGCTCAACTCCTCTGAATTAGAACAAGCGTTCAAACAGCTTCTACTGAAGCATAGCTTTTACACGATAAATGAATATTTGTCGAGAAATTCATCAGAATGGAATATTGTCTGACCATATTTTGAAAATCAATCTGTTGTGTATGTTTACATGCTTCTTTTATCTGTTATGTTCCGATGATATTTTTTACCACAGACTTGTTCCAAACTTCTTGACGTGTGTAATTAATTTGTTTTTCCTACGACCACCTAGGAAAGTAACACATATCACACTCTCTACTTTCATGGAGAGTGTCCTTCATCCTAAGCCATGCCCAAAGTTACTTTCCGCACAAGGGCGGAAAGTACTTTCCGCACGGCTGTCAATAAGCCGTCAAACTCGTGAATCCTGATTCACTGATGCAATCATTAATTGTTATTATTTATATAAAAACTAGACTGATAGGTAACTAATTATGGATAAAAAACAAAGAGAAGAGAAAGAAGTGCTGTATTAAGTACTTTACCTATTCTCATATATTCAAATAAACGTTAATTATCATCATTTCGTCATTTAACTGCGATAGCTATCGCAGATTCATGTGCACTTTTTATAGAAACAATATTCAAACAGAGTGACACAAGAAAACCTTAGTAAGGCACCTCAATTATTCACAGTTCACAATTATAATTCTAATAATTGCATTATAAGTATTTATCACAAAAATCATACATTGAAGCAACGATTCTGGCCGTGGCCGACGCCATTAAACATTGAATCTATATTCATTTCATCAATCTACTCAATCTAGGTACCTACTGTCAGCTGACGGATTGCTGTTAGTTGAGGCATACATACGAACTACCTCTATTTGAGATAGGCAACCAGTGATCCGGAGCCCTTTACGTTCGACGGACTTATGAATCGTTCTGAATAACGTAAAGCGATACGGCATATATGTGCTGAACTAGGATAGAACATCACAAGCGTATTCGTTTAGCTCTCGAGAATCGCGACCCGGGCGCGGGCACATATTTGAAAATACAAAATGCTAAGTAGGCTTTGAAACAATTAAAAGACACAACAAATAAACATTCTTAAAATTTGATACCTACAAATTGTAACAATAACCAATTCACTTTCGATTTTTATGGTTCCAAATAATTGAATATGCTCCCCAGTGGTATCTAATAAGTTCTCATTGTATTGTAATTTTTTCAAATAAACACGTTGATTATCATTATTTGTTCATTTATTTATGAGTGTAATTGTAAATTCATGTGTACTTTTCATAGAAACAATATTTGAACATAGACCGTTACAAATATAACGTGAGATTAGTCAGGCTACTCAATGTGATATTTGTTACGTTTTGTTCAAATAAATTGGTGGTCGTAGGAAAAATAGTGTACATTACACGTGCGAAAGTGATTTTTCACACGAGTGGGATTTTCGCACTCGGCTTTCGCCTCGTGCTACACTAGTGTAAAAAATGTCACTTTCCGCACTTGTAATGTGATATACTATATTCACATCTGCCGCTTTCCTTTCCCTATCTTGACCGAAAGTTCCATAACACTAACGTTCGAGTTGAAGCCCGATCGAGCTAGCATCGCATTCAGTGCATTTGCAGGGATTGTGAGCCATTGGAAACAATGAAACAGAATTTCGACTTTCAGAAGAAATGTGATAAGGTTATTAGATGCGCGCCCGGATCGTTTCGGGCGTCAACTCGAACGCAGCTCTTCTTTTTTCATCAACTTCATAGTTATTATTATTATTATTTTGACGAATTTCAGCCTTCAGAAATCACTTTGGGTTACGATTTCTTTTACAGTTTTGGAGTAGCGCTGACGCTAGGTGTCCCCATATTACGCTGTCTCACTATTAAATTCCTGTTTTATAATTTCTCGTTTTCTACAAGTTTTGAACTTTGGGAAAACAGTTTAGAGATGCCAATTGAAATTACACATTTGCGCGTCTCAGCGCCAGGAGTCCAATTCTCCAGATCGTAAGTTCGAGGAACGTATCGTTCAAAATAACATAAATAGAACATCAGGAGTGTATACGTTCACTGCTCTTGAGAATTGAGCCCCCGGAACTGTGAGTGCACCAGCTCTCCATCAGTAGTAGTAGTACAACCCATTTTGAAAATATTAGTCTTCAGAAAACGCTTGCATGTTTTCGACGGCACCTCCCAACTACCCAACTATTTGTACTTCTTGGTCTTTCTGGATTCATTATTGATGCTGTTCCAGATGATTTTATGATTTTAGTATTCGAATCATAGAACAGTGAATCATTACAACACTTTTTGAAACGTTTAAAAAAATTATAATCATTTTTCAAGACATTTCATGTGAGTTTTGGGTTTTCTTGCCTCTGGAAAAAAGCTTTGAATTCTTTTAAATATATATGACAATTTACGAAACCCGACCAAATATGAGATATCCTTTCAGAACTAGGTTTATCTTGATACCAAGAAAATGGGCAGCAGAATCAAATCAATGTTATGTTCGTTCCAGTAACAGATTTTTATCGGAGAATACATTTGAAATATTAGGGAAACATTTATTTTTTTTTACTTTAGTTTCCGAAACGTTAAGGATAAGTGAAGAAAGGAAAAATTGTTCTCCAAAACTTGTATTACACATGAGTACTTATATGACATATTTTCAACCTATATATATTCAATTTATGTTGCACTTACTGAAGGACTCAGGTCGATGGCCGTTTCGTTAATTCATTTCGTTAAATGATCAATAAAGTACTTCCATTATTATTATGAGAATAAGTAAAGCAATTTTCCAGGACATTTCTATCACATCATGTGACCACGTGACTTCTTCGTGGAGTTGGGGATGAATATGATGCAAAAAACTAAATATTCCAGCGTTTATGTCAGTAGTATATGGTAATGAAGTGAAAATATTACTGACATATCTTCCAGACTTGCACAAGTCTTTAGGATTTTTCCACATATAAAAATTGCAAAAAAACAGTTCTTACAATAAATTCAATTTTCAGTAAACTTGAAGATAATAATAATAAAAGTGACTCCAGACTTCATCCAGAACGTTGTGCTCTGGGGGAACACGTAAAAAACACAGGACATAACATGAATTACAATAACATTAAAATTATAACTAAGGAATGCAACTTGACCAGGAGGCTGTTCATGGAGATGACCTTCATCACCAAAACCAAAACTGAACATTGCCTCAATAAGAGAACAGATCTCAATCATTTGAGTGAAATTGACTCTTTTTTATTTCAAATTGATGAAACTAATAATTCAAATAACTTTAATACTTCCACAATTAATAACTCTCTCTTTTGAACATAGTAAGTTAGCTGATGTCTTTAGAAGCAGCGACCAAAACCGAAAATCTCATTTGTCATTAGTCACGAATCAAACCTTTCAATTGTCATGTCATTTGTCTGTTTCCTAACCTAAGAATTTTCAAACCACGTTTTGATGTTTTAACTGATTTAAACAACTCTTACGAGAAAATTTCATTCATATTTTATCTGACATATTTCAAATACTTGACATTATCATATACAGAATGTTAATACAATAGCAACCATTCTCAATAACACAGTAAGTAGTAACGTTTTTTCTCGCTTCATATTTTATAACCAATTTCGTTAACCATTTGTAGCTTCCATGAAGATGACAGTATTCACTGTCGAAATATCGGAAATATAGTGTTGAAAGAGTACACGATTTACTTGCTGCATTACCCAAGAACTTCCTTCTTGTTTTATATATATATATATATATATACTAGCTGACCCGGCCACGCGTTGCTGTGGCTAAAGTTTTTGTTATATTACATTATAGTAAACAATCTAAGAGGAACAATAAGAGAACATCAGTCACGGAGTCCACTATGCTTTTTCACACAGATGGTATTTGTAAAAAAATATGGTGATCTCCTTATTTGACTTTCTACTACTATAACCCTTTAGTACAATGAAATTATTTACCACCAAAGACGAAAATGTTGATGTTGGTATACAAATTCACTGGATTGAGATTTGAAGGGGAAGTACGTTGAACACAATTTATTAAAATGTTCTTACACTTGATATTAAGCAGAAATCAATAGGTACAAAATAAAAATTTATCAGATTTATTATTTCCATTTAATTTTATAACAAACATAAGTATATTACAGTATAATACAGTAAATAACATGTGACGCTTAAACTCATGAATGAGGTAGGCAAGGCAGACAGTCTTAAACTTTTAAACATTAATATCTATTTTTTTGAATTATAAATACTATCAATTTCAATTTAATTTAACACCAATCGGTGCACAATGTTTTTGGTTAACCTGTCTTTAGCTAACACAAATAGATTCGACGGTTTCCCAACACGTGAACACGCAACATATAGTTGCCCATGAGAAAAACATGGATTTTCCAAATCTAAACCATTTGTGGTTGTGCATGACCTTCTGCTGTCCTGATTCTTTGAGCTGGATTTCTTGATTCAATTTTTTCTGCCAACTGATGGGCTCAGCAGCGCCATCTATTGATTACTTACTCAACCCAGTCGAAAGGTATCGACATCTTGATTCAATTTGTTCTGCCAACTGATGGGCTCAGCAGCGCCATCTATTGATTACTTACTCAACCCAGTCGAAAGGTATCGACATCTGTTAGAATCATTTGGAGTTAACAGATAATTGTGATTGTCAAATAATAACAGACAAATAATTAGCAATAAATTGAAATTGCGACTATAATTTGAGATTAAAACTATCCTATCTCTCAAGTTGGATCGAACTGCACATGGTGTGCGAATTTTATTATAATCGGTTAAGTGGTTTAGGAGTCCATTGAGGTCAAACATTGTGACACGAGATTTATATATATTAAGATATATATATATAGTACTGACAACTGTATACCTACATTCGTCTTTCGACAAGTTCCGAACCAATAACTATCAAACTGAAATTAGGGATATCAAGGAAGCCATTTCCACAAATGGATGAAAAATCGTGTGCATTATTGAATCTTCACAGGAGAACTTATACACTGTACACATAAACGCTGGAATATTTAGTTTTTTGCATCATATTCATCGCCAACTCCACGAAGAAGTCACGTGGTCACATGATGTGATAGAAATGTCCTGGAAAATTGCTTCATTTATTTTCATAATAATAATGGAAGTACTTTATCATTGATCATTTAACGAAATGAAACAACGAAACGGCCATCGACCTGAGTCCTTCAGCCAGTGCAACATAAATTGAATATATAGGTTGAAAATATGTCATATAAGTACTCATGTGTAATACAAGTTTTGGAGAACAATTTTTCCTTTCCTTACTTATCCTTATCGTTTCGGAAACTAAAGTAAAAAAAATAATGTTTCCCTTATATTTCAAATGTATTCTCCGATAAAAATCTGTTATTGGAACGAACATAACATTGATTTAATCCTGCTGCCCATTTTCTTGGTATCATGATAAACCTAGTTCTGAAAGGATATCTCATATTTGGTCGGGTTTCGTAAATTGTCATATATATTTAAAAGAATTCAAAGCTTTTTTTTCCAGAGGCAAGAAAACCCAAAAATCACATGAAATGTCATGAAAAATGTTTATAATTTTTCTAAACGTTTCAAAAAGTGTTGTTATGATTCACTGTTCTATGATTCGAATACTAAAATCATAAAATCATCTGGAACAGCATCAATAATGAATCCAAAAAGACCAAGAAGTACAAATAGTTGGGTAGTTGGGAGGTGCCGTCGAAAACATGCAAGCGTTTTCTGAAGACTAATATTTTCAAAATGGGTTGTACTACTACTACTGATGGAGAGCTGGTGCACTCATAGTTCCGGGGGCTCAATTCTCAAGAGCAGTGAACGTATACACTCCTGATGTTCTATTTATGTTATTCTGAACGATACGTTCCTCGAACTTACGATCTGGAGAATTGGACTCCTGGCGCTGAGACGCGCAAATGTGTAATTTCAATTGGCATCTCTAAACTGTTTTCTCAAAGTTCAAAACTTTTAGAAAACGAGGAATTATAAAACAGGAATTTAATAGTGAGACAGCGTAATATGGGGACACCTAGCGTCAGCGCTACTCCAAAACTGCAAAGAAAATCGTAACCCAAAGTGATTTCTGAAGGCTGAAATTTGTCAAAATAATAATAATAATAATAACTATGAAGTTGATGAAAAAAGAAGAGCTGCGTTCGAGTTGACGCCCGAAACGATCCGGGCGCGCATCTAATAACCTTATCACATTTCTTCGGAATGTCGAAATTCTGTTTCATTGTTTTCAATGGCTCACAATCCCTGCAAATGCACTGAATGCGATGCTAGCTCGATCGGGCTTCAACTCGAACGTTAGTGTTATGAAACTTTCGGTCAAGATAGGGAAAGGAAAGCGGCAGATGTGAATATAATATATCACATTACAAGTGCGGAAAGTGACATTTTTTACACTAGTGGGAAATATTGTAGCACGAGGCGAAAGCCGAGTGCGAAAATCCCACTCGTGTGAAAAATCACTTTCGCACGTGTAATGTACACTATTTTTCCTACGACCACCAATTTATTTGAACAAAACGTAAAAAATATCACATTGAGTAGCCTGACTAATCTCACGTTATATTTGTAACGGTCTATGTTCAAATATTGTTTCTATGAAAAGTACACATGAATTTACAATTACTCTCATAATTAAATGAACAAATAATGATAATCAACGTGTTTATTTGAAAAAATTACAATACAATGAGTACTTATTAGATACCACTGGGGAGCATATTCAATTATTTGGAACCATAAAAATCGAAAGTGAATTGGTTATTGTTACAATTTGTAGGTATCAAGTTTTAAGAATGTTTATTTGTTGTGTCTTTTAATTGTTTCAAAGCCTACTTAGCATTTTGTATTTTCAAATATGTGCCCGCGCCCGGGTCCCGATTCTCGAGAGCTAAACGAATACGCTTGTGATGTTCTATCCTAGTTCAGCACATATATGCCGTATCGCTTTACATTATTCAGAACGATTCATAAGTCCGTCGAACGTATAGAGCTCCGGATCACTGGTAGGATCTCACATATTTCAAATACTTGGCATTATCATATACAGAATGTTAATCTGACAATGCACTCAGAAATCATTCATTCATTTTCCAACAGTAGCAACCATTCTCAATAACACAGTAAGTAGTACAGTTTTTTCTCGCTTCATATTTTATAAGCAATTTCGTTAACCATTTGTAGCTTTCATGAAGATGACAGTATTCACTGTCGAAGGATCGGAAATATAGTGTTGAAAGAGTACACGTTTTGCCTGCTGCTTTACCCAAGAACTTCCTTTTTGTTTCCTATCTTCCTATCTACTATACATATATTATATATATATATATATATATATATATATATATATATATATATTTACACGAGTAATGCCATTCTTCGGGACATTATCTATTTCTATCATATGATGTAACCACGTTATTTCTTCGAGAAGATGGGGATGAATATGATGCAGAAAACTAATTATTCCAGCGTTTGTGTACAGTTCATGAGTACTCCTGTGAAGATTCACCTCTTCGTAGCACTTACATTGGGGAAAATTATCCCCTTGTTGCATGAAAAAACAGATGTTTTTCACATATTTCTTTTTTCATTTTAGAAACGGCTTGAAGGCATTAAAACACTGTTGAGATCTTTTTGCAAATTTCTTTCGCAGGAAAAATATTAATTTTGATGTGGTATACCATATGTCCCAGCATGCAATCATGAATAAATTTCAAGTGGTAGTCAAAAAACAGTTTTTGATTTTTGAAAGTTAACACGGTATTTTGCACACGGTGTACATCCATTCTGTACGAACTTGTTTTTTCTTGGCACCACTCATATAATTGTTCTGAACGTTATAACTGGCAGATGAGCTGAAAGGTTTCAGATTGAAAAGTTTATCGAAACCAGTTTCCTTTTTTTCGACAAGTTTTAACGACTGGAAGACGTTTGTCAACACTTTACAGTTCATCCCACCTCACAACAACTTGAGATGAATTTTTTATTTTTCCCAATAATTTTTACGTGTCATTTCAGAATTTCTTCTCAGAAATTCCGCAATTGTTATTTCAGATTATGACTCAAATTCTTCCTGAATATCAATTTTTGAATATTCAATGTTTACTGTCTCTCTTCAGGTTCATCCACTCGGTGAATCAGCATTGAGCTGTTTCCACACCTATTTCTCGGTCATTCCTACAAGTCTGAATAGTAAAGGAAAGTTGCATGGTGGTACATATAAAGACCACCGCTAAAGGAACATATTTTCCATTGTTCATCATCAAGCATTCGTATATAAGCAAAAATTTGTGAAACAGTAAGCTTACCAAGCTTATCAATGAAAAAAAGTCAATTAACTCTTACATAAAATTGGAAAAAAAAATGTTGTTTCAAAAAATATTGTTTTAATGCTCGCATTGTCCTATGAAACAATTCCTGGTTTTGCCTTGTCCATGAGAGTGAAGACATCATCTGAAATTCCATCACCTGGAAAGTGAAAACCTACCGCTTGCCATTTATTTCATTATTTAGAAATGCCTTTTTTATTTCATCTTGAGAATTTCAATAAATTCATATTTTTCCACAACATTACGATATTGAAATGAATCCCTTCCTCTGTAAAAAAAAGTTTGAAAGGCCCCCCCAAAGGTTATACATATAATTCGTCACTCCTATCATTGGAACACAAAATGGCCCTGCCATTTCTGTAATGATAAGTCTCCCGTATTTTGATTGTTCCTCAAGATAGAGGAGGGGTAAGCGACACCCTCGTACTGGGGTTGCTATAATCATCGCACACCACAAAAAACAAACAAAGTTTTTCAGTTTTTCTGAAAGGTCTTCATTTTTTGGGTGAGAGTAACCACTGCTGCCTTTTCCAAACAGTGGACGACATGGCGGCAGCAGCATTTGAAAGTCGCCCTCCGCGCAACTAATTTCGCGTTTCAATTCGGTTTTATTTTACGTGTCATTGATTATTTGAACAAATGAAATCGCATATTTTTTTTTCATTGTTGTTCTATACTTTTTTTTGTCATTGATTATTAAAACAAATGATTCTGAGAAATTTTCAATGATTCATCCATGATTGAAATTTAGATGAGTGCAAAAAAAGAATAAAGTTATTCAAATTATTTGATCATTCATTGTTTTTTCTTCACAACATTGAAAGTTGTTGCTTACACTAATTTACAATTTGAAGTAAAAATAACTTCTCTAAACTCATACTAAATTCATGTTTTTCCAGAAATAACGGGAAATGGTCATAAGTAGTTTAATGACTATAAGTGGTGCCCCTGCCCTAAGATTGTTGAACAACAATCGATAATGCCTTTGCCGATCAGTACAAATCAGTTTAGAAAAATAATAATTCTACTCCAGTCTATGACGGTGAAAAAAGTGTAAACTGTGTATTTATCCCATACAGCACCGATTCGTATGAAAATTTGGATATAGGTTCTACTTACCCTCTATTCCAAAATCTACCACTTGTCGAGGGTTGCTTTCTCCCTGGGGGTGGATGCCACCCCTTCTTGGGGGTGAACAATTTTTTATTGAAAATAAGTGTGGAAATCAATAGATTGACTAATTATAAGCACTTTTTGTTCGATGAAGTTTTTTCTGAATAGCAAAACTTTTCGACTTATTCACGAGTGAAATTGTCGGTTTTCAGTAAAAAAAAAGTGAATAAGTCGAAAAGTATTGCTATTCAGAAAAAACTTCATTGAACAAAAAGTGCTCAGAATTAGTCAATCTATTGATTTCCGCACTTATTTCCAATGAAAAATTTTTCACCCTCAAGAAGGGGTGGCATCCACCCCCAGGGAGAAAGCAACCCTCGGCACAGGGTAGATTTTGAAAAAGAGTGTATGTAGATCCTGAATCCGAATTTTCATGCGAATCGGTGCTGTATGGGATAAATACACAGGAAAATGGTCATAGACTGGACTATTCTAACATCTCTGAAATCTATTATGAGAAGACTACAGTAGAGCGGGCGTTGCGAAACATTCCGTTTGAAAAAACCGATGACCTCATTCTGATCGATGATTTAAGTTGAGGAAGACGATGAATAAGATTTTGCAGGTTGCCGGACGGAATTATGGTCCAATTTATTTTTCCGGCCCTATAATAGGAGTTTTCGATTCCATCGCTGTAGTTGTGAAAAAATATGTTGTATAGAATACAAAAATCATTGACCGCTATTTCTCGACTGGAATGTTTTTGCAAGATCCTTTCAAACTTGGAACTGAAAGTTGCCAGAATAGCCCGTTGTCAGTTTTATTATGAATCTCCTTCCCAGCGTCACATACCTTCTCTCGAGTTTTGGAGCAGGCCGCGCTTTTGTCAACAGTTTTTGTAACTTCAGTTATAGCTGAACTTCATCCATTATGATAACAGATACATTTTCCATAATTATAAAATAGCAGTGCTCCGAATTTTGTGATAACTTTTTTTAAAATGGATAAATATCGCTATTATCATTAAATTTAAAAAAAGGCGAACGAAAAATTATGGTGAACTTGTGAATGAACCGAAAGAAACTATTCAAATGCAGCAAGTCAGTGGCGTGTCTAAGGGAAGGACCAGAGCCCCCTCCCCCCACCCAAAGCAGCTCGTGCAGCTCGCAGAAAAAACGAAAATATCCGTCCATCCACTCTGAATTGATGCTTAATGAAATCTACTGATAATTAATATATGATCATTTTTTCTTCCTACACGTATTTATATGTATGTAATTAATAGTAATATAATAAATAATAATAATAATAATAAAAAATAGTAATATAGCACATGTTATAAATGTCTGTCTGCATACAGGTGAATTTCCGAGCCACTGGAAAGAGGCCTTGGTGATACCCATTCCAAAAAAGTAATCCCGAAACATTTAGAGACTTGCGACCAATATGTATCTCACCAGCCATGTCAAAAATTCTGGAGAGAGTTGTCTACAACCAATTGTTTGTGCACTTATCGGAACATGGCATATTACCTGAGACTCAATCTGGTTTCAGGCCACAACATAGTTGTGAAACAGCTCTTCTGAATATCACGGATGATATATTCAGGGCAACAGATGCCAAAAAGGTCACCGCACTCGTACTTTTAGATTTTACAAAAGATTTTGATACTATTAGTCACGAAACTCTATTTGCCATTTTGGAATATATTGGCCTCTCGAATACTGCCGTCCAATTTTTCGGAAGTTATTTGGGCGAAAGGGTGCAACGTATTAAAATAGGGAATGAAATATCAGACCCCTTAGGGATATCTTGGGGCGTACTACAAGGCTCCATTCTGGGACCTCTGCTATTAATTCTGTATACCTCTAACTTCCAACGTGCTATAAACCACTCGACAATTGATTTTTATGCTGACGATACGCAACTACATCTGTCCTTCGATCCAATGAACATGAATACCGCTGTGCAGGCATTGAGTGAAGATGTGTCGTCTCTGATTGCCATTTCTAGACGACATCCCCTTCATATTAATGCTACTAAAACATCTCTATTGATCTTTGGTAGTCAAAATATAGTCGAAGGTGATCTCATTATTCCAGTTGAATAGGCGAAAAATCTTGGGGTAATAATAGGTACAAATTTGAAATTCAAACGCCACATTAACAAATGTATCAGTATTGCCTACATAAATCTGAAAATTATATATGCAAACAGGCACTGCTTCAACAAAAAGGTGAAAACTATTTTATGCGAATCATTAGTTTTATCAAGATTCAATTTTGGAAGTGCAATATTCAGTCCGTCTATTGATTCGGAAGATAAGAGAAGAATACAAGTTGTTCAAAATAGTTGTCTCCGCTTGATACATGGTATAAGACGTGGTCGTCGTATATCTCAAAAACTGAAAGAGATATGTCGAAACGTATGAGACTACACACTGCATGCTTATATCATAAAATAATTATAGAAAAGTGCCCCCAATATCTAAGCGACGAACAAGATTAACTGATTACTGGTGTAAATATATATGTGTATACGTGTGTATATATGTGTGTATGTATATATGTAGTTATTTTGTTATAATACTTACTGTTTTGTATATTCAAGTAATCTCTGCTTTTTCTCTCTTTTCGCAATCTTGACAAAAATGTTGTATTTCAAATTTATCATTATCATAATTTTTTTTTAGTTATTTTTGATATTTTCCTTCATTATCATTACTGTATTCATATACATATTTATAATTCTTTTTCTCGAGCTCAAGATGAAAAACAGAGGCTGTGTCGCGAGGCACATCCAGCTGATCTTCGGCTTTTTCCCAATGTTATTCTTTTCATTTTTTTTCTCTCCTTTGTTTTCTTACCTATTATTGGAAAATAAAGACCTATTATTATTATATCGGCGAAGAATAAAATTCCTTGTCGTCACTGCATAAGAGTGCTGGAAGAAAGAGCTTCATCATCAACACAGGGCGTAGCTGGCCCATCAACTGACCCGCAAATCAAAAAGAAGCAACAGCGATTCGTCGAGTGACTCATGCTGTTCCATTTGTGGTAATACGACAAAAAACAAAATGAAAAAAGGTAATCTTTTAACTGAAATTTCAGCAGCTTTGCTGTTTTTCAATACTTCGCGTCGAAAATACTATGAAATTTTCACAAAAATTTGTTATACGAAACACAGGAAGATTTGTTTGCAGAAACTTCCGATATCATACATTGTGTTACAGAAATTACTACGTTTCATTACTAAAATCTTCTAGTAACGAAAGAAGTCGACCACAACAAACATCACAAAAACAGTTGCTGGCTGCTTTTGACAAATCAGTGGCCGATATAAAAGACGGTGTTTCGACGACCGCTTTTGAATTGACATACTTGGCTCATCGCATGACTGTACTCGCTGAAGTAGAGGATGTAGTTCTAATCGTGATCTCAAAGTGATGCTGATCGATAAGTTTGGTGACAAGGTTTTATTCTCACATTTCACTGAGAGGAAGCAATCTTCTTTGGTTTTCATGGCAGGAAGTTCATTAAGGAAATAGCTGAACGTGTACGTCGGCTAGACTGTAGCAGAATCGTCATGTGTGCTAAAGAATTACGGAAAGAACTATCCACTATACTGTTGTGTGATGAAATTCTTATGGAAGATGCCGCGAAGAAATGCACATTTACGCCCAAATGGAAGACTTTCATTCAAGCCTCATTCAGCAAAATTTTCAGGCAATGCACTCCATGAAGCATTAGCGGTGTTTAGTGATATATATCAGTGCAACGAAAAGAAAGACACCGCAACATACAGCCGAATTCATTCACCACCTACCTAACTAAATCGAAACATATTTTACACTGTTGAACAATCTTAGACACTGTGACAATGACTTTAAAGGGAACATTAGTGGCTAAGATTCTATGCACGTTACAATCATGATAGTTAATCAACAAAAGAATGATGAAAAGAATACCTCACGGGCATGGTCAAGCTCTTCAGGTTGACTAGTCATTCGATATCTCAAGCTGAGCAGCAGGGAAAGACGTGTCGAAAGCTCATGAAACTGCAGCAAAGTATTATATCATAGCTCGCTGGCAATATATCAATGAACACAAGATATATTGAGGATATGCTGTCCTTCGGAGGAGACGTAAAGCCGGCGGTCCTGAGTCCATGGTTGTAGGACTTGTAAAGGATCCCTACCTCTGGTTGGAATACCAGAGTGTTCGGCAAAATTTCCGGTTGGGGGAAATGTGGTCACCGGCGTCGATGATTGGCCTAGGGGAAATAAGCCGACGTTGAATAAATCATTTAAAAAAAGAACACCTCACACACTGCTTGACCGAAACTATCTGAAACGGACTGAAAATATTTATATCTAGTCGTTCAACCAAAATCCCAGCTGGCTACAAAAGGTTTTTCTCCCTTGTTTGAAGAATAAACTGCAGCTCGTTTAATTCCTCTGCAAGTATTCTTCAACTTTTTAAAAATCAATGCTGAAACAGAACTTTTCATTACCGGTGAATATGAAGACTCCAAAAACTCTTCAAGCTCAAGGTAATAGATCTTCTGAATTGCTAGACTCGAAGTCCAATCACCTAGAAGCAGATTGAAGGATTTTCAGCCATATTTTTGTTGCTGTTCGTGGAGGAATTGAACAAGTTTTTATAAATTGGGCAGATTCCGATGTTTTCGTACTCAACATCCACTTTTGGCATAAGCTATCGAATAGTAGTTGTTGAGGGATTTGGTTTGAAGGATTGGACGAAAAAACTCTTCTGAGCTGGGATTCAATTCAAATGTATCTGAAATTATTAGAACTTTCGAGGTTTTGTATTTACATTGCAAGGGCTGCAATACATGGGCCTCCGAACTTATTCCAATTCGGTTATGAAAGACGAGATGGAAAGTTGTACCCGGTGCAAATGGCAAAACCACCTATGCCAAATTCTTCGATCAGGCTTTGCAAATATAATGCTGAATGCCTGATAATGTTTTGCACTCGTAGAAAAAGCGATATCAATTGTATTTCCCTTTGCAAATGCATCGGCAATAATTGTCAAAACTTACCTGAATGAATTTTTCACTATTTATTAATAGGCAAAACACTTTTTTCATTAAATTTGTATTGAATTAGATCATGCCGTTTTTTCCATACCTCACCTACACCAGGTGTTACTAGTCAATAATATTTTTTTTTCGCAGCTACAGCGATGGAATCGGAAACTATTATAGGGCCGAAAAAAAACTGAACCATAATTTCGTCCGGCAACCTCCACAATATCATTTATTAGGTCTTTCTTAACTCAAATCATCAATCAGAATGTGGTAATCGGTTTTTGCATACGGAATGTTTCACAGCGCTTGCACTATAGTTATAAACTTATGATTTCTTCGAGAATCATTTTGGAAAAATGATATAAAAGAACCTGGGCCAGATGGAATCTCATCGTTTCTTCTTGAATATTGTACATTCCCATTCACGAAATCATCATTTATGCTAGATTCAGACTCACTTCATTTCCTTTTCTATGAAAAACGAGTTGAGTACATAACGTCAATATTCAAATCTGGAGAAAAACTATTATGAAGGACTATAGACTCATAAGCATATTGAATTCTACCCCCTAGTTATTCGAAAATATCATCTGTGACAATATAAAGGACTCCTTTGAATAACGTGATAGTTGAGAACCAACATGGATTCACCCAGGGTAAATCTACGAATAACCAACTTATTGCTTTTTTCCCAGTCCGTACTGAAATCCTTGGAAAATAAACATCAAGTTGACGTAATATAAACGGACAATTCCAAGGCTTTCCACACAGTTATCCATAAAATGTTCTAGGAGAAACTCAAAGGTTGGTTCTTTGGAAGTTTAATGAAATGAGTATCAATATGGAAATTGCAGGTGAGTTTGGTCATCATACGTTCCTAGTCATATTACAACAATCATAAAAATAGAATCAACCGATTGAAGGAATTTGAAATCAGAGGGAAAATTAACTGGTCTATGTTGGTGGATATTTTTTACGTAGATGTCTCTTAAACATTCTTGTCATACCTACTTCAGTTTACAATATTGTTCATTATAAGAAAGAGACAAGACTACTCCATTTTGTGAGCTCAACGCTTGCAACGATTGTAAAAATATATTTGGTAGTTTAACAGTCCCTCCCAAAGATTTTTCAGAGTATTTGATACGATTAGAGAATATGTTTGTTTCGAATTTTAATAATAACTTTATACATGATAGTATGAAAAACATATTTTTAAAAGAATATTCCAATGAAGAATTTATCCATCCATTTAGCAATTTTCCCAAAGTGTATTTACTTTCATTGTTCACAAGAGTTCGATTCTACTTCACAATCAGATTTGCAAACAAATAAGATCTCAATGTATGTATATATATATATATATATATATATATATATATATATATATATATATATATATATATATATATATATATATATATATATATATATATATATATATATAAAAGTAGTATAGCAAAGTATGTTCTGTGACCGAGATCTCGGTCCTAGAACATACCTTGCGTATATCGAGCGATTTAGGGAACATAGTACGCCTATGTCGCGGTCGTGGACCCCGTTACCCCGTTGGTACTCCGCCCATGTCCGCTAACGGTCGTCGCCGACATGTCGAGACCTGCAAAAGTTCGAACGGCGAGTTCCCAGGCTCACGTGCAAGGCGGCTCTTTTGTCGGCATGTTCGTCAAAGATATCATCGAATGATTAATGGGTTTTCGGGTGAATCCCCAACCGCCGAGCTGTTTACGAAAACAAACGTGATGACTCATGCGTTTTTCCGAGAATTGCAGAAGGTCATGCGTCTCACTGTCGCCTGAGACTTGCAAAACAAAATACGTGGGGAATCCCAGATGACGCAAGCGCTTTTCCGAGAAATGCAGAAGGTCATACGCGGCGTCTTTCGCTTCGGAGATCGGAAACGTTCGGGCGGCATCGTAGAACCGCACCCATTTCGAGCGGGAATATTTGAACTGCAGGAGGTGTTTTATGACACAGGCAATGCTGTCTTAACCGCACACAGAGGTGAAGAGTGGAGGGGGCGTAGCCATAAGGAAAATGGTTATGATCGACGATTGTCAGTGTGAAAATGTCCTCTGAAGAATATAGACGTAAATTGGAGGAATTTGGTGCGCGAGTACGAGCTATAGCCAAAGACTTGGAGTTTTACGAAGACAAGCTGAATTGCACGAAACAACTGGAGAAGTTGGCCATATCTGCTGCATATTGGGACAAGGTGTTCGAAAGGTACACCACAACTGCAGTACCGCAATCGCCCATAGGACCTGTCAGAAGAATTCAGCCAGAACCACTCTAAAGATGGCGGCGGCGGCCAACTTATACGTTCTGCTCGTATTTGTCAGTATGGCAGGCAGATTGTACGTCAATGCTCCGAATGATGTACATGAAGCTGAAGTTTGTTTTGGAAAATGTATCGACGACGACGGCGCGCAGTGGCAGAAAATGGAGCGAACTCATGTAAATGGAGGGCTAGAGGTGTTCTGCTCCCATCAACTACTGACCATGGGCGACGACGACAATTCGACGTACCTCAACTTCAAGCTGAAGCTCAAGACAGAAGAACGAACCATCATGCTGGATTCCTCCTCCTTGAAGAATGGATCGATGTCACTCGAATCGGTTGCTGAACAAGAAACGCACAACTTGTTCGTCATTGCATGTGTCATCATGACCGTAATGAGTGTAGCCATATTGAAATTTCTTGTTATGAGCATACGCAATAACCTACTCGATTCATCATGTAATTTGAAAGTGAATGCTTGAATAAAGATGTGTGAGAACGAAAAAAGAGGTCTTTCATTTTGGACAGATGGCTGAGAGACGACTCTCCGTCGACGCCATCTATCCACGCCACTGTGAGGCAACTCATAAGGGTGAGCTCCTCCGAGGACGCCATCTATCCACGCCACTGTGAACCAACTCATAAGTGTGAGTGACAGATGACGCCGCCTTCGAGGACGCCATCTATCCACGCCACTGTGAGGCCGACTCATAAGTGTGAGCTCCTCCGAGGGCGCCATCTATCCACGCCACTCTGAACCAATGCGTGAGTGACAGATGACGCCGTCTTCGAGGACGCCATCTATCCACGCCACTGTGAACCCATGCGTAAGTGTGAGTGACAGATGACGCCGCCTTCGAGGACGCCATCTATCCACGCCACTGTGAGGCCGACTCATAAGTGTGAGTGACAGATGACGCCGCCTCGGAGGACGCCATCTATCCACGACACTCAGAACCACCCATCGCACAGTGATCTGTGCCCCACACTCTTGTTTTTTCATTTTTTTTTCCCACCCCACAATCTGAAAGAGAAAAAAAAAACAACCCTTTCGAAAATTCGATTTATTGATCGAAAAAACATACATTTCTCTCAACGAGGTAAAACATTATTGGAGAACCATCTAAGCATAGAGTCCACATTGAACTGTGTACACATAAACTTGGAATTGTAGGCGGCGGCTATGTGGTTCGGGCATGGCGTGGGCGTTGGCTGGAAATTCTCCTCCATTCCCTGCGTCGTACCGTCGAACTGAGAGACGTCCTGGACATTGGGGAAGACCACTCCGATTTCTCGTACCTTCTTCGAGAGGAACTCGGCTTTCTGGCTGCCTCTCACATATATGATTTCGGCCGAGTGCAGAAGGTATTTCTGCAAAATGGCATCGACGTCGTGGTATTCAATGTCCCCCGAAGAATACGGGATGCTGTGTATGAACTTTTCCAAATAGCGGGTGGTCTTCTTATCTTTGTCCGTCAGCACGACAAAGGGCATTGGCGGCTTGAAGAGGAAATTCTGCCTCTGATGTCCGATGTGGATGGTAAGTTCTTTGGGGTGGAACGCCCCATTGACGATGAAACCTTGTATGTCGACGAAAGCGATTCTCATGATGTGTGTGTGCGTCTTGTACTCGTGATAGCTGGCAACTGAATGACGAAGCGCGCTAGAGAGCGTCACTTCTCCCACTTCTCCCACCACCGCAGCGCCGCCTATGAGAGATTTCTCATGACTTCGGTGAGGGGGAAGTACTCCATCAGACAATCGTGTATGATGATGCAATATACGCGGGTTTTATCGGGAAAACCCACGCTGGCCTCGATGTCGAGACGGACGTCAACCGTCGAGGATTTCATCCGTTCTTCTTGTTTCGAGCAGTCTATGACGAAGAGGGCGCGCTCCTTGAAAGCGACGTAATTCAGGAGAGCCGACTTCTTTGCCGCCATATTGGTGTAGCTCGGCAGGAACTCGGTGTAATTGAAATGGGCGTCCGTATAGTGATTTCGCTGGAAATCCAACTGCATACGTTCATTGGGCCAATATTCCCCGTTCAGAGACAGACGAATGTTCTGAATGTGAACGTGATCGAAGGACGTCGGGTCGGCAGCTGCGACGTCGCGTTTGTCCGTCTGGAAACATACTACGACGAAACGTGGTCTTTCCACAGCCGTACTCGTCTTGACAGCCCAAATTTCTCGTTTAGCGTCCTTCGTGATGGCAGGCAGTTCGTTCAACTCCCATTTTCGAAACGGTATAACTATAGGTTCATCCGCCTGAATGGCCCTCATCAACTGCTCCCGAATGTCATCGTTCGGATAGATGTGTTTGATTTTCAGCTCGATATTCTCGATGACAACTTTGACGGTGGTGGGTCCTGCAGCAGCCGCCGCCCCCCAATTCTCGTATGATTACGCAATCGGTATCGTTGCGAGCTCGAACGAAGCGAAGTGTCTGTCTGCCGCACGTTATGAGCGGGTAATCGTTGAAAATGTTGAATATGTGCTTCAGCGGAACAAGTACGCTGAACGACTTGTCTTGATCGTTGAGAACAGGCGGAGAATCGGGATAATTCCATCCGGCTATTGCCATGTGTGAGGAGTCTTGGCGCTCATAGCAAACCATGGCTCGGATGGCGCTTACGATCCCAGGATCACGAACCGTTTCGATTTCTCGAGCGCTCTCGCTGTAGGTGCAAGAGTCGAAGAGGAAGGCGGCGAAATTGGGGGCGAGCGATACGTTGCCCGTCCCGGTAATTTCCAGCTTTCCATTGATCGACATCTGAGACTCGTTCATGGCGAAATACGAGTCGACTTGATTGATGTTGAACTCTACGATATCGTTGCAGTTGTACGACTTGATGAAAGGTGTGTACGAGCGGTATTCGGCCTTGCGAATAGTTTCGTCGAATTTCGGCTTCCGAAACACGTCGAATATCGTGGTCGGTGGCTCAGAGGGCCCCGTCGACGACTCAAAGTCATTACGTCTTCTTTTGCTTGTTTGCGGCATAGCTCTTGAAGGCACCGTCACCCAATGTGTATGCGGTAAGAACTTGTTTGAGGAACGCTCTGTTTGCACAAGTCAATTGGTGGTGACGCTCTGAAGGCTGCTTCACAACTAACTGACCTCGTGCAGCGCGTTTTCCTTTATTGGATTCGAAGATCAGTCCCATCTGTCCCGGGCAACTCGCACCTCCAAGACGATGGTGCTTTTTTCACCTTGAAAGTCTACGGGTCGACCGTCCTGATCGAGGGCTAATACGGTAACGTTGGTGATTTCTCGCTGCGGAATCACCGGTAGGTACAACAGATTCGAAGGTGTTTCGTTGATTGCGTATCCGGGGTCCACTTGAATGGCGAATTCGTAGATGGTGTGCGCAGGCGTGTCACCGTCGAAGGCTCCCCAAGTAATACTGCACTCGAAACGTATTGTCGATACTTTTATAATGTTGACAGGTAGATCCGACGAATGCAGTTGGTTGACAGGTAGGAATTTCGCCGAAAAGCCCAAAATGTGTCCAATATTGCCCTGCTCTTCGAACGAAATGTCAAAGTACTTGCTGTACATTTCACATTTCAACGTGTTATTGTTGGGTTTGAGCGAAAAGGTGGCATCTTGCTCTGCACCGCTCAGGTGCGAAATGTTCATCTTTTTCCGTATGAACGCCTCGATATCGGCAATTTCGTAACATCCTCGAGGAAACTCGATGGTTTCGAGTGTGCCCTCACGGTCGTAGTAGAAGAACTTTGACCCTCTCTCGATGTTCGGAATAGAGTTGTACGAGTGAAACGACCTCAACGCCAACTCGTACTCTTTGTTCGGGTTGAGCACGATAGGCGCTTGCGGCCTAAAGGAAAACACGTGATTGTGACTGTTCACTCTCAACAGCTGCGACATGACGACTGATGATGGATGGATAGGTGCAGAGATATAAATAGCCACAAGTCAATCAACGTTTATTCGTAATACAATCTGAGACAAAATACACAGCGTGTCTCCATGCGAGGGCCGCAAACGTCAGGCCACACGTGACGATTGTAGTTCCGGTTGCAAGGCAGGAAACGTTTCAGCTTTTGGCGTACATCTTCGGGGAACCACAGCCACGTTTCGATGGTAATGTTCCTCATCAGGACGACGATGACGAACCACATTTCCTCCTCGGACAAGTCCATTACGCGGTGGTCCATAGAAATTGCAAACAAAGATGGCCGCAATTGTATTGATTGTACGTCTGGTATTGTTCGTTGTTGTAGACGATGGTGCAGTCTTTGAGGTATCGCACAAGTTCTCTCATCGGTTTCAGATTGCCGAATGAGTCAAAGTACTCGACGCGATCGTTTATCTTCCTATAAGCTACCCAATGCGTTCCAGGATTGTGGGAAACGTCCAAGTTGACGATGGCGCACTCCCGACGACGCGCTTTAGCGGGAAGCGTGTCCCGCATGAAGACGCCGCGAAAATGCGCGATTTTCAACTGCTTGGCGTAATGACGAAGTTCGTGATCGAACAGCGCCCTATCGGGTAGCTTTATTGGGAGTTTTTTTGTTTCTTCAGAAAGAGACCGTATCCACCTTTGGCGTTCTTCCTCAGGTACAATCCTTTGCCGTTGATGGCTTCCATCGCCTTGTTGTGGCGCTTCTCCTCGTCGAGTTTCTTTTGGGCGTTTTTGGCATCCAGGACCGTCTTGGCGATTCCTGCTGCGCCCCCACTCAGAGCGCCCAGAGCGCTCAAACCGGCAAACAGCGGTATGAGAGGTAGGACTCCACCTGATTTTGCATTTTCTATGGGTATGATTCTGGGAATTCGAATGCGTTTCCTTCCCCCAACCTTCTTCACGGCCACTCGAGCCGCCTTCAAGGCGTTGATGGCGGCCTCCTTGAGCGTCGTCGCCGATGGTTTCATACCCTTCTTCACCTTTTGAATGATGTGACGTTTGAATGACAGAGTGGTGGGTGATACGCCCATGCCAAGCTTTCTTTTGGCCTTCATGGCTCCGGTGACAACTAGTGCGTTGGCTCGTTCACCCAAAGAAGCGTCTTTTGCTCGAAACCGATTCCAAGCCTCGTCCTCGAGCACCTTATCGGCTTTATGTCTATCTTCAAGCAGCGAAGACTTGGAGTAGGCTATGTCGTGGATGCGACACGCGGCGTCGAGCTTATTGATTCCGGGATCGCCGCGCGCAAGGCGTTTTTGAAGTTTGGTTCCCGCTGAGAAAGTATTTGAGGTTAGATTTCCCCATTCGTGTGAGTGTGACTACTGTTACAACTTACGTCCACAGTATTGGTATCCCCCCGGTAGATGAAGTTCGAACGGCAGCTTGGTGATCAAGTTGTTGACTAGACCTTCACCCTCGTACACCAACATTGAAACTGATTGGTCGTTCACGTACGCCCCTATATATATATATATATTTTGCGACACCCAGTATACTATTTATAGGCGAACACTCTGTATCCAACAAACACAACATGCAGACCTTTCGACAAGAACACACGCTTCCAATCAACAACTTCGATGACGTCATCAGCGATGAGTCATCGAAGCGAAGAAAACACAGCAACTTGTTGCCGAACAGTTTTCGAGCCATCATTTGTGGACCGAGCGGATGCGGAAAGACGAACATCATGCTGTCTCTGTTGTTCCATCCGAATGGCGCTAAATTTGAAAACGTCTACGTGTACTCAAAGTCGCTGTACCAGCCCAAGTACGAGCTGTTGCGTGAGGTGTTGGGCGGCGTGAAGGGGGTCGGGTATTTCCCATTCAAGGACAACGAAGAAATTACAAGTCCACACGAGGCGAAACCGAACTCTGTGTTCATTTTCGACGACGTCGCCTGCGACGGCCAGCAGAAAATTCGAGAATACTACTCTATGGGCCGGCACAAGGACATCGATGCCGCCTACCTATGTCAGACGTACTCGAAAATACCCAAACAACTCATCCGAGATAACTGCAATTTGATCGTACTCTTCAAGCAGGACGAAATCAATATGAAACATGTATTCGACGAACACGTCTCACCTGACATGTCTTTTGATCAATTCAAACGAATGTGTTCGGCATGTTGGGACGCTCCCTTTGGCACTCTCGTCATTGCCAAAGATTTCAATCTGAACGAGGGACGTTACCGCAAAGGTTTCGACACATATATAAAAGTATGAAACCATCGTCATCACCTGTCATTCCGCTTCAAGATGTCGTCCGATCGAGTTGCCATCGCTACACGCAAACGAAAAATCACCGAACTCGCACGCTCCATTCGAAAAAAGTACTTGGCCCTAAAACTGGGCAAATCCGAACAAGACGAATCTATCGGAAAGCTGTTCAAACCCATTTCGCAACCGCTGCAACAGATTGCCCGATCCTCCAAGGCCATATTGATTCGTACGGCTGCCGCCAAAAAGATCAAAAAGGAAGCGGCATCGGCTTTGAAGCAGGAGAAACCCGAGAAAAAAGAAACCGACGACGACAGTGAAGAGGAATTCGACGATGCCGCACCGTGGCTACCTTCGAATTTTACCAATGACGTAATGGACGACTACCTGAATCGATATCCGAGCATAGCCCAACCCTACCTGTACGAGCACCTGAAAAACGACAAAAAAATCGACAAAGTATACGGTCCCGTATACGATGCGAGTTCTTCGTCGTGGTTGTTGGGCACCGCACCCATCAACTTTGAAGCGGACGGCTCGATAAAAATCAATAATGTGCACACGTTCGAGGGAACGTCCTCCTTGTACGATCTCATCTTCTACGACGACCCCGACGACGATGACATTCAACAAGATGACTTCGATGCGTATCGCCGAATACTGGAATTGACCAATGTTCACCGAGACGCTAGGGGACGTCTGAAGGGCTCCTCCAAGCGCAAGTACAGAAACATCATAAAACCCATGTTTACACATCATGCAGGTAGCGGCGGCCGCAGTACATTGACGTACAACGACAAACCGATGGAGTACATCTATTGGGACGATCCGAACGAGCTGGTGGATCGCCTGCGGCTCCTGATGGCCTCCAAACAGGCGGGAAATACGTCTCACGACAACGAAATCGTCGCCATCATCAATGAACTGAAGGAGGCCGATATAATACGTTTACGAAACGTTCGTCCCTCATTCACATCATGAGCGTCGACAAATTCGGTCATCGTTCCGGAGGCGCCACGTCGTCGTCGGCGGTCACCCTGTCATCCATTCTACATATTCCGCCAACGTTCCTGCGCACTCCCGACGGCGACTTGGACATTGAGAATGTGAAAATTTGTAACTTGAAAGAACCGAAGGTCGACAGCGATGCCGTCACCAAGCGATACGTCGACTCTATTGCGTCTCAGCTGAACGAAGCGATGACTGGGCATGTGGCAACGCTGCATGACTCATCGCGCAAGTATGCAGACGAGATAAGCGCACGTGCAAAGAAAGATTTGCGAAAGGAAATAACAAGTTTGAAACGCCGCATCGAAGAACAAGAAAATACGTTGAATAAGCGGCTGAATTTGGATTCGGACCAACTTACTCTGCTGGAAGGTCGAATGACGGACATATCCAAAATGATGTTCGAAATACAAGATAAATTGGGCAAACACCTGGACGGTAAGGTCATTATCGATCTGGACTCGAAGCAGCAGCAGCATTGATATGGCTACGAAAAAACACGTGGTGGACGAACTGCATCGGCAGGCTCGTCGAAGGTTTCCGCGACGTCGAACCATCGTCAGGGGCTTGGACGATACTTGGCAAATGGACTTGGCCGATTTGCGGTTGTACAGCACTCTCAATAAAAACCACACCATGATAATGGTGGTCATCGATTGCTTCTCGAAATTTCTATGGACGCGGCCGCTGAAAACGAAGACGGGGGCCGAAATCACCGAGGCATTCAAGGACATCCTCGACAAGTCGCAGCGGTGTCCCAAAAATCTACACACCGATCAGGGCACAGAGTTTTTCAATGCCAAATTTCAAAGTCTGATGCGTGAGAGGAACATCAACCACTACAACACGTATACCATCATGAAAGCCGCCATTGCAGAACGGGTAATACGGACGCTCAAAGCCAAATTGTTCAAGTATTTCAGCTTGAAGGGTTCGTACAAGTGGTTGGACGTTCTGCCGAAAATCACCGACGAATACAACGCCACCAAACATAGAACGATCGGCTGCAAGCCCTCCGAAGTGAACAAATCCAACGAAAAAATCGTCGTCGTCAAGTACGCATATTCGAATCGAAAAGTTGTGCGACGAGCGCCCAAGTTCAAGAAAGGTGACGTCGTACGCATTTCCAAGGCGAAACACGTTTTCGAGAAAGGTTATGTGCCCAACTGGACCACAGAGCTGTTCGTTGTGAGCGCCGTCAGGGTTACCAACCCCATAACGTATATGCTGGAAGACCGACAGGGCAACCCCATAAAAGGTGCGTTCTACGAGGAAGAACTGCAAAAGACGCGCAACCCAGACGTCTATCTCATCGAAAAGGTATTGCGCAGAAAAGGAAAGAAGATATACGTCAAGTGGCATTGTATTAATTTTATCTTTTTTCCGACGTCCTTGAAGAGGTCGTTCGGGTTAAGACTATTCTAGGTCCATTTGCTCCCCCGGTAGGGGAGCGACGGCCTCTTTTTTGTCAGGTGCCTCTTCCGTCAGGTCGTCGTCTGTCATCTTTGCAGATGTTTCGACGTCCTTTTCGGGACCCTTGGTGACCTCGGTGCCAATATCCACTCTTGGTGGCTCGACTTCCAAGGACCTCGGGTCTTCAGAGGTACCTTCCTTTTTAGTTACCCTTATTGCCAATGAGGTAAACGCGTAGCTTATCCTCATTGACTTTTTCTTCAGGACAGCCATATCCTCGTCTCCGATTCCGAAGACGAAGAGGTGTCCTTGAGGGTTCACTTTCACCTCATGGTGGAAAGTGCACCACCTCGCTATCCTCAGGTCTGGATTCTGCGCCTTCAGCCTACCCAGCACCCTCTCCTTCTCACCGGAAGTCGTCTTGTGGACGTCCTCCGGGATCCAGAGCGAGGCTTTGGTAAGCTTTGGGAGCTCATCCACACCGACGACCGCCAGCGATGCTTCCTCCCACGGCTTGAGGTCTTTTGTGGCTTTTTTCAGCCACTGTAGCGTCGCGTCGTCATCGCAGACCACTCTGATGATTTCACCGGAGTATGTCCACGATTTAAACGTGGGCGCTTTGGTGTTGCTGCTGGAGGCGGAGAAGATAAACTTGTCCAACTCCTCCAGTAGCTGAGTTTTGACGAGGCTCTCCCGTTCTGCGGTAATTTTACCGTACGGGTTAGTCTCGTCTATGATGGCCACCTTGAGGTGTCTCAAGGCGGCTTCCGCAAAGGTTTTGGAAGGTGCAGTGACATTTCCGTCGCTGCGCGGCTTCTTCGACCTTCTTGGTGTCCCCTCCGTGGAGGTACTCAGGTGGGGGCGCTTTCCTGAAGAGGTAGCCGCCGGTTTTTTGCCTTTATACAAGGCGGAACCTTTGGCTCCCTCCGCAGGAGGTGCCCCTGTCTTTGGAGGTGGGGTGGAGGTGGGGGAAGGTGCATTTGTGGTTGCAGCCTTCTCTGCCTCCTTTGCCCTTTTCCTCCTTTTGGCCTCGGCGCCGCAGATGCGTTTTCGCCTTGGCCTTTGAATTTCGCCCTGAGGTGATCTTCGATGTCCAGCCTCGTTCCGAGCAGTGTGTTGGGGTGGGCATTTCTGTCCATCCCCAGTCACCGCCTTAGATTGAGGTGAGCATTTCTGTCCATCCTCAGGATTATTTATGTTTCTTTTTTCTTTGTCCATGTGTGTTCCCACGAGTAGCAGGGGAAGGGGTTGGTCACCTCTGGCAGAGCCCCGCATTACCAGAGGAAGGCTAGTTACAATGAGGTTTCGCCCTGTTCCTCAAGGGGATCGTTCGCAACCGCATATCACCCTGCGGCCACTCAGCTATCGGCACGATACCTTACACCTTAGCTTGGGTAGGCTGGTCCACGGTGGCATATTTCGCAAAGGCTTTTGGGGAGGTTTAATTCCCCTCACCCTACTTGATTCTGCCACTGACCAAGAGTCCAGCGACCACATCCGTGAGGCCATATTGGCTTCCCGGACAGGGCCCCCATTCTCCTGGCCGTTCCCCTATCCGCCACCTGGGGACGCGCCTGATAGGTAGCCCAACCCACAGGTTTTGACAACCGACACAACAGTTGGATAGACTGCTCCGATGTGGTGGGGGAAGACGATGCTTAGTGTTGCGCTGGGCCGCGTCCCTCTCAGTTCAACTTCAGTCATGAGTCAAGACAGTGGCTATTCAAGCGGTTGCAGCATCACAAGTATGCTTTCGAGTTCGGGTCGATTCAGTGGCGGCGGCGGCAGTAGTGACGAATCCAATTGGTATTCGACAGACGGCAACTTTGATCGACATTTGACACGTATATTGGAGAAGTACGAGATGGCTGCCAGAATCGAGGAACATATGTTGCTGCAGTTCTCCTTCATTGTGGAGGGTTTCGAAATACGTGTGGGACTTTCTCCGGCAAGAACCTTCAGCCCGTCCATCATACTCGCTCATCCGTACAGGTGGGCAAAGTTTTCGAAGATTTCCTTCAGTGCCTACGAATGGTCTGTGCTCTGTGACCTGTTTGGACAGAAAATGGATGACTTTTTCCGCGAACCGATCACCGACGATTATGATCCGATAACTTTCCCAGTGGGCGACTACTGCAAAGTGACGCAGACCATGTGGGAAGATACAAGAATGCTGCTCGTGGAGAAGCATGGCGAGTGCTTGGAGCTGCAGGAAAATGACGTTTGGAAAATCTTCTCGGCGAACAGCACAATAGTGAAGAACCGAGTCGCCATGTTGGATTCCATCAACTTTTGTGCCTACTACCACAATCTGCTAGATGGCGTTAGACGCTACTTTCGCTGCAACCCGGACGCCACCGTGGGAGGCATGCAACTTCTGACGACGTTCAGCGACATCTGCCCCGACAGTTTGCTGAGCAACGCCATGAACGATTATCTTTTCTTCTATAGAACCAATATTTTGAATGATCTATTGAAAGATGAATAAACTTGTTTGTACGTACACTGTGTGTCTTATTTTTGAGGTTTTTGATGTCATTTTTTCGTCGGAAAAACGCGCCATTTTTGATGCAGTTTTTCGACGAAAAAATTGCATCAAAACGCACCATTTTTGACGTGTTTTTCGACACTCATTTTCGATGCGTCGAAGTGACAGAAAAACGTCATTTTTCACGTGTTTTTTCGACGCTCATTTTCGATGCGTGAAAACGCGTGAAAAACGAAGGTTTTTTGTCACTTCGACGCATCGAAAACGAGCATCGAAAAAACAGGCAAAAAACGACGTATTTTGGTCACTTTGAAAATGACAAATTTTGGGCGAGAAACAGTCGATGAAAACTGCACAATTTTCATCCCATTTTACATGTATTCTTATGGGAAAAACCGGCGATTTTGATCGACTCATTTTCGCACAAAAATCATCGAAAAACGACCAGTTTTTCACGATATTTCGGTGCTCATTTTCGGTGCGTCGAAGTGACAGAAAAACGTCGTTTTTCACGTGTTTTTTCGACGCTCATTTTCGATGCGTGAAAACGCGTGAAAAACGATGTTTTTCTGTCACTTCGACGCATCGAAAATGAGCATCGAAAAAACACGCAAAAAACGATGTTTTTTGGTCACTTTTGACGCGTCAAAAACGCACCGTTTTTGTGCTGTTTTTTCGCCTCAAAAATGGCATGTTTTCGTGCACTTTTTTGCTTGCAAAAAACATGCTATTTTTGATGTGTGCCTGAAGGGCCTCTCTCTCTCTCTCACACACACAAAATCAAAGTCAGTAGATTTCAGATACAAGTATATATATTTCCTATAACATATAATTCTATATATATATTGATATGTACAATTGTTGAGACAGATGGGGAAAAAAACTCAACTTTACACCAAGTCATCGTCGTCAACATCTTCCATGACGTCGACGTTTTCGAAAGCGTCGGGGTTCACTGAACCGCCGGCGTTTTCGGAAACGTCGTCGACGGCGTCCTCCAAAACCGAATAATGGCCCCACGGATATGTATCGAAGCTATTCGGGATCAGTTTCCTCTTGTCATCGTGAGGACTTAGCGCGATTTTCGTCTGTTCAACACTAAAAACGTTGTGCGCATACGAACGAATGCACCTTTGAGTTGCGAGTTTTTCGCGATTTTCCTGCAGGCAATTCAGATAATCCTCAAAGGTGATATCGTTCGCGACCACATTGTATTTGACCCCTTTGGACTTTTTGACGCATTTTTGCCCCTGAATTTTGAAAGTGTACATTTTTGCCCGCAACCCCACGAAATCTGTCATGATGCACCCGTTGGCTTCATCTTTCATCAAACCGGGTACTTTTTTGTTTGCTTGCGGAATTTTGAATGGGTTATCGCTTGGGTAATCGCTCGTATCGAATTTATCCAGGTGAGACGCAATGAGATCTCGGTAGGCGTCGTCACAGGTGAGTTCGTACACCAAAGAGTCCGTATCGGTATACATGAGCTTGCACTGGTCTCGCGTATACTTTTTCATCATGAAATCATAATGGAAATCGTATACGCAGACCTTGGATATGTCGAGGATGGACATGCCGATATACAGGGGTTTGTTGAACTCCAAATCGCACTTGAGGAGTTCGATAGCCATGAGGTCGTTGTCGAAGATGGTTCGACTATGGAACTTGGGACTGCTAATGAGATTTTTGGCGCCAAACCGGCCGTGCCACCGGTTGACCAGTTTCACCACTCGGTGTTTCCGGATGTTTTCCATTGTTTTGCCGAAAACACTGTTGTTGGCAAGCTTGTAGTGGTTTTTGCCAAAGGTCGTGGTCGCCTGCGCCCGCAACCTCGTATTCAGTTCAATGTAGGGCTTGAGCCAAGCCTGCTGCTTGAACTGAAGTGCTTTGTGTACTTTTGTGAGTACAAGTCCGTGCGCTAGTGCCTGTTTCAGTAGCCGATAGTGTACGACGTATCTTTCCTTTCGGTACAGGGTGGTCATCAATTTTGGGTGTTTTGAGTTTGGCGGTACTCGGTGTTCGGCGCACATCGGAAAATCTCGATGTTTGTCGTGGAGATGCTCGGGGTACTCCAAGTCGACCTCGAGGATATACCCTACGTCGGACGAGTCCGAAACGTTGCGAATATCCAGATCGTCGAAGTTTTCGACCCATTTGAATTCGCCCACCGGCAAATGTTCCATCATGGCCCATCCATAGAGGTTGTTGACGTCGAAATACATCAAGTACTTGGACGGTTTCGAGGGATCGAACTCGGCCATGTACTTGTTGTTGGCTTTCGAGTAGCGGTTACAGCACTGGCTGATACCGCCTCGAATGCCCCGCTCTATGAATAGCACCATGTCGACGTCTCTGAGAAGTTCCAACTTACACTTTGTATACTTCAACATACACGACCACGTATAGCCGGGCATGGTGAAGTACCAAGCGGGATCGAGCCCGTAGGTGCTGTGGCCGATCTTGCGGAAATTCTCAAAGATGTCGGTCAGCAACAAGATGTCGGTTTTCATGTACAGATCCGAATATTCGCCAAGGGTTTTCACCCCGAACGATTGCCACACCCGTTGCGCATGCTCGTACTCGCTTTGGGTGATGTCGCAATCGTTCAGTTTATTGTGAAATTCCTCGAGAGCTGGCAACTGTGTACACTCCAGTTTGTCCAGCGTGTCGACAAAGTCGTATGGGAATACCCCTTTGCGCGTGAGCAGTTCGTATTGTTCTGCGCTCACGTGACTGAATTCTTTGCGCGTTGCGCGCAAGTCTTCAGTTTTCATGGTGCGCACCAACCCATCCAAACTCATACTCAAAAATCGGAAAGAGTCGATGAAGCGGAATTTGATGGTCGTCTCCTCGTCGTACTGTGTGAAGGAAATGTACTTTTCCTTATTGATCGGCAACAGGACTATGCGTCCACGTTTAGCCAAGTCTCTGATGATGAAATGGCTGTCGTAGCCGCCCAAGTTGTGGAACACAATGGGCACTACGAACTGCTTCTTGTACTGGAGGTTGCATTGCGCATGCGCCCAGCCCCGGAATAATCCGGTGAAATGGTCGTGGTCGACCACCTTTGCGTCCTCCGCCTTGAAGGGGAGTTCGCAAATGTGGCAGACTTTGGCAGAGTCTCGGCCCGACGGATATACATCCATCGGTACGATATGATGGATTTTGCCCTCAACCTCTTTGGCAATGTCCTTCATTCGATCGGCGAACCATTCCATCGAGTCTGCCCCCCGATGGCTATCGTAAAACGACAAAGAGTCGTCGTAAGTGCATTTGAAGTAGAAGCCTGCACTGAAAGCCGAATGTTTTTGGTATTTTTGGGTTTTGCTCATTTTGGACTTGGTCAAACTGTCATCAAACGGCTCCAGAATACTTTCAAAGTCAGCGTAGATCACAAAAGGAGCTTTCTCCTTGAAAACGAAATTTCGAAATTCGATATGAGTGTATTTTGGAAATTTAATTTTGCATGAATTTTGTGCCTCGCAGTCAACCGTATGACTGTCGAGTTTCTCCTGCGTCGAAAAATAGTTCAAACATCGGTCGCAAATGAATTTTTTACTCGTATGCTTGCTGAGTTGTTTACTGACAAGTCGAGACAAGTCTTTGATCCAGCAGTAATGTCCGCGGATGTTTGTGACGTCATCGTCCGTGTCGTCTTCGTCTTCCTCGTGTATTGTCGGTAGTGGGTCATAGTCATTGATTTTGGGTGTGTATGTTTGTTCGATCAAAAGTAAATTTACATGTCGGTCTAATTTCTTTTTCGTCTGTCGAATGGGGGCAACATCGAAATAGGGTCGAGCGTCTGATGATGGTTTGATCAATTCCAAAATGAACACATTGACCGAAATTGAGTTCAATTTTTCGAATTTGTCGATTTGTTTGATGGTCATGGGAAATTTCAAACCCTCTGTATTCAACTTCTCACGCCAATTCGGATACGATGATGTGCGTGCAGGATTTTTCCCTGCCGGAGATGGATATAGAGCCGAAACGATTGCCCAAGCGAAACATGCATCGTCATCGTTTTTGATGTTGATGCATGCATGTTTTTTCTTGATTGGTTCCGGAAGTTCGATGAAAGATGAACCGAGCCCATTTCCGAACCCCGATTTATTGATATTTATTTCCAAACTCACGATTTTCCTCAAAGACCACCCGCTTTCCCTCCCGCTGAATTCGTCCAATTTGGTCAAAATTTTTCCCTCGATATTTTCCTTGAACCACGCTTTCAAATCCGTCCCCTGGTCAATCACTTCGTTTTTAGTGTTGAAATATTTCATTTCCACACTTTCTTGTTGATCGGCGGAAATTTTGAAGAACTCTCCGCAAAAAGCTGCATTCACTTTCAGCGACGCTCCAACCTTCTTCAGTGCGTTCATTATGCGACGCTTGAATAGGCTGAAAGCGTCGCTGAAAAATTGAAGTACATCTTTGTGCTTCAAGTTTATGATCACCCCTGTACGTACGCGCCCCTGAAAGGTGGAAATCAAGTCCTCCCAGATGACACGGCTCGTCAATTTTCGCGCCCCTCCCCCCGCTGCCAACCCCCGCCCCTCGATAGGATTTTTCAGAAAATTTTGAAATGCTTTCACATGGCCTAAATTTGTTTGAAGTTTTCTCAAAATGCCGATTGAAGAGGAATCCGACACCCGAATAGCTTTTTTCAATATACAAACAGATCGTTTGCTATGCTTTAGCCAAAGTTCGCGTTCCGCCGCGCTGAATTTTGTCCCCAAAGTTTTCCGAATTTCCCCAAATTTAGCAATCATTTCATCACTGACGGCGGATATGTCTGCCATTATTCGGTTTTATATGTGGAAATATGGTGCAAACAGAGTATTTTCCTCACCTGCTCAATCAGTTTTCGACAAATTCGAAGGGGATTGTCTTTGCGGCGGTGGTAGCTCCCCCCTCCTTGATGACTATCGAGTATTTTCCTGGAGTGAACTGCTCCAATTTATCCCGCAGGACTGTCAACACTCGTCTAGGCAGGAATACTTCGTTATCTGGGAGATCTGCAACGACGGCCTCCCCAAACTTTGTCTTCACAAGACGCAGCTTCTGAATAGGATAGGGCAGGTTTTTCTGCAATGTGCTCAGCGGAATAGTCTGCTTATATCCAGATGAGCTGGCGACTGCGTTTATATCTGCAATTTCCATCTAAAATGAGTGATCATCGTTTCAGAAAAAAATATCAAGTGCCCAAAGGAAAAGAAAAATTTTTGCCACCCAGCCGAAAAATACGAGAAAATTTTTGGCTCACCCTGTATACGTCTGAAAAAACTCAACCTGTATGAGCTAACCCACCCCACATGAAAAATATTTGGATGTCATGAGCAATTGGGACACTTTGACAGAAAAAAGGTTTTCGACACACACTGTATATGCCGTTCGAAAAACTCATACACTGAGCTAATGGAAACAGTTTCGACACACGCTGTATATGTCGATCGAAAAACTCACACACTGAGCCAACGGAAAAAGTTTTCGACACACACTGTATATATGCCGTTCGAAAAAATTTACACTGAGCCAACGGAAAAAGTTTTCGACACACGCTGTATATGCCGTTCGAAAAAAATCACACACACTGAGCCAACGAAAAAAGTTTCGATCTGTATATGTCGAAGATCGCACTCAACCTGTATGAGAGCCGTTTTGCGCGAAAAAACACTCCCGAGTATGAAGGAAAAAAGGTACTTACATTTTTCGTTTGAAGACACTGGACACAAACACAACACTTTGTTGATTGAGAGAGAGAGAGCGTATTGACTGAGATGTTCACTCGTCGAATTCTCGAAGCAAAATGATGCGCGTCGCTTGTCGATCATAGCCAAGTTGACGCAATCCCCTCCCGCGCCGCGTCTATCTCGTTGACCTCTAGAAGAATATGACAGCATTGCCTCAACGTACCACCCACATGTGTCATGAACGCCGCCTGAAGCGAAAGACGCTTCCAGTTCAAATATTCCCGCTCGAAATGGGTGCGGTTCTACGATGCCGCCCGAACGTTTCCGATCTCCGAAGCGAAAGACGCCGCGTATGACCTTCTGCATTTCTCGGAAAAGCGCTTGCGTCATCTGGGATTCCCCACGTATTTTGTTTTGCAAGTCTCAGGCGACAGTGAGACGCATGACCTTCTGCAATTCTCGGAAAAACGCATGAGTCATCACGTTTGTTTTCGTAAACAGCTCGGCGGTTGGGGATTCACCCGAAAACCCATTAATCATTCGATGATATCTTTGACGAACATGCCGACAAAAGAGCCGCCTTGCACGTGAGCCTGGGAACTCGCCGTTCGAACTTTTGCAGGTCTCGACATGTCGGCGACGACCGTTAGCGGACATGGGCGGAGTACCAACGGGGTAACGGGGTCCACGACCGCGACATAGGCGTACTATGTTCCCTAAATCGCTCGATATACGCAAGGTATGTTCTAGGACCGAGATCTCGGTCACAGAACATACTTTGCTATACTACTTATATATATATATATATATATATATATATATATATATTCCCATCGCCAAAGTACTGAATAGATTGTAATGGAACTATTATAATAGCGTCATTAGGATATACTCAATAAAATAAGAAATTACTATTCATTCAGGTAATACGTAAATAAGGATCTCAACCTTATTTACCTGCCCGTAGAGTCTTAAGAAATCAGGTAATTCATGCCAGTTATTACAACGAAATATTCCTCAATTTATTGTTATTAGAATCTCATATAATATAATCATCTCAATGAAAGATCATACAAAAACATAAATAATATATAATGAATATGATCAACACTTGACGCCTGACCCTCGTAGACAAACTTTTGAGTAAACATATTGTTCGCGCTGCTGACTGACCCTCGTATAACGTATTTCTGCAGGCAGCTGCATAATTTACAACCGCTCACGAAAAACGCGACATATTTATCCTACATTGAAGGAGTTACCAGACTTATTAATATATCTATGGACGATGATATTAGTATAGATAAGTGTAATAGATATTTACTGATGCCCCGCTGGTCAGTGCTTTCTGGCGAGTTGGCTACTCAGACTCAGATTGACCACTAAACTCATCACACTGGTTAAGAGAATTTGCCAAAATCCAGTTGATTTTCACGCAATGCTTGAATAGATAGTGCTGATAAATGAAATGGTCTACAATTACATAGTCACATATGACAGTTGTGATCAGTCATTGGTATAGTGGCTTACAAAATTTTGGATTTCAGTAGAAAATTGAGTATTCTCAATTATTCCTTTGAAAACTTGTTTTGTGAGTAGTTATCAATATAATTATAATTACGACAACATTTAATACAAGCAACGCAGGATAGCATCTTCTTAAAATAATTTTCTGTAATCCACCCTCCATATTTTATTTCAGTGATGAATGAATTGAAACAGATCTTTGGAATCTCTTATTTCCTCAATGTTGTATGAATTTAAACAATGCGTTCTTTAATGAAATTTTCTTATTATTCATTCAAGAATTATCAGCAAGAGTTCAGTCAGTTCCTAAAAAAGGGAAGAAAACTTCACCTTGTAATTATAGACCAATTTCATTGCTTTCTATCATTTCCAAAGTCATGGTGAAAGCAATCAATTTGAAGCTTATCAAATATCTAGATAAATCAGGAATGATTAATGATCGACAATAGGGATTTTGCCATCAACGATCAACCAGTGACTTATTGGCTTATGTTTCTCATATTTGGCAGCATTCTATCGAAAAATTCGGAGAAACGATAGCTGTTGCACTCGATAATTCTAAAGCGTTTGATCGAGTTTGGCATCGGGGTCTCCTTTCTAAACTGCCGTTTCTTGTCTCTGTAAGTGGTTGTTGATAGAGTATTATTTGATATTCTCCCAATTAATGCAGGTATCAATCGTTCCACCCTTGGCAATATCTTAACGGATGACGAGTACAGAATTCCCACCCCTTTGTTGTGAATTTATCTCCTGTCTCTTGATTCACGCGGTGTTCTTTGAACATTACAGGGCTTCCCTTTCGTGTGAATCTGCATATGAAAAAAATATTTTGAAAAATATTTCTTCACTTAATGCCTTTCGTTCAAATACTCATCAAAAATGGTTTGATATGATTCTCAGAGTATTACAGAAATTTGGCAACGCAGTAATATGTTTTTATCACTCTCAAGGTCAGAATTTGTGGATAGAAGTGAGTTCCTGGATAATAATATCTATAGCCTATGTCAAAATTGTCAAGCACATTCAAGCAAAGGCAAACAACATTCAAATAAGAGTCCCCATATTCAACAAAAGCTAATTTTTGACGGGAGAATATTCTGAAAATATCTATGAATGTTTAGTTTTTGAGCTGTCGAATACCAATTTGGTTAAAAGCCTCCTTTCTAATATTGGCTGAAACAAAACTGGACCTCTATTTTTTTTTTCGAATGAAACACCCTTATTGTTATTTCATTGGTAGAAAAGTATTCTGAAAGTATTCAGTTATGAGAGAAGAAAAACTGATGTATAGGTACCTCAGGTCAGAGGCCCTCGAACTTGTAAATTACTGATTTTTGAAATAATGACATTTCATAATATTTAGAAACCTTTGCAATGGCGCATATTCCCCGTAGTATCATGAAACCGAACCCATGTCCCATCTTCAACTGTCATAGCAATACGCATGTCTCCCCACTTTTCGTACTCCTTATGGGGCGCACCCTTCTGAAAGCATTTTACAATGGTGTCGGTTCGTGTTCGTAGTTCGTATCCTCCGGTCGGCGGATAAGGGCTGCCCTATAAGCTGGCCCTTATCAAACTCGTGTCGTGCATGTTTTTTTTCTTTCTTTTCAACAAGCGGCATTTCGTTTCAAGTGTTACTAGGATATGCTTTAATTGAGTGCAAAATTTCATCGATTTTTAGATGTTTGATACAGGCGAACTTTTCACTGCGTCAGAAAATTTCTTTTGTTTTACTTTTTTGAAACAGTGTCGCCCGGTTCATTACTTTCAGTTTATCATTTAGGTACTTCCCAGTTCTCAGAGTGCTAATCGATGGAGGCGTTCATACACAAAAGGTTAAAGTGTATGAACGCTTCCATTGATTAGCATTGTGACTACTTCCTTATAGTAAAAAGGTAATAGTTCGTCTATGTATGTTTAGACAGAGTCAGGAGGCTTCAACATCATTCTCGAATCAGACCCCGCATGTGCCAAGGACGGTTCTGCTTTACATGAATGTGACTTCAGATTCCATTTGCATCGAAAACAAGGTAAGAAAAATTGTTGTTGTTTTGGTAAAAGGTATTATGTTACGGCCTGTCAATTTCATTCTATAAGAAGAAATCTGATTGGAATTGCTAATCAATTTTCTTCTGAAGCAAACCTAGTTATCAGAACGCGCGTCAAGAATTGGTGTTAAGGTAATTGATCTCTTGCAGAGTTTCGCTCCTGGTACGTCGCGTATACTATTTTCAAAACTATAGGTATTCCTAACGTGGCGTGTGGTTTATTCAGAACCCCACACAAAAGTGTGCTCGCACCAGCTTTCGCATTTGTTAAATAAGGTTTTGCCTGCCTTGTATGAATATGAAGTTGGGATTGCACTTGATTCGTGGACGGGTGGGAGAATTTTCTGATGATTTTATTTTTCCATAAAACAAATTTGTATTTTTCAAATTTATGATCTATTCTTCGTTTTTCACTTGAATCGTATGAGTATCCCGAGGAGTATCCAAGTTGCAATGCTGGAGATAACATCTTTCCTCATGTGCATTTTTGCATACTTGTGAAAGGGACAGTATTTTACCAACATCAAATGAAATCGAACAATGTTTAAATGGTTGATTTCGTATGATTATAGATAAATTGAGTATAACATGGAAAATAGCAAAAAATCTGTTGAAAATTCGATTCTTATAATTGAATTAACGATAATGATTGCAAAAATTGCTTCACGACTATTATTGCGTAACGAGGGTGGTAGTGAAATTGTAAAAATTTCTTGCACAATTTTGGTTTGTTGAATAAACGTATTCTTTCGGCATCAAGATTATTATTCTATGTTCAAGTATCTAGAGAAAAAATGACGATAATTTGAATAGAAATATAATTGGCAAGGGAGTTAGCGCACGTGGATGTGTGCCCGCCTTATAGTCGGAGGTATAGGGTCTGACCCCACAAATATTTTTCCGAGTTTTTTTTTTTTGAGAATTTTTCTGCCACGTTCCATGGTTGAGTGATCCACGTATAACCACGCCGCTCCTGAGAATTTTCCCAGGTAGTGTATATATGAAGATGAACAGTTGAAATGTTATGAACTATTTGTGTATTTGATTGAAACAAACGAACGAACGTGATATTTTTGCAAATAATTGGGTATGAATGCCATCTCTATTCTAGACTGAACCGCAGTGATAGCCTGTGTCTGGACACTGTTATATCAAAATTCACTACAATAACAAAGGACATCAAACCTATCAATCGAGAATGATACATTCTAGTTGCGGAATGTTTATTATATCACCTTATCATATATTTACGATTTTCACAGCGGAAGATGGCAAAAATACTAGGAGATGTATACATTCCAGGACAAGTATCACGATTTGGATTGTTTGGCTCGGAAGTATTTTTCACGGAATTTCCAGTTTTGCAGGAAATTACCCCAATTTGGAAATTCTAAATGGAACACCCATGATAATCATTCATTTTTATATTCAGCAGCTCATTTTTCATACTTCTTGGTCATGGTGTGAAGAGCCCAAACTCACACCCGAACGACCCAGGAGGCCAATTTTCGAGATAATTCGTTCGCTGAACGAATACGTTCATGACGTTATGAGCGTTGATTTTTGATAACTACAATTCACAGCGAACGAATAATGAGCTATTCGTTTCAAATCGTCGCCCAAATATTCGTTCGACAACGAGTGGTCCATTTCGTTCGTTCCGAGGTACGTTCATTGAGACTATGTGACAGTTAAAGTCACTGGAAGTCAAATACATTCTGAATTTCGAATTTAAGGTAGTACCTTCATTTGGTCGAAATTTATAGAAAAGGCTGAAATACATATAACTGTTAGATTTAGTGATAACACGCATTTTTGCGAAATTTGAGCGAGATTGACCTTTTCGTTACCGAGATAATGAATTCAACATTTGCATGGGCTCTTATGGGAAATCGGAAAATTTGACGCAAAATTGCGTTTTTAGTAAAGAACAAATTTATAGACATGCGCAAAAAACCGATTGTATTAAACTATAGCAAGATTGAAAATTTCGTGCGAAGTTTGAATGCATTTCACCTTCTAGTTATTGAACTATGAGACAGAGAAGTTTACATTATCGCACTCGCCGCAGTACCGAGCCGGACTATGTAGCAACGTCGCACGAGTTGCTCTGTCGAAATGGTTGTCAAGTACTCGGCGCAACAAACTAAAGTCCCGTCTCACGCGCAGCTATGCCAAAACTTTTTTCTTTATAATTTGATATTTTATTGGAAATGGAAGGAAAATTATAAAATACTATTGGATACTATGAAAAATTATCGTGAATTATAAGAAATCACGATAAAAAAAAATAAATAAAAAGAAATTATAAAGAATCACGAGAAACTTATAAATGATGGGGCATAATAAATTTATGACATTGATGAATGATGAATGAATTAGAAGAATGGCGAACTTGGAAATTTGGGCGTAGTGATAAAAACAAATTATGTAAACATATGCGGACGCACTGGGATGTAAACTCAAGGTAATATTTCTACAACGAAATTGATTGAAAGCGATAGGAATTGCAAGAGTCCAATAAAGTGGAATTATACCGTTGAAAAAAGTATTTTTGCAGTAATGTAGAAAGATAATTCAACTTTTTTATTCAACGATTTGCAATACAAAAATGTTTGGTACTTATATTTAGTTGCACATGGCTTCTACAAATACAAATAATTTTGGTACTAAATATACATATTTTTAGTACTTATATTTAGGTACATATGGCTTCTTATCACAAGCAAGTTTGGAAAGTCTCTTGTCAAAGCGTTCTTATTGTCTATTCTTTGGAGTGTAAGAAACATTTGACGTCACATAGTTTTGATGTACTTGTACATATTAAGTCGTTAACCTTATTTGTATTACTGTAATTTTAGAAACGATTGCAATCTGGTGCCATAACAAATAAAATTATTAGCAAGGAGTTCACGAAATTATTTGGGCAATTATTTCTTGAAATGAAAATTTTCAGCGAAAAAACCAAATCAGGAATCAGGAATGAAGAAAAGAATCATTAAGTGTTCATTTCTTGAAATGATTAACAACATTGTCAAGAATTTTTTTCACTTTGATTATTCGCATTTGTCTATTTTCACCCCACAGCATTTCTCTAATGCCATTTTCTCCACTTTCTTGGTAAACATTTTCGAGTTTTTCGTAAGTTATACCCGCTTTAGCAATTCTCTCAATCATTTTTTTCAAAATTTGACCACTCAAAGGCGACAGAGTTCTGGCTACAATTTTTCTTTTTCTAATTTTCACATCATTATTGCATATCGTTGAAAAAGTTTGGTAATGTTTGAGTAACTGATCGGAGACAATCAATTTTTCGACAAGTTCATCCAAAATATCAACATCAAAATCAGCGTCATGAAAACGATCGGTGGCACACGCGTATTCACACAACCCATTCCTCGCACAGCAGAGTATGCAGCGTTGCCGGATCTACGGCACCATGTAGAAGCGTAAGGAGCGCGGTACACTCGGGAGGAAAAGTATACTCGCTGCCGCAGCGCAATAGCAGCGCTTCTTCACTCTCGAGAGGGCGAGAACTTTTGCGCCTGACGTTAGCGCTGGAGAGGTTTCAGCTACTCTCAATTCCAATGAGATATTCAATGAATATGTGTGGAATTTCCTTCAAATATTAGAAAATGTGAAGCTCTACGTGGAAAGTAATTATGTTAATAAATTTGGAAAATAATGTTTTTTTCAAAATAAATTCTTTATTGAATACGCATTTTTAGTTTCTACAAAAAGTTTGGTTTTCCTGTAGTTATTGGAGTCATTGAATGTATATACTCATATAGCTATTGTTCACCCTCTAGAGAAAATGAAGAACATTTATATGTAAACTCCTTACCTTGAAGCAATGATGTATCGCATTTATCCGAAAAAATCATATCAATGGCATTTTCCATAAGAATAGAAAATATATTTTTCAATATGATAAGAAACAGAATTTTTCGCATAAGTGCAATAAACCGTTATTTTTAGGAGATCAAGAGCACTTGAAATCCATAATAAAAAATCAGGGCCGTATTCAAAAAAAGAAAATTGATGGTGGCAGCTCAAAGACAAAATGTCGGTTAGCAAGTCTGAAAGCACCATCATGTAGTAGAGAAAAAATTGCAATGCAGAAGTGCGATTCATTTTGAAATCCTAAAAATGAATGAAGCTAGCAAAAAATTAAACCAATTTTTCAAAACTTTGGGTTTTCCGGACATACTTCGAATTTCGAAACTTCCTCAACGGCATATTGTTAGTTAATGCGCCACTTTGCCACAATTTAACCCAATTTAACCATCTTCGTATCTCTTATAGTTTCCGGGATCCCAATGGTGGGGGTCAAATTTGAATTACCCTGTTTAGGCTCTTCGGAAGACTATTATTATCGATGTTCAAGCTGCCCGCTATAATGATCAAGACTTCTGTCTCAGCTTCAGAAAATGAAATCGACTTGTGAAATTGAATTGAAATCACCCGGTATACGTTTGAAAGAAAATGCAAATAATTATAATTTGAAAAATAAAACTCCTTTGGAACGAAGAATGTTCACCACAGATTCAAAATAGTTATAATTGATGAATGAAAACAAGAAATAACAATAAGCATCAGAAGTACTCTACCAACATATTGAACGAAAAAATTACTATTATTACTCTTTTTTAAATGAGCTAGTATTGCTAATTTCAGCTCTCTGAGTTCTGAAGCAATGTTCTTATTGCTATAACATTTCTAGTCATAAGTTTTTGGCAAAGTAATCTTTTTTGATCTGAACTTTCTCACGTAAAAGTTCTCTGGCTTTATTACTTTGTTCTATTGCTTTGTGAACGCTGGGTAGCAAAATTTTTTTCTTTCTCCCAGAAGATGCGGAATTTTCAGATTCCACAGATTTCAGCACAGATGAGTTGTCTTCGACATAATCGTCTTCTTCAACTGTTGAATTGGCCAATGTTACATCATTCATGCGAGAATCTGCATTTTGGAGGTTTCCAGATTGAGAAATGATACGTAGAAAACGTAATTTCGCCCACTTCAATATCCTCAACCTGGGGTTGAACATTAAAATATTCCAGAAAAATAAGTTTTGGTTCTTATACATTTCCCCAATCTTTCTAATCTTTGTTTGTAGCATTTAATAGGTTCGCAACTTCTTTCCACATTTTCATGTAGTCTCGCCTAGTATAATAAGAGAATTTTTGTTTCAGTTGAGGATGAGAACGCATATTTTTCAATTGATGAATTCTTCTGCTCAATTGACATTGGTTTATTCCTCTTGTCCATTTTCATTACCAACATCGGTAATAATATAATATTGACTAAAGTATATATTATATATGTGATTCTTGAGAAACTCGGATAATACTCGGACAAGAAAAAATTTGAATTCAAATTTTCAAATGCAATGATAGTATTGATGAAGTTTCTTCCCGATCATTCAGTTAAAATTTGCAACGATGCCAAGCTCATTTCTTACCGAAATCTCAACGGATGCTTTCGTTCAAACGAGTAGTTGGATATATGCCCGAGAATAGTCTCCTTCCCAACTGTACGTTCAATTTCATTCGTTCGCGAACGAGTACGTTCAGCGAACGAATGATCTCAAGAATTGGCCTCCAGTTTTGAATCCTGGGACTACCAGATTTTCGAAAATTCGGTATTTGCCGTTCACTCGCACAAGCTCTGGAAAGAGTTTCTGAGGGTTTTCCTAGAAACCTGGGATATTGGTTGTAAGGAAGAATAGAAATATCATATTTTGCTGAAACTATACTGGGCGTGAGGTATATCTGGTAATCTTGCAATCACGATTCTGCATTTGCAATTTGGTTCTCATAGTTTGATAGGTACTAACTAACGTAAATATTTTCGAATAATGATAATATGAAGAGTGCCATTAAAAATTAGTTTATATCGTATAATGTTAATATCTGTCATATTTATGTGTTTCACTTCTCTATTTGTACACCAAATTACAGAACTTTAGAACGGATTTCTGGATTTCATACAAGATTTCAAGATTTCCTTTAAGATTTCTGGATTTCATACAGATTTCAAGATTTCATTGGGATTTCAAGATTTCATTGGGATTTCAAGATTTCATTGGGATTTCAAGATTTCATTTGGATTTCAAGATTTACTTAATTCAGATTTCAAGATTTCTTGTAGGATTTCTGAATTTCATACAGGATTTCATAGGAATTTCAAAATTCCATTCGGATTTCAAGATTTCTTGTATGATTTCTGAATTTCACTTGAGATTTCCGGATTTCATGAGGGATTTCGGGATTTAATTCGGATTTCAAGATTTCCTTTGAAATTCCAAGGCCGATAAAATGTTGCACACAGTTGGCATTAACGTATTCAAGCATAAGGGTCTCATACTCGGATGTTTCATTCGTAAATGAATAAGACATTTTCTGTGAATGATTCAACATGCACCTGAATGTTTATTCATGGAAACAATTGGGACAATAATCAAGAATATTTGACATGAGCAATAGTTATCCCAAAAACTTTCTAAACTTTCAGAAATTACTTCATCATTATCAACAAATGATTGAACCGAGGAATGAACTTCCTAATGAAAGGTTGGAATAAATTTCAAAACAATTCTCTTAAGATTTGGGTTTTATAGTTTGATTACAGACTCGGGGTTGGGTGATCAAATATTTAAAATTGATCCAGTATTGAATACTTACACCTGCGGACTAGGCAGATTGGGACCTGAGCTTGAAGTCACATCAACCTCTTGAAAATTGCTCCAAAATTGAAGCCGAAACGTCGAACAAATAACTTTAGACCCGGTTTAACCCGAACTCAACGATACCATACAACCGACCGCGGAAACCTAACCGAACACATACACAAGAGTGTCTGTCCACTTATTTAATGGGATTGTATTGGTAACTTTCAAACCATAAGAGTTGGGAGGTCGGTCAAATGGAGAAGAAATCGAGATTATCAGGGCCGGTTAAAGAGGTATCATAAGGAAAGTAAATTTTGGTATTTTTTTTTCACTCTCCTTCAAGTTTTATCAAAAAATTTCACAGGAATTTTTTATTCGACGGTGAACTATTAATTATAATCAGATTTCGTATCCAACTTCTCGTACTCTCTTGGCCACCCCCAACCACACTTTTTTCAACAAGGACCTGCATATTTTATGACACTTTTCCGAATAACTTTTAACGCTGAATTCGAAAATATATCAAACAATGTCATTCGAAGTTGATTTTTAGGTGATTTTGATACCTATCTAAACAAGTAATGATTATTTAGTTCAAAGAAAAATGGAATTAATGTCTAACTTCATGAATTAAGTGGAGATTTTGTTCGACATAAAAATGTTTGTTCCTTCATTGTTATTACGCATCTTCCGTTGAAACCAATTACAGAATTGCAACTTTCAGGATCATTAATACATAATTTTTGCACGGCTTGGTATGTATAGTCATGGTATCCGTGTCTCTTGACTATTCTGTTAACAGCACTTTTTGATGAATTGCATTCACTGGTCATAGTCGAGAGGCCATAGTTTCCGATCCTATTCCAAGAATCATTCGATTTTGGACGAGAACATTGATGTCATCGACAGGGTTTCGTCGTACATTAGGAACTCTAGGTTTAATGAATGAATTATGTGCAGATAACTCCACGTTGTAGATGAACGTCGAAATATTTGGTGTTGTTCTTTCAGGATATAATTCATCATACCTTTGTTGTGCTTTGAACGAATTCCCATCTAGTTTTATCTACACTTCGTATATATCTCTCTTTTCTTCATTTGTGTATCTCACCAGGTAAATAAATAGTTATCGGGCTCCACCTCGAAAATAAAAATTTGGTAGAACTTACATATTTTGGCGCGATGCGATGTGCGTTCTACTGTTTTGCTAACCTCGAATTTTTATGACGATTTATATTTTAGTCTTGTAGTGAAAAATCAAAAATGCTTATAATTCGGTTGAAAATTGATGGAGATAGTTGAATCAGTCGTGTATATTGTGCTGATAGAAAGAAGGAATAATTTCGAGCGAAATCAGCTAAAAAAGAAACATATGCGTCAACCACGGTTTACTTGTATTTGGGGGTCCATATCTCCGAAACTAGTTGAGAGAGCCAAAAGTTTCATTGGAATTTTTTGTTCAGGGCGTTAAAATACGTGAGTTCCACCAAATTATTTTCATTTTCAAGATGGAGCCCGATAACTATTTTACCATATCGAATAAGTTAAATCGAAATCACACAGAAAAGTATTCAATGAAAAGTTCTCGTGACAATAATGAACGAAGTGACAAAAATATGTATGAAATTTCCTGCTATGTTCTTTTTCATCCACGGCCTACTACTTGAAAATAATACAGTCAATAAAGCTACAGTTCTGTGAATGTAAGAAAAAAGTCTATCAACGATATCAATGTTGTGACCTAAAATCAAATGAACCCACAACAAATATCGATAACTGTGGCCAGTTGATGCAGTTCGTTAAAAGTATTGTCACTGAAATAGTCAATAGACGCGAATACAATGACTTCAAATTTTGATGTCAAACCTTGCAAAAATTATATAGTAATGTTCTTGAAAAAAAAAAGGTCAATTCTGTTAATTTGTTTCAACGCTCCAAATGACAAATCCAACAATAGTGATTTCTCGCGAGAAGATTGAGAACCGCAAATTGCATTTCACAAAATGTTGGACATTTCGAAAACTTACAATCATTCATTTTAATTTACTTTCGAATAAACATTTAATTTTTCAAATAAATGATAGTTTCATTCAATTATTATGAGTTAAGTTTTTCTCCTTTTGAAAAATGTAAATGATTATTACTTGTTTGGATAATGGTTGAAATCACCTGAAAAACAACTTTGAATGACATTGCAGGTCCGTATTGAATAAAATGAGGTTAAGGGTCTCCCAGAGAGTACGAAACGATGGAAACGAAATCTGATTAAGTCAAATTGGGGATAATTTACTGTCAAACGAAAAATTCTGTTAGATTAAAATGACAGTAAATTCTGTCATTCTAATGTATCTTTTTTTCCCACTTTATTTCAAATATCATAAAAACATGTTACAGGAATTTTTTATTCGACAGTTAATTATCTTATCAATTCGACATGAAAATGTTTTTTCCTTCGATTGAACATGCCAGACTTTGTGAATGTAGTTTCGTCTCCCCAAATGATATTGTGCGCAAAATTGTTGTTATTCCGCACCTTCCGTTGAAACCAATTACAGAATTGCAACTTTCTGGATCATCAATACAAAATGTTGATTATTCTCGTATTTCAAGAGGAGAAATACCTAACTTATAATAATTGAACGAAACCATCATTTATTCGAAAGAAAAATTCAATGTTTAGTCAAAAGTAAATGATAATTTATGAAGAACAAGCTTTTCCAATCCATCTTGGCACAGAACGGAGTAGGCCCAACAATCTCTGTGAAGTATACTGAGATGAAAAAACACCTATTATACAGGGTGTCCCAAACTCGATGGCCTATTAGACATTTCTGGAAAACGGGACAAGGCATTATTTTGAAAATTTTATTTCTTGGGTAAAAAGTTCTGTTCTATCGATCTAAAATATTTTCAGCGCTGCGACGTTGCCGCTTATATTGAAAAGTAGCAACAACTTTGATATTTTAAATAGGACACCCTATATATTATTGCATTTCTCGCTTTGTTATGGCTTTCCGATTATTTTTGTATGATACTTCCCTATACCTATCTCTAGTGGTTTTCGAGAAATTCATTGATATCCATATTTTTGGTGCGGAACATAGCTTTGATCAAATGCTTATTACTGCGGTATTTGAATTTGAAGACAGCTGAAATTTTGGATGTACTTTGACAATGCCCTGTGTATTAGTTGTGTCTAAGGAAATTATCTCTCCATAATACAGGGTCGTTCAAAATTTGTGATTTTACCGACACATACAAAAGTGGGGAAAAGAGCATTTTTTCAAATGGAACATTCTGTATATTATCGAAAATCTTGAAAGACAATTGAAGTTCCTTCCAAATGATATGTCATGTTCCTATACCTAAAAAGTCAGGTTTCCGAAATAAATGCAAGTTTCTATAAAAGTTGGATTATTTTGACATATTTTGTATTAGGTAGCTATGAAATGTCATATAATATGTCATTATGAAAATTCGACAATTAATGCATGAATAATAAAACGTTTGCGCGTCATAGAAAATAATCAAAATGGAAATCGTCTATTCTTCATGGTCAATGTGATCTTATTATAGCAAGAACATGCAAAATGTTCTGTAGTATTTTGAAGTGTGTGAAGATAACAAACTGAATGTACAAAGAATGATTAATATACTGGGTATCACAAACTCGATGGCCTATTAGACGTTTTGGGAGGTGTGGGACATAAATACTTGAAATCTTGTATTCCACGATAAGTGATTGCGATCTACCTATTGAAAATATTTTCACCGTTGCAGTGTTGCCACATCTGCTTGTAACAAATATCGACTTCCTAATTTTGAATGGGGAACACCCAATATTTCATTCCGTATTTGAATTCTTCTGATAAATACAAATAACTTTTACTTAACATGTCGTATACCTTTCTCTACCTTTTATCGAATATTGATTATTTTGTAATTGTTTTGCTACCAAATTGGGACCAACTTTAATTCAAATATCTCTTTTTTACTTGAGTTTTTTTGGGTTTGTATCCTTCCACAACCTAAAAAATAATAGAACTGTTTTATGCGAGAGTGAAAATAATTCGAGAATTACTAATAATATATTAAATTGATACTGAGCGACAGTTGATAAGCACTTACCACGAGTATACGATGCGCACTGGTTTCTCTTTCCTCGTTCAGCCCAATGGACACGAGATAAAGGTTTTTGTGCAAAAAGTGACTTGTCGTAGGGCACAACTCGGCGCACCAGGGGTGGAGTGAAATCAACTGATATAATATAGACGCGATTCAAAAATAGTAAAGTACGCCAAAATTGTCTTTACATGCAATTAATACTATTTAAAACTAATCAATAATAATAATAAGGAAAAATGAAATATATATACAACAGGAGAGAAAGAATCTTGAACATTCTCCCCGGCGTAAAAGTTAATTATAACTTTTACTGTGAGAACTGCATTGGTAAGGGACAGAACTTTACCAATGGCCGCTTCAAACTACCACTCGCAGTGCGAACAGTTGCAACTCTACATACAGCATCGGTACCAGGATGAAGTTCTATAATTCTACCTAAATGCCACTTAGAAGGTGGCGCTGTTTCATTTTTTATTAGAACCATTGTACCGAGTTCTACAGGAAAATTATTCGGTTGAAGCCACTTTCCTCTCTGTTGCAGAGTATTCAAATACTCCAGGTGCCATCGGGACCAGAAATCCTGATGTAACCGCTGAAGTAGTTGCCAACGTGACAAATGAGTCAATTTTAAATGCGATAAATCTGAATCGGGCAAAGCGGAAAGTGGTTCCAATGTAAGAAAATGACCAGGCGTCAATGCCATTAGATCATTCGGATCATTACTCACAGGGCTGATTGGACGAGAGTTCAACAAGGCTTCTATTTGGACAAGAACCGTATAGAATTCCTCGTAGGTTAGTACTTGTTCACCTATGACTCTGCGTAAATGAGTCTTGACAGATTTCACGCCCGCTCCAGCTAAACCGGAAAAATGAGGTGCTGATGGAGGGTGAAACTGCCAGTTTATGGATTCGGAATCTGCGGCGTTCTGAAATAAACGTATGATTTGTTTCTGAGCACCGATAAAATTAGTGCCGCAATCGGAAAAAAGTCTGGAGCATCGCCCCCTTCTGGCGATGAATCTCCTAAAGGCACAAAGAAATGCCTCTGAGGATAAGTCGGACGCTAATTCTAAATGTACTGCCTTTGTAGAAAAGCAGACGAATAAACAAATGTATGATTTTGAGGCATGTAAACCACGACGTTTGACAGGAGTTGTCAAGAAGGGACCGGCATAATCAACTCCTACGCAAGAAAATGGCTTTGATTTGTGAGATTCGCAATTTGGGTAAATCTCCCATTGGGGGTTGATACGGTTTTGGAGCTAATCGCCAACACTTCATGCATTTTGAAACCACCGATGTGATAATACCTTTGGCAGAAAGTATCCAAAAATTTTGAATAATTAAATAATGCAAAGTTTGTACGCCAGGATGAAGATATATATGATGGTAATGCTCTATTATTAAAAGTGTTAGACGATGCCCTTTCGGCATGAGCAAAGGATGTTTTTTATCGTAAGACAGATCAGATTTACCCAATCTACCCCCAACCCTCAGTAATTCAACTTCATCTAAAAATATATTCAATTTACGAAAGGGCTTGGAAGGTAATCGCTTATTTTTCAATGCAGTTATTTCATCTGGAAAGGTAACGGCTTGAACATGTTTTACTAGTAAAATTAATGCATTTTTCAATTCCGTAATCGATAGAGAATGAGAATTAAATTTAGCCCCTTTCATGGCTGGAGAGAAGCGAAGAACATAGCATAAAATTCTCTGAATTTTAATTAGAGAGGAAAATTTATTCAGCAGGTAATCAAAAATGTTTTCTTCTATAAAAGTAGCTAACGATATTTGCCTTTCTTCTGAGAGTGCTTCCAATGGATCATTTGAATGATGTTCGCGATACTCTGAGGGCCAACAAATCTCTGGTTGTGAAAGAAACGACGGTCCCTTCCACCAGATACCTTGGTCCAGAAGCTCAGAGGGAAGTAATCCCCTTGAAGCGCAATCTGCAGGATTATCATGAGTTCGAATATACCGCCATATCGAAGGAGCAAAATTTTCTTGAATTCTAGCAACTCTATTGCTTATGAACGTTTTCCATCTATATGGCAAGGATTTGATCCATGCTAACGTGATTGAGGAATCTGACCAGGCACATATTTTCGAAAAATTAATGTCATCAGATAAACTCCTTAATACGCTTTTCATCAGATCAGACAATAGTACGGCAGCTAGTAATTCTAAGCGTGGTATGCAGATGGTTCGTAGCGGTGCAACTTTGGCTTTAGCTGCTACAAAAAAGATACGAATTGTGTTATCTGATTGTAGAATTCGAAAATATATAACGCAAGCGTATGCCTTCTGCGATGCGTCACAAAAACCGTGCATCTCACAACTGATAAAATTATCAACCAAAAATCTACGGGGAAGATGAAAATTTGTGAGAAGTGGAAGTTCAGATTTATATTGTTTCCACTTATCAACAACATGTGCTGGAGGGGTATCATCCCAATCAACTCCTATTGACCACAGTAATTGCATAAGAATTTTGGAAAAGAGCGTCAATGGAGTCATCCAGCCTAACGGATCGAAACATCTAGCGATATCTGATAATATTTGACGCTTAGTGCAAGGGTTCTCAGTAGAAGAAGTTTGATAAGCGAAGGAATCATAAGAAGGGTCCCATTGCAACCCCAAAATTTTTACAGGATAATTTTCAGAATCGAAATTGAAAGATTTCTGAAGTAAGTGTGATTGCGGTAATTCTGAAAGAAAGGCTTCACAATTGCTAGCAAATTTTCTGAGTTCGAATCCTCCCTTGGATAATAATTGAACAAGTTGTTCCCGCATTAAACGGGCTTGCGATAAATTTTGACAACTCACAACAGCATCGTCAACGTACAACTGATTATTCAAAATATCAGTTGCTAAAGGATACTTCACACCCTCATCTATAACTAATTGATTGATCACTCTATTCGCCAAATAAGGGGAGCTTGAAACCCCGAAAGTGACTCTTTTTAATCTGAAATCCCTAACTTCATCATTTGGTGAAAACCGCCAAAGCATTCGTTGAAAATCTCTATTTTCTTCAGCAATTAATATCTGTGTGAACATGGCTTTAATATCACACGTAAAGACGATTGAATATAAGCGAAACCTGAGGAGTATACAGAAAATATCCCTTTGAAGTTTTGGTCCTGTTAAAAGACTTTCGTTGAGAGAAAGTCCCTTTTCAGGTCTAGCGGAGGCGTCATAAACGATACGGATTTTATTATCCTTCATAATAGGGTGATGGGGTATATAAAAACTACTTTGATTATCAACTTCCTTTTCTGGAACTAATTCTAAATAATCATTCTCTAAATATTCCTGTATTATTTCAGAATACATATGATATAACGAAGGATTTTTCATAAGGCGTTTTTCTAATGAAAGAAATCGTCTTAATGCAAGAGAGCGAGACGATTCTTTATCAAATCCCGAAAAGTTTTCATTAAAAGGCAAATGAACAATATAGCGTCCCGTAGAATCTCTAGAATGTGTTTCCAAAAATATTTTTTCACACATTTCATCCTGAGGTGATAAAAATTTCATTTTCGGAATTTTTTCTATCTCCCAGAATTGCTTTAGTGAATTATCCAAAGATAAAAGATCATTATTATCAACAGAAGCAAAAAGAGATGTGCATTGGCGAACATCGAAAACTTCAGATTGAACTCTTCCCATCAAAACATAACCAAAAATAGTATTGATGGCTACAGGCATGTTATGAGAACTTGAAATTTGACCATTCTGTAAAATATAAGGAAATACTTCTGCACCTAAAATCATATCTATTGGAGCAGGTTTTTAAAAATGGGGGTCGGCCATATTGATATTTGATAAATATGACCAATCGTAATGATTATCGAGTAGAGAACTAGGCATGTCGGGACATAATTTTCCTGATATAATAGCGTCAACTGAGATATAAGGTGAATTTGAAACCCTGGGTCTAATTTTACAGGTTACACCTCCATGGGAGGTGATTTCTTTCATAGCACCCAATCCTTGTATTGCAAGTGAAAAATTGAAACGCTTTAAACCTAGCTTCTTAAAACAATTCAGAGATATATAACTGGTTTGAGAGCCGCTGTCAAGCAAAACCCTAACCTTTTGAAATAATCCACGGGAATCTAAAATTTCTACTATAGCTGTGGATAATAAAACGTTAGTGCTCGATGAAACTAAACCACAAAACCGTTGTTGGGTACAGAATTGGATTGCGTTGGAAATGAATAAGTTGGATGCGAAGAAATATTTCTCGGGTTTTCGACCGATTCCGATTCCGTGTTTTTGTGAGTTTCCGATAAGCTACTAGGTACAGCGGCGTGCGTATTGGAATTGTTATTGGAAGCAAAATCAGAAACTTGAGGAACAATTTGACGCAAGTGAAGCATAGAATGATGTTTCATATTGCAATAACGACACAGAGATTGATAATTGCATTTTTTGTATGAATGTTGGTTACTCAAACAGTTAGTACACCATTTATTATATTTGACAATATTCAAGCGTTCAGATGGAGTCTTTTGTTGAAAATCTGCACAACGATAAATGTCATGGTCTGCCTTACAAAGTTGACAGTGACTGTAATTTACATTACCGAAAAAGGCGTTCGTTCTTTTATTGTTTGAAGAAAATTGTTGGATCTTTCCTCTACTTTCAAAGGAACGCGTATTGATACTTCTCTTATTTGTAGAAAATTCAGTAGTTTCAAGAGCATTGACATGTTTGAGCACAAAATCTTTCAAAGACTCGAAGGTAGGAATGGTACTATTACTAGGGGATGTTTCTACTTGATAATTCGTAATAGTATCTTCATCCAAATGTTTTGAAAACATATAAAACAATAGAAAATCCCAATTTTCAATTTCAAAACCCAAATTACTGAGAGCTGCAAGATTCTCTGTGAAAATATCTAAAAGTAATCTCATTGTTTTAACGTTCTTATTAGAAGAAGTAATGAAAAGTGCGTTGTCAATACACTGTAAATGAGCGAAAGCGGTGAGTCTTTGATTATCGTATCTCTCAACCAAAGCTTTCAATGCGATTTCATAATTATTAGCCGATACAGGGGTACGTCGTATCAACGAGAGAGGCTGACCCTCTAGTAAAGTTATCAAATAATTGAATTTTTCAATTTTTGAAAGCGAGTTATTTTCGTGTATTGTTGATATAAACATATCGTAAAATGATCGGAAGGTTTTCAAATCACCAGAGAATTTTGGAATTTCTACCTTTGGAAGTTTAACATTGGATTTGGAAGATGAGGAAGAATCAGATATTTGTTCAACTTTTGGTTCGTTTTCAAACAAAGAAGTATGTATTGCATAAACATAAGCGCGATTGTATTCGAAACTTTTACGAACAGCCTCTTCCTCTTCCATCACCGAGTCTTCCAAAGTAGACATGATAGACACAACACTTTGGTGATTTTTTCTAAATTCTGACACAACATCATCCATTTCTGAATACAATAATTTGAACTGTAAGGTTGCCTTCTCGTCCGAACCAGCTTCATCAGCAAATTTCCTCAAATCGGCCATTTGATTGGCACAAATTTGCCTCAAAGCCTTAAATTGTTTCAATTTATTGAGTTGAGATGAAATTGTTATAAATAGATGGAACGTGAAAATTTAAGGTTCACACTGCGAGTGAAAATTAATAATTGATTCTGAATACCAATAATATCTGATACGCCTGTGCTCTTGTCAGATGTCACAGAAACGATTTTATCAGCTAGCGAAGAATGTGAATAAAGTATCGTTTGACCTTGAAAAAAAAATATTTACGATGCTATACAAGCAAATGAAAGAAAAATGAATAACGTGTAAGGAAAACTTCGTTATGCGGCTCGAAGTTGGACCAAAATGTTTTATGCGAGAGTGAAAATAATTCGAGAATTACTAATAATATATTAAATTGATACTGAGCGACAGTTGATAAGCACTTACCACGAGTATACGATGCGCACTGGTTTCTCTTTCCTCGTTCAGCCCAATGGACACGAGATAAAGGTTTTTGTGCAAAAAGTGACTTGTAGTAGGGCACAACTCGGCGCACCAGGGGTGGAGTGAAATCAACTGATATAATATAGACGCGATTCAAAAATAGTAAAGTACGCCAAAATTGTCCTTACATGCAATTAATACTATTTAAAACTAATCAATAATAATAATAAGGAAAAATGAAATATATATACAACAGGAGAGAAAGAATCTTGAACAAGAACTAATATAGAAAAACTATACAAGTTTGCCCTTCTACTCTTGTATAGATTTCCTATATTAATTCTATAATTTTTCAAGTTGTGGAAGGTTACAAATCCAAAGAAAACTCAAGTAAAAAATTGATTTTCCTCCACAAAAAATGACGTTCAAGCAATATCATCTGCCTTTCTATCTGTTGCCCACACAGGACTCAAATTCAACTTCCATCCAGAAAATAGTGATTAATTTCAGTATTATCGAATGATTGGACCATATTTTATACGGGGTGTCTGAAAAACAGGTTCTTGTAGGCGATAAGGAAAAACGGCCATAAGTCATTTATTTACCTGTTGAGAAATCATGATTCACCTTAAGTAGAACTCAATTTTATTCCAATCAAAAAACAAAGAAGGTCATATTAATCGCTAAATCATGTGTTCGAAGTGCTGACCATTTACACGCAAACATTCGTGGACCGAAGTCATTACATGGTTGGTTGTTGCTCTCTGAACCTCTTCTGGCCGAATTTCATCGAAAACACGTATTACTCTCTGCTCCAATTCGTCCCTTGAATTCACAGGTGTTTCATAGACGATCTGTTTGATTTTTCCCCAGAGGTAAAAATTTAGAGGAGTTAGATCTGGGGATCGCGGTGGCCAAGGCTGTGGACCCAAGCGTCTTATCCACCGATCTTCAAAGGTTGCAGTCAGTTCTATGCTCACTTCTTGTGTACAGTGTGGGGGGCACCATCCAACTGATACCAACAACTCCCAAAAATTGTTCTCAAAATATTCAAATATTTTCCAGAATTCAAGTTTGCATCATAAATACAATATGATAATTTATCATTCAAACACATTGAAAGAAAATTTTTCTTGAAATCCTTTTTCTTTTATAAAATGGGGATTTTCTGCAGCCCAGAAATGATTGTTTTTGCGATTGAATATTCCCTCTCTCGAAAATTTAGATTCATCCGTCCATATAATTTTCCGAAGGAAATTTGGATCTTCATAAGTCCATGTTAAAAACCATTCACAGAAATCAACACGTTTTGGAGGATCATCTCTATGTAGCGCATGAGCTTTGATGAATTTATAATCATGCATTTTATGTTTTTTTAAAATTCTCCATGTTGAACTGCGGGTCATACCTAAATCTCCAGTGGCTCTTCTTAATTATGCATGAGGGTAGGCGTGGAAATACCCCAAGACGTTAATTTCATTTACTTCGTCACCAGTTATCGGCTTGAATTGATTTCTTGGTGCTTCAATATTCCCAAACGCAGCATAATTCCGTTCAATTCTTCTGAATTTTTTTCTATTCATATTCGGTAAATTTGGATAAAGTTCATTGAATTTTCTGCATGTTCTCGAAACAATTCTTTGGCACTCACCGTGAATATAAAACAAATTTAAAATATCTACATTTGAATATGCATTATAATCCATTTTGATACTTTCTTCTGACAGAAACACTATGAAAAACGCCGCTTGTCAAACTTAAAATTTGTTTTGCTCTTTTCTGGTCACGGTACACTAGATCATTTCAATTGGGAAATATGACCTATGTTGATTAGTTATACTGGGAATTGAAAATGATAGTCACACACTTCAATATACTGCAGAACATTTTGCATGTTCTTGCTATGATTTGATCACATTTGCCATGAAGAATAATCAATTTCATCAAAACTTCATTTGAACTGTTATGCCTTCCATTTTGATTCTTTTCTAATCAAACTTCATTTGAATTATTATCGCCTCCTATTGTATGTGTCGGTAAAATCACAAATTTTGAACGACCCTGTATTATGGAGAGATAATTTCCTTAGACACAACTAATACACAGGGCATTGTCAAAGTACATCCAAAATTTCAGCTGTCTTCAAATTCAAATACCGCAGTAATAAGCATTTGATCAAAGCTATGTTCCGCACCAAAAATATGGATATCAATGAATTTCTCGAAAACCACTAGAGATAGATATAGGGAAGTATCATACAAAAATAATCGGAAAGCCATAACAAAGCGAGAAATGCAATAATATATAGGGTGTCCTATTTAAAATATCAAAGTTGTTGCTACTTTTCAATATAAGCGGCAACGTCGCAGCGCTGAAAATATTTTAGATCGATAGAACAGAACTTTTTACCCAAGAAATGAAATTTTCAAAATAATCCTATGTCTCGTTTTCCAGAAATGTCTAATAGGCCATCGAGTTTGGGAGACCCTGTATGTGTTCACTGTGTTTAAATTTATTCCTAGGTGGTATTTATTTTGTCATGGTCTACACTACCAGTCTGCAACTGGAAAAGTATCTGAGTTTGTGCCAAGATGGATTGGATAAACTGTAAGTGAAAGAATTTAGGCTTTCACGGCCGGTGTTGATACATCGCAAGTTTTACGGACTCGAGGGCCGTGTCCTGGAATTTTGAGTTCTGGAGCTCTCGGTTGCGACAGCCATCTTCAGCGGTGTGGTCTTAGTTGAACTCCTTCCCATTAGTAAAAGTAGACTCACAGGAAGAAAATCAACTAAGACCACGCCGCTGAAGATGACTGCCGCAGATGCAGCGGAAAGCTCCAGAACTCAAAATTCTAGGACACGGCCTTCGAGCCCGAAAAACTTGCGATTTAAGTGTCCGAAATGTCCAACATTTTGTAAAATGCATTTTGCGGTTCTGGAACCCAAACTCCTTATACATTTGCTTACTTCGTCTCCTTGAAAACCTCGCAAAACATTCTCAAGCTTCTCGCGAGAAATCACTTATTTTTGGATTTTTCATTTGTACCGTTGTGAGACAGAATCGAACTTCTTTTTCAAGATCATTACAAATTAATTTTTGCAAGGTTTGGCCTTAAAATTTAACATCATTGTATTCGCGTCTCACTGGCCACAGTTATCGATTTTTTTCCCGGGTTCATTTAATTTTAGGTCAGAACATTGATATCGTTGATGGACTTTTTTCTTACTCACACACAACTCTAGCTTTATTGACTGTATTATAGTAGTAGGCCGTGGATGAAAAAGAACATAACAGGAAATGTCATACATAATTTTTGTCACTTCGTTCATTATTGTCACAAGAACTTTTCATTGAATATTTTCCTGTGTGATTTCCATTTGAGTTATTCGATACGGTAAAAGGTATATATATATATATATATATATATATATATATATATATATATATATATATATATATATAGTTATCGGGCTCCACCTTGAGAATGAAAAAAAAAGTCACAACTGATTACACTTTCTTCATCTATTTTCAACCGAATTATAAGCATTTTTGGTTTTTCACTACAAAGCTCTAAAATATAAATCGTCATAGGAATTCGAGGTTAGCAAAACAGTAGAACTCGCATAATAATAAATATAAAACAAAGGAAATTCACAAAAATGTATCATATGCACGAATATGAGATCTGAGAGATTCAAGGTCACTCAAATAAACAGAATACATACACAATAAAACTAGAGTGAAAATGTACGATTTCTTTTTGATTACAAAAAGAGTAACTAATTCGATAAGTTCCAATATTGGTCCATTACACGTTTATTGGGCAAGTTTCAAGTTGATAACAACTATTTTTGGGATGAAGATTACTTTGCGCTCTACAATTTTTTGTACTGAGAGGCAGACCCTCAATAATCATCACTAAAAAGAGTCCTAAGAGTTAAAATTAGAAACGTGGTCCTGCTTCTGTATATATACATTTCACGGAAAAACTATCTATGTGTTAAGTATCATTGAAATATAATTTTCTAAACATTGAGGGTTCTGGAAATTCCTGAGTTCATCATTGAAATATGTAGAAAATTAACGAGCTTCTGTGAAATCTTCAGATTCTACCTACGAGAACCTTCCAGAGATTTTGCGAATCTTCCGTATGCTTCGAGAAACTTTCACAGATTTAGAGAAGCGCCTGAAAACGTCGAGACGCATTCGTAAGCTTCGTGAAATTTGAAGAACCCTTCGAAAAAAACTTGCTCGAACATTCTGATAGGTTAATATAATTGAGAATTGTCAGTTTTATCATCGTTATTCTTGAAGAGTAGTCATTCTGCTTTTTTCTTTTCTAGAAACCTGCCAAAATTCCGAGCAAAATTCTCTATCGGCGATCGTTTTGAAATATAGAAAAGCTTCATCTATCCCTTCCCTCCTCTCCAACTTTCATTCCTCACCCTCCCTAGCCACCTTGTTCCCAACTTCACCCTCTCTATCTCACATCTTAACATCTATCTTTCTCTCCCAAACACCTTCTTTTTCAGATCTTTCACTCACCATCTCTTACTCTTTCTCTCTCACACTCAATTCCTCTCTCCCCCCTTTTCTCTCTCTAGCACGACGAGCATTCTGTGGAGTACTTGCCGAGGGAATTGTTTTCTGAAAAATAAGAAATTCAAAGCAATTACAAATCCAGTGTATACTCGCTTGGTTCACACGACTTTCTATGAACAGTACCTACAGTTGTTTATCTTTGGTGTGAATCGAAGTGTGGATTTCGAGTTAAGAAAGTGCTGAATAATTTTCAGTTTGAAATAGTTTCTGGAATTGTTTCAAAATGTCTGTATATTTGCAAGCTGCTTTTCCTCACCAACTGAATTTGAAATAATCAGTAAATTATGTTCATGTATATATCATTCTGAAAAGTGCATCTGTGTCGCATAATATTCAGTTGAATTTTTCGTAACCCTCCGCAGGTAATAAAGTTTAAAGTTTCGAATTTAATTTGATACCACTCGAGATTATTCTTTTGGAGTTTGGTATTACGTAGTTTATAACTTTATTCTCACCTCTGTTGCCTCAGTTATTTAGTTTTCGATTCAATTATACAATAGATTTCTCACAGAAAATGTTTCTGGATGGCAAACTTTACCGACACATACTGCTATACCGTGTTTCTGCGTCAATCTTCACTCTTCAATAAGCAGTTGGCGCGAGTTATTGCAAACTTTTTTCTTGAGATTTCGATATTTCATCAGGAACTCCATTATTTCACCAAGGATTTCAGGATTTCAATAGGATTTCAAGATTTCATCTGGATTCCAAGATTTCATTTGTATTTCAAAATTTTTGAAGGATTTCTGGATGTCATAAGACATTTCATAAGGATTTCAAGATTTCATAAAGGATGTCTGGATTTCATCAACATGGATTTCAAGGATTCCAGGTCATTTTGAACACCGGATTTCCGAAGTTAGACACCCCTCCTACCTACTATCCTAACCACCAAAATTTCACATTGGTAAAGTGACAAAAAGTCTAGGGGCAAGCCTCAATCAGTTTCACACTCGACATATATTCAACTAGAAAAATATCTACGTTGCTCCTCACCCTGTATTAAATTTACAATTCAAAAGGCTCAAAATGAATTGTTTTTGTTACATAAAAGAATGAAGCACGCACCAATTTTTTGAAATGAAAAATTCTTCAAAAAATAAAACAGTTCACACTAACGGAGCGTGCTTCGATGAGGCATTCCGTATTATCTATATCTACATAAAATTCTTCTCTCTTGCTCCATGGATAAACATTTACCCATCCGGACTCAAAATAATATTCACAGACAAGTATTCATTCATTATTTCTCTACCATCTCGACTTGAAATCAAAATGGTACTTTCAGGCCAGTGTACATTCAGATGAGGTCCGAATTGTGTATTCCCCTTGGAATTACGAATGTAACCACCACTCCTTGCTTGCAAGTACACATGTACTGAACACAGCTGCATTGTCCTGAAGAATAATGAATTATCAGGCCCCATCGTCAATTCGGTGCTATTTGTCATGATTCCGAACAACTATTCACTTCATTCTTCTACCCCTCATGAAGAGGCGGATGCTTTCTGAAGCTTTTATTTATCTAACAAGGTCACATTCCTTCCCTAGATCTTTTGATATCCGTTGGTTGAATTCGGTCTGCGGTAATCGGTGGTCCACGGTAACCCTTCCAAACTTTTGTCCGAGAATTATATGTAATAGTCCAAGATCCCAGAGCAATCAGACATAACTTATTTTCACACGGATGAAACCTGAAGTTTTCAGTAGCGTCTTGTGTGCCTTGAATACCTACGCGCTTTGTGGAACTTGCCGAGTGACACCTGGGCAGGTACCAGGTGAGAAAGGTAACTAAAAATAAGAATTATTTTACTTAAATTCACACGGCTGATTTTTATATATGTCATGTAGAATATTATTTTGAAGTAATATCATAAGTGTCAGACACTTTTGATGGACCAGAGCTTTTATCAGACGCTTTTAAGCTACCCAAAAAATAAATGAACTTTACTTATTTTTACATGTCTGATTTTTTAATATGTTATTGAAGTATTTATTTAAAAGTTATATTCAATCATTAAGACAAATTAGAGTGACCAAACATCCCCTAAGACAAAACTATTCAGTCAGAAGTATGAGGGCGAGAGTACTATGCATGCGCTTCAGAGTGAATGAGACGTCCATAATAACTCGGTTTCCCTTCTCAAACTCACCATCTGTTTCAATCTACTGTGTATGTGCTGTTTGTGTGTAATATAACTTATAGTATACAGTATAGTCAGTGTTGTTTTTTAAGGCACAATTGTGCCAAAAGGGACACTATGGTCCGTGGTCATTTTCACTTGTCTAAATTCTCACTTTTCATTTCATTTTCCTCAACAATCCTGTTTCCTGTTAGTATGAAATTTAAAAATTATGATGTCTATGCAATATATACATGATTTCTCAACGTTCAGATTGGTAAACATTAAAAAATGGAGCTTCATGTAGTATTTGATATGCAATTGATGGAATTCCGCAGGTTTCTGGGGCCAAAATTGCCTCCTTTGGGGCTTTGGACAAACCGTCTACTTTTTGCGAGGACAAACGCTAACTCGAATGTGACTCAAGTGGCAATTTTTCATATTTATAATATATTATTGAATATATTTATATTTTTACGATGCAGAAAAACTCAAAGTCGTCTCCGCAATGTAATATTTGAAAGGTGTTCAGTACGATGATTCAGTACATGTTTCGAACCTACATAGGTACATCATCAGCTGAATTTACATTGAGTTCTACAATAAAGGAAGAGTAATATAATATTAGTTGATAAATGAAGTATAAAATTTACTTACATGGAGATGAAAAAAATAGCAAATTCACATGGTGAAGTTCAAAAGGACATAAAAAATTTGGTTGTGTTAGGTTATTTTTCTAATATTGCATATTGGGCATAAGGGCTCCAAGCCCCCCAATCTTTAATGTATTTATGGTGTTAGGGATGTCCCAAATTCCCCTAATATCAAATTAATCATAATTGTCACTACCAAATTTTTTATGTCCTTTTGGACTTCACCATGTGAATTTGCTATTTTTTTCATCTCCATGTAAGTAAATTTTATACTTCATTTATCAACTTATATTATATTACTCTTCCTTTATTGTAGAATTCAATGTAAATTCAGCTGATGATGAACCTATGTAGGTTCGAAACATATACTGAATCACCGTACTGAACACCTTTCAAATATTAAATTGTGGAGACGACTATGAGTTTTTCTGCATCATAAAAATATGAATATATTCAATAATATATTATAAATATGAAAAATTGCCACTTGAGTCACATTCGAGTTAGCGTTTGTCCTCGCAAAAAGTAGACGGTTTGTCCAAAGCCCCAAAGGAGGCAATTTTGGCCCCAGAAACCTGCGGAATTCCATCAATTGCATATCAAATACTACATGAAGCTCCATTTTTTAATGTTTACCAATCTGAACGTTGAGAAATCATGTATATATTGCATAGAAATCATAATTTTTAAATTTCATACTAACAGGAAACAGGATTGTTGAGGAAAATGAAATGAAAAGTGAGAATTTAGACAAGTGAAAATGACCACGGAACCACGAAAATACGGAATCTTGAAATTGTGCCCGTTTTCGACCAATTTCTCAAAGTGCTTATCATAGTGCTCCTTTTGGCACAATTGTGCCTTAAAAAACAACACTGACTATACTGTATACTATAAGTTATATTACACACAAACAGCACATACACAGTAGATTGAAACAGATGGTGAGTTGGAGAAGGGAAACCGAGTTATCATGGACGTCTCATTCACTCTGAAGCGCATGCATAGTACTCTCGCCCTCATACTTCTGGCTGAATAATTTTTGTCTTAGGGAATGTTTGGTCACTCTAAAGTGTCTTACTGATTGAATATAACTTTTAAATAAATACTTCAATAACATATTAAAAAATCAGACATGTGAAAATAAGTAAAGTTCATTTATTTTTTGGGTAGCTTAAAAGCGTCTGATAAAAGCTCTGGTCCATCAAAAGTGTCTGACACTTATGATATTACTTTAAAATAATATTCTACATGACATATATAAAAATCAGCCATGTGAATTTAAGTAAAATAATTCTTATTTTTAGTTACCTTTCTCACCTGGTACCTGCCCAGGTGTCACTCGGCAAGTTCCACAAAGCGCGTAGGTATTCAAGGCACACGAGACGCTACTGAAAACTTCAGGTTTCATCCGTGTGAAAATAATTTATGTCTGATTGCTCTGGGATCTTACTCTATAATTTTTGTGCGATTCGAAATTCAATAGAGGCATTTTCCACTCTGCATAAAGCCGTCCATGAGTCGCACGCGGCTTGAAGATGGTGAGACTGCTGCTTCGTGCACCTATCGTTTGGATTTGTATGTAGTACCTATATAGTCTATTTCAAGAATTATATATAGTGAATTTGCATATACAATATAATTTCCTCTAACCTTTTCTATAGGGTGGTTTAACCTCAGAACACTCGATGTTCACTTTTCCGTGAAAATTTTTCATTTCGGTAGGGAACCCCTTTTATTCAAAAATTGAATTTGAAGTGTCCTCAATTGGATAAATAAAATACTTTGTTTTGAAGAAATAACAATTTTCAGAACGTGAAATTCTCCACTTTTGACCATCTTTCCCCTACTTATGGTGAGGTTGGTTCACCACTTATGGCCAGCTATTTTCTACAGGTTTTTAGGTCTATTATTTGAAAAAAGGCCATTTTTGTATTCAAGCGAACAAGCTTCTGAACCGATGTTACAAGACCATCTATAATCTATTGAAAAACTCATTTTAGCGCTATGAAGTATCCATTTCACCAGTTGGCTGATGAAATTGGCAGATACTTGATTGAAATCCATGATAACTCAATTAAAAAACACTTTATTGCGTTATTTTCAAACAATGAAGTGTTTTTAATTAGATACAATTCACCAGTGATTTTTCAGTGTTTCCCAAGAAAGGCATGTAAGCCGCATTGTCCAGTCAAATCTCTTGAAGATTTTTCACTTATTTTATTTCTCAAAATGGTTTGAGGCATCGAAAAGACCTTGTTCACCTTTGAAATTGCCATACCGTTTGTGTTAGTGGTCAATGCTAACTTTACTTTTGATGGGGAATACTAATATAACTTTGGAATTGAATTGGAGAAACAGAATAATCTGTAAAAGTGTTACCCTAACATTCCAAACAATGTCGCATTCTGTGCAACACCAGATTTTTTACATACTAGATACACTGATCAACTGAATTATGCTCAACAACATTCATTTCACGTCGAATGATGGACATAAGTAGTCTCCGTGCTTCTGATAACTGCATACTTCTGGTGTCGTTCTTTGGAGAAATTCTATGGGCACTTCAATTTTTTTTGAGATTCTGAAGAGCTATACGATAATATTTTTGCCGATCAATACGAATCAGCTTGCAAAAATGATATTACCTTCATCTCTGAAATCTGTTATGAAAAGACTATAGATATGGAGAAATGATTGCTTTGAGAATCATTTTGGAAAAATTATTTCGATTAGTCCATAATAAAGGCCCTGGGCCAGATGGAATATCACGGTTTCTTCATGAACATTGTACATTCCCATTGCATGGCACTGAACACCCACTCTCAATTTGAAATATGCACTCAAGCCGATTTTCAAAAGCTCAATACTCATAGAATTCATGCAGATATAATATTCCTTTATTGAATACTGAACAATTCAATAATTGTTCAGCAATTCTTACTGAACTTCCTCCACAACTTATATACTCGCTTATTACAGTTCCAAAATCAAAATAATAGGCACTAAATTCTGAGAAATGTGACGTATTTGCCTCAATCGGTCCCTCCCAGTGGCGTGCGAAAAATGAAAGTAAACAAGTGAGACTAGCAGTGGCGGATCCACGGGGGGGGTTTTCGGGTCCGGACCCCCCCCATCGGGATAATAAGAGATTTTTTTTTTCAATTTTTATCGGCTCCTAATTTCCAAATTTTGTTAGGGAACGAAAAAATTTCACATGAGCAAGACAAAAAAATAAAATAGAATAAATTTTTTTGCTTTAAAATTGAAGAACTTTAATAATTATTATAACATTCCATTGAAAACTAAAGAGCAGGCTACATTTGAACATTAGTAAATTTCCATTTTTAACAACCAATTTCATCAATTTATTCAATTCAATAATCCTTCAATTCCTAAAAAAAAAATTCTCAAGAATTAAAAATAGTACAAACAAGATCTGATTTCACCGATTGTTCTTTCCTTTTTTTTTCTGGTTCAGTCGGTTCAGACGCTGGATCAAGCCGAGTAAAATATGAAAATAGAGTCCTCTTCATGTTGTAGGTTCAAAATAAAATGCTTTTTTTTTAGCTATGAAATTGCAATTTTTCTCGATGACACTTTAAAGAAAATTGACACTTGTCAGGCTTATCGAGGAAAAGTTCGAGGAATTTCTGACAGTGCTGCCCTTGGGTCCTTTTTGGCGCAGTATTTGAAAAATTAGACTTGTTACATATGTAATGAGTATTGTGTATGCCGGTAACGAATTGAATATACTATGTATGAGTAGAATATGCTGTTGATTAGGTTAAATCAACTCGATTCGATTTAAAAAAAGTAAAGTTTCGATCCTACTTTACCTACTGGCTCTACACCTTCAAATTTTGCTCATGTCAATCTCTTTCACCTTTTTTTTGGATTTGGACTAGTTGTTGCGATACGGTAGCTCATAATTTTCTGTTATATATATATATATATATATATATATATATATATATATATATATATATATATATATATATATATATATATATGCATATATATATATATAAATTTTTAGTTATAGACCCCCCCCTTGACCTGATCCTGGATCCGCCACTGGAGACTAGTATACCAGAAAAAACCAAATTCCATAATAGTAGGCACTAAATTTCCCAGAAATATTATCTCATCAAAACGAATACATTGTTGTCGGGTTTGTATTGATAGTATTTTCCAGTCATTCATATTATTCCTACGTTATGAATCGCACCATATTCTTAGTTCATCGTTTTCATTCATTGTTTGTTTTTATCGGATCGCAAAAGGACCGCTGTGGAAAAAGAATCGTGAGAGAATAACCGATTGAAAAATGTGTGATTGGTTTGCAGTCAAAATACTTTGTGATTTATTACAAAGAGAGGTGGGGAAACAGCATAGGTGACCAGTGATTATTAATATGACTATAGCGATCGCGATAGTTGCTGATCATCCGACGAGTTTTCTTCAGATGGTAGTGAATAATATAATCATTTCTGAGAATTCGGTGTCTCTTATTTCAGGATATATTTGATTTGAATAAAAAAAAATTAATACATATCAACTTTACGTATTATTATTCAACGGATAATATGCTTATGCAGAATATGAATAGAAATTCGTGTTTTCTTACTTCCTTTCACGGTACTTAGTTATTCAACCAAAACCGTTACAGCTAAATAGTATTCTCAAAATCTTGATGTACCAGTGTAATTAATATTCCAGAGTAATTTTACTCGAAAAAAGTTTTGAAATGTACTCAAATTACAAAGTATTTTTTTGGGAATTTTCGAGTCTTAGTACTGAAGAACAAATCCTTTTTTCGAAAAAAGTATTTAACTATAAGAACAAATGAAAAGGATTTGTAAATCAAGGTCTTTTTCCAAGTATTCCCCAGCTCTACGCTCATGAATGTTTACCAGACTTTGATCGGCAGTTTCGCTAATAGTCATATCTCTCTCTACCTCACGGCACTTCAATCTGCCATTCTCTTTTCTGTCTCACAATCATCTCTGTATACGCAGCGTTGCCATTTATGAATTTTATACGCAGAATATCACTGAAATTGTTTAGATTTTTGATAAACATTGATAGTGCTGGAAACATTTCACTAGCGGAAAGTTTCTTTAATGAAAATCACTTTGCCGTCATTCTATGACCATTTAGCTGCATGTGAATGATTAAAATAGAAGATGCTGAAATATATAGAATGACAACCTGACAACAATGATTTTGTTTTGATGCAATGAGAATTCTGAGAATTCTCAGAATTTAACATTACACATGCTATGTTCACTTTTTCCTTGAAATAAATTGTCAGAAATTTCTCTTGAACACCATCGGTTAATTGGGAACTTAGGTATTTTTGTGAAGAGAATAAAATTTGATGAATTATTTTTTGGCTTTTTTGTCTCCGAATCAAAAAATAGACATTGCAACTTCGAAGAAAGAAGTAGAATGAAAAAAATTTATGAAACACTTTTTGTTGGAAGGTACGTGTATATCATTCAAAGACGTTTGGTTCAGTCAATAAAAAGGAAAAAAAGTCCATCTAAAACAGTTACTTCCCTGCCTATATGGCGACGACGGGCAGTTACATATGAATAACTATTTTCAATGGATGCTATACAATGTGCCACTTCTCTCATCACTTTCATACGTTCAAAACGAAAGATATATCACGCAGTGAGAAATATCCGCCATTACAGTGAGAAATCATTTCTCAATGTTACCTCGATAACCCAAGTCAGTCATGAATAATAATTGTTACATGTCAGATTGATATGACACGTTCTCCATGTTGACAACGCTATGACGACGATTCGCGTGCAATATCCAAGTAGCCCATTGTTGGTGTTTCCATAACAACAAAACCGAAGCACTGCACAATTATTGCTGTCAACTTACCCAACGAAAATAGTTTTATTGTTATAGTGTACAGTTATTAAATAGTGAATATAATGGAATACGAAGATTTAGAGTTGGAAAATACACCTCCAGAAATTGTTCAGAAAGCAATAGATGTTTGTAATAATTTGCGACCAAGCACATCAAGAGAAAAATATGAAATCGCTTACAGAAACTTTATGGACTGGAAAATGAAAGCCAAGGTGAATTCTTTTCCGCAAATACCTTCTTAGTTTATTTTAAAGAGTTTCAAGAAGATTGAAATCATCAACAATATGGTCTCAGTACTCGATGCTGAGGAGTACCTTGGTAAAACACAATTTTTCACATCAAATTTCTGTTGTTTGAACACACAAAATTCGCCCTTCTTCTGATAAACACCACAGACTTTCTTATTTACTCGTTTTCAACATTTTTGAGTAGTAAAAACCATTAGTTTTTCAAAAAATGAATTTATTTTCAAACCAATACCAATTTGTTGTGATGTCATAGTGCAATAACAGTCGAAAGTGATGTATTTGCTGTGTTGCCGCTCTCATTGTAATTGTTGAGAACTGAAAGTATTAATGTTGACTTTTGGAGAAAGTTGAATTTTTCGAAAAAATATTGTTTTTTTTCTGATTAAAAATGTTGAAAACGAGTGAGCAAGAGAGTGTGTGGTTTTTGATCTCAGAACAGCCGCTGTTCACTTTTCCGGGAAAAATGTTCACTTCGGTTGGGGACCAGGGTTGGAAATTTAAACCCTTTTAATCAAAAATTGAATATAAATAGTTCTCAATTGAAGACTTTGTTTTTGGGAAATAATAATTATTAGAAAAAAGTTCACCACTTGTGGCTAGGTATTCACCGCAGGTTCCTAGGTCTATTGTTTGAAAAAGATGGTTTTTGTTTTCAACCGAACAAGCTTTCAAACAAGCTTCTGAGCCGATGTTACAAGACTATCTATAGAAAAACTCATTCTAGCTCTATGTAGTATCCAATCCACCAGTTGGCCGATACTTGATGAAAATCCATGATAACTCAATTGAAAAACACTTTCTTGCGTTATTTTCAAACAAGTGTTTTTAATTAGATACAATTCACCATTGATTTTTAAGCGACTTCCCCAAGAAAGGCATAAACGCCCCATTGTCCAGTCGAATCTTTTAGATATTTTTCACTTATTTTGTTTCTCAGAATGGTTTAAGGCATCGAGAAGACCTTGTTTACCTTTTAAATCGCCATGTGCTAGTCCAATGGTAACTTCTCTTTTGATGGGAAATACTGATATAACTTTTAAATTCAAGTATAATTTTCAACATACGGCTATTAAAATATTCGTTATGGAGGTAAATTATTGCCTGTGTTCATTACAAACAACCTGAATAAATGAAAGGAAATCATTATTTGAATTTAAAGCATTAATAATTTACATTATTGTACGACAGAAGTGAAGAAATGAGGGCGTGCATACGGAACATTCAAGTCGTTCCGCCAGGTATTTAGAACCGCCATTTTGTTCCGCCAATTGAGATTCAAAAGAGAGAGCTATACGATAATACCGATCAGTACGAATCAGTTTACAAATATGATATTAACAACATCGCTGAAATCTATTATGAAAAGACTACAGATATGGACGAATGATTTCTCTGAGAATCATTATGGAAAAAATGATTTCGATTAGACCATAATGAAGGCCTCAGGCCAGATGGAATATCACCGTTTCTTCTTGAACATTGTACATTCCCATTCACGAAACCATCATCTATGCTAGATTCAGCCTCACTTCATTAATGCGAAGTTCCTTTTCTGTGGAACACGAATCGAGTATATAACGCCAATATTCAAATCTGGAAACAGAAGTATTATAAACACCTATAGACCCATAAGCATATTGAATTCTATCCCCTAGTTATTCGAAAATATCCTTTGTGAAAATACCAGGACTCCTTTGAATTACGTGATAGTTGAGAATCAAACATGGATTCAGTAAGGGTAAATCTAGTAATACGAACTGATTGATTCTTTCTCAGTCCGTAGTGAAATCCTTGGAAAATAAATATCAAGTTGACGTAATATATACGGACTATTCCAAGGATTTCGACAGTTAACCATAAAATAAAAAGGTAATGGTTTGTATAGAAGTTTACTGAAAGGATACCGCACACTGTGATAGGGAAATTGGCCCTCTGTCGAATCGGCTGAATTTTTGATATGTCATTATAAACAAAAAGTTCAATGGGCACAATTTTTTTTATAGACTAGTTTTGACGCTAGAGGCCCTCGAAAACTTTCATTTGTTCTTCATTGTTATACAACACGGAACGGTATTCTGGATAATAATCACTATTCTTTTTAATCAAAATATAAATATTCATTTATATAAGATACTATTGAAAGTATTGTCAACTGCAGGTGATCAGTTATACAGTGTGTTCCAGCTATTATGGTCATGTTAATTTTATTTGAATGAATGATGAAACTCATGGAAAATATAAAAAAGTGTCTATCATTTTGATAGGGTTTTGTCGAATGAATATTAATATATATCTGATTATTATATTGATGCTTAAGGAGTGTTGTGGAGAAACTCCTCCTACCACTCTCTCGCTTTTCGAAGGCCAGGATACAGCGTCTCCCGCAGCGTACGCTGCCTTCGTTTTATATCTGCGAACAAGCGCGCTCAAATTGAACGCGCGATAAAAATTCGAGTTTCTCGGCGAGTTTTAATCATATCGTGATAATTTTTTTTTTACTTGGAGTAGAATTTGAAAATAATTGTAATGGCATACATGAAATTAGCCTCAACTTGCAACTTAGCGAACAATCATGTATCAACAAATTTGTTGACATTTTCCGATTTATTAATCTCTGCCGAGGGTTTATTTTCATTCAAAACTTCTGCCATTACGCACAGATCTTAGTTGAGGGCTAAAGAATGTTGGGAAAAAAGTTGGGCGCGGGACTCGTATCGATTTTTCGGGAGGGTTTTCCGACACTTTTCAATCGCCTCTGCCAAGGGTTTTTTGTACGATTAAACCTCTGCCATTGCTTTATCGCTGTTAGTTGGGACCTTAAGAATGTCTCTAAACAATTTTCACGTGGGACTCATTTCGAGCTTTTCCGCAAGTTTTTCAACGTGGAAAACCGGCTGGTATTTTCATCCTCAAACGTTTCGCACCGGCAGAGTAGCCATTTACTGATGTACTAGGGTTTTACTCACAACTTTCGGGCTCTGATCTTGGGACTGGTTTCGAGTCGTTTTATGTAGCTAGCTCTCCGTCTATATGAAGTATTTGCGTTGAAGGATACCTAACATTGGCGGCATGACGGGCATATCCAAGGTACCAAAGTACGCTGGCTACATGGGAACATGTACCCAATGTACGACTTCCTGATTTGCACGTACAGTAGTACCCCTGAGTTGGCACACGTTCCAAACTGATATTGTATTTGATCCATAGCTGGTATTTGATAGTATTCCGATGACGAGATTTTACTCTCATCCTTAATAGACCTGGATTATCAATACGTTCGTCGAATTCGAATAAAATGTTTCCCACATCCTGTCTATTATCTTGAACATGAGATGGAGCTAGTTTGATTTGAAAAATCCCGAATGTAAGTTCTCGTAAGTACTCCAAATCGAGAACTGGAAAATTAAGTGATTGGTTTTCCTCCATTGGAATCCATCTACCATGTCTTCGTGGTAGACCCTCTTCTTCTATTCTCAATTGAAGTTCATTTATTTCATTGGCACGGTTCAACATTATTTGAGCTAGCTCAGCAATTGGCTCCTTCCATTTGGTTCATGATACTTATTGATTATCGCACATGCTATTCTGATATAGTCTCCTATATGCCGAACTTGTGGAATTGATACAGTATCTCTGAAGAATTTGAACATATTTTTGATATGACCGTTTCTAGCTTCTACAATCCATCTCGTTTTCGTAACCAGTCTAGATGTATTTGCCTCTTCGGTTGTAAGTTGATGCTGTCCATGACCAAGCGCTACGGGCATTTTCACTACTATACCTAAGTCAGCCAAGAAGTTCTGTGCGTCACGGTATCCCCTATCTAACATGAAGATATCTCCTTCTTGGAACCAGTTCCTCAGACCCATCAAATCTCGTTCATACTCATGTCTCAACATTGCCGCATCATTATTTCTTGAATCAGCAAAATAAGGTCCTTGAACATCTAGGATATAACCATTGGGAGCAACAATCAAAGCTGGTTTCAAGAGATGATATCCCTTGTGAACACAGTACGATTGACGCAATACTTGGAATGTCCGACTTTTGGGTATTTTTATATACGTTCCGTCAATATGAGCTATTGCTCTTGGATAATTTGGTTCAGGATTGTAGAGGGTGTTTGCAAAATCCGTAACATGTCTAGCAATATATTGGCCTCTCTCTATATGCTGATACCCTAAATTTTGCGGAACGAATTGTTGTAATAATGATACACGCACTTTTTTAATTGCCAAACTCACAGCTTGACGACTGGAATAGGAAAACATGCCCATCAAGAATTGATCGGAAAGTCCTTGTCGTAATTTGCACAAGAAACATAATAAATCTTTTTTTGCTACTGTTCTATTTTTCTCGTGAATATTGACGCGATTGCAAAAGTCGAAGAGGTCTGTGAACTGCTCTTTTTTTTATTGGAGTTAACGCCTGAAACTCTTCATCAGTAAAATTATTCTCGCAATTGTATTTATTCGTTGATTTATAGTTCAGCACAGCTTCTCGTAACGATACTAAAATATGTTTGAGTTCATTACCTTTCAAATTGTATGATCTTGTTATTCCTCTGAGCCCATTCATGAAAGGTGGCAGAAGATATCCTTCCTCATTCAAATGACCACCACAGATTCTGACGCCGTCAGGTGCGAACATTCCTGTCTTCAGAAATACATCCAACCTAGCAGAAGGTGACATTCTACCAATATTTTGAGATCCACCACATACTAAACATGATGTATGAGAGGTCCGCAACAAAACTTTAAGTACAGTTGGATCGGGATCTTGTTCATAAGATTGTATCTCTGAGAGAATACTCAAATGACAGTTTTTGCAAATCCTTGTCTGTTCAATGAAAGGTATTTGAGGCAATTCTAATTCATTCCTTCGACGTTCGGCAATGCCTCTGCTTTCTTCATTCAAACGTACCATTTGCCTTGGTGTTCCATTGTATTCTCACACATAACATTCAAATATCACTGCGAAATTATACGCCATATTTACATTTATATTGTCATGAAGTCACGAACAAACAAAACCTTGCTAGAAACTTTGACATAATTTCCAAAGCCATCTACAAAAAATGTTTTTTTTGCTGTAAAGGGATGCAATGTTCTCATATTATCCAGTAGGTACTCTCCAATTTCGAGAATGAATAAAAATTTTTTAAAAGAAATCTGGACTATAATATCTTTATACAGGGTGGAGCAATATTGCGTCAAAATTCGATTTCTAGAGTTTTATTGTGATATCGATTTGAAAACGAAAATTAATTAGACAACGCAGTATTTAGGACAAACATGATTTGCAAATACAGGGCGATACAAATAAAATTGGGTTGGAAGTTGGAGTGCATTATTTTAAAATTAAATATCTATAATAATAATGTTATATATTAGTGAATTTCTCAAACATCTGCGTATCCTCTATCCCACTAAACCTACTATAATTGATTGTCTCTGAATCACTTGGATGTCATAGGTACGACTTTTTGGTCAAAAGTAGTCCATTTGCATACCCTAAAAATCCATGAATTCATAATGATAGATTTTGAAAGAAAATGTTTGTAAGGCCATTTCATAGACATATTTGTAATATTTCTCATTCTTTTTTATGGTTTAAAATTTTACAAGATGGTCGAACAATATTTTTCAGTAGGTACGTTTTTCGAATATACCTAACTTTCGATTCATTTTAAAATAGACACTCGTTATTTTTTTTTTGACTATGTTATGTAGAATAAGATTCATGAACATTTTTTCACTGTAGATACCTTAGACAATTTGCAACTATTTTCGAATTATTGAACTTTGAAAATTGTAAGTAGCTAGAACGCACTGTATTGACCGAATGTAACAACACCAAAGAAAAATACTTTCGATAGTATCTTATATCAATGAATATTCAGATTTTGATTATGCAGAATAGTGATTATTATCCAGAATACCGTTCCGTGTTGTATAACAATGAAGAAAAAATGAAAGTTTTCGAGGGCCTCTAGCGTCAAAACTAGCCTATAAAAAAAGTTGTGCCCATTGAACTTTTTGTTTATAATGACTTGGATTATAACATATCAAAAATTCAGCCGATTCGACTGAGGGCCACTTTCCCTATTAAAGTGTGCGGTATCCTTTGTCTCAATATGGAAATTGTAGCTGTATTTGGTCACCAACATATGTTCATTATAGTCATAGTATAGAGTTCAAAATACATTTTTGAGATATGATTCATTCAAACTGAATATGCCACTGAACATCCACTCTTAATTTGGAATTCGCACTCATAAAATTTAAGCATATATTATATCCCTTCGTTAAGGGTGCTCACCATATTCGGCAAAACGCTTTTGCAAATTTCGAGATCATCTTTGGTCCGATATCAATAAAACATGTACCAATCGATTCGAAATATTATTCTCTAGCAGGGAAAGTTATCGTCATTTTTCGTTTTCAACAAGTTTGTCCAAACCTAATTGAAATAGAGAATTATTTTCGCGTGAGCCCACGTTTCGGAAAACTACATCGAAATACACCACCGCATATGAAATGTGTAAGAATATGACACAATACAAATACTTGGATATGCAAAATTGAAAGTGCATAATAACAATGCCGGAACGTGGCGCCATCATATCAGTGCGAATCGTATACTTCGGGATGCAATTCAGTTAGCTTAGCAGTAACAGTGGCGGAGACTTAATTTACAACTCGACTCTTTATAATGCAGCGGTTATCGCGAAATGCAATTTGTTCTTACGAATGGGTGTAGGTGCTTTGCCAAAAATATTGTTCGGAACAGTTTGTCTAAGTAAAATGCAATAATAGTAGGAGAGCCTACGATGCTAAATCGGGATTTACTCGAGCGTCATAAAAACCTATTGGGTTACGAAGCTTAGATGATAAAAAAAAGTACATAATGTATACCTTTTCATCGGTGGGGGAAGCGGCTATAGACTTTCAAAAATGTAAAAAAAACTGTTGCATGGACATACTCGAGCGCATCAGATATTGATATCATCTATGTCCAACATATTGTTGAAAATGTACGTTTGTTAATCAGATTGTTTCCATGATGGGGGTCGTACGTGAGGGTTGAAAATTAAAAAACGAATTTTTTTCTCGAGCGCGTCAGATTTTCTGAGGGGATGTTAAGTGAACCTAAAAAAAGCTTTTATATAATAATCTGACGGTTCGGATATGACGCAGACTCGCGGCTGTTATTAGAATGTGAATAAAAAATTTCGTCACTTTGAATAACACAAGCGCGTCAGATTAAGATATATATGGTTCATATGTACACCCTAGACGTTGCAGTCTCATAATCTGACGATCATCTGGAGGGATTCGCCTATTCTGCCAATTTGAATTTGAAAAAAAATCAAATCGTTGAACTTAATTGAAAGTCTCAGGAAAAAGCATGCAAATAAAAAAGTGTATGCTTTTTTAGTAGAATACTTGCATTTATAAGAGAATAATTATAAGAAATTGAATTTTTAAAATTTTAAAACGTTGAATATTCGTTGTAAACACCATGCCACCAACGAGTCTGTGTGATCAACTGTCATGGCAACAGAAACCAGAGTGGGTGATGATGATGATGATGATAGATCTTTATTTAATTAGGAACCCTAATATACATATAAGAAGACATTACAATATACAAAAAGGAAAATATATAATAGAAATATAAAGTAGAATGCTTAAAATAATATTAATGTGTGAACAATTGCAAGTATCATTTTAAAAACATGGAATGAAAATTCATGTAATAATAAAAACGGCAGTATAACGATAATCGGTAATTTAAATATAAAATAGCTATATGTAATAAGTAAAATGGTAAATATGTAAAAAGTAACAAGTAAAATTGTAATAAACATTTAAGAGTATATACAGATAAATATACATATAAATAAACAAAGAGGAATAATTTTACAAATTTAGTTTTTCTTTCCTAGAATTTCACATATATGCATATATACACATAAACACACACATATAAAATAATGAAACTACTGACATGTGGTCACTTATTTTGGATGTATTCTTTCAATTTGGCCTTGAATTGGATCAGTGAAGCAGATGATTTAACAGATTCTGGTTATTTTTTTAAACTCCAAAAAACCTTTGAAAAATAGTGACTTCATTGTGCTATGATAGGAAGTACTAGGAACATAAATGTCATTTTTGCCACGTGTGTTATAATTATGGATATTTTTATTGAATGTTATGTACTTCTGAAAGTAATCTGGTGCTAAATGGTTCAATATTTTGAATATGAAAATCATAGTGGAATAAAACAGTCTGTTTTCCACTGAAAACCAATTGAGGGCTATCAACATTGATCTAATAGGGGTAAGGCGATTTGTTCTCAATATTATTCTCATACCACGATTTTGAAGCTTCTGGAGCATATTTAACCTATTGAGATTAAACAGATATACAATGGATGAGCAATAATCGAAATGTGGCTGAATGATTGCATTATACACAGTGATTTTTGTCTCAGTAGATAAATGTTGGGATATCCGAGAGAAAAAGAAAAGTTTTTTAGAAATTTTTTTATAAGTATAATCAAAATGACTATTGAAGTTCAAAACATTATCTAAAAGGAATCCCAGGTACTTAACAGTTGAGACAACTTGAATTCGTTCGTTATTGATGTTCAAACGAATATTGTCAATATTAAGATTATCATACCTATATTTTGTTGTGAAGACCATCGCGTGTGTTTTTGTTACATTAAGTTTCAGTTTATTCAGACTCAGATATTTGTTAATTGATAGCAAGACAATGTTCATTTTTTCAATAGCTCTTTCGAGGTTGACATCACTACATGCTATTAAGGTGTCGTCAGCAAAAAGGTTCATAAAGTCACATTCTACGAAAAGACCAAGATCATTCAGATACAAAATGAAAAGAAGGGGACCCAATACACTTCCCTGTGGAACACCCACATCATTTATCACATCGGATGATATTTGACCTTTAAAACGTACATGCTGCTTACGGTTTGTTAGGTAGTCGTTTAGCCAATCATGCACTATACCACTAATACCATATTGTTTAAGTTTGGATAACAGTATTTTCCTGTCAATTGTCTCGAAGGCTCTCTTCAGGTCAAGGAATACTGCGACAACATATTTATTGTTATCTAAATGGGTTTTGATGAAGCAAAGGGTCAGTTGAAGTGCTGATTCACAAGAGTACTTTTTTCGAAATCCCGATTGATTATTCATTAAAATTGAATTTTCCGAAACGTGTTTTAGTAGTTGTTCATAGACAGTTATTTCTAAGAGTTTCTCAATTGGTGGCAAAGTATTTATTGGGCGGAATTCTTCTGCTTTAGTAGTATGTGTGATTTTTTGAATGGGTATAATGGTACTGATTTTTAAACTCTGTGGAATTTTACCTGTTCTCAGAGACGTATTTATGAAATTCAGTATTACATGGCCAATAGTTTCAAATACTTCCTTTAGCATTTTACAATTCAATGTTTCATATATAGAAAACTTATTGTTTAAGCCACCAACGATTCTACGTAAATCCTGCATAGAGAGTAATTCAAATTGATCAAATTCCAAGTAAAGGTTACTGTTCGAATTTATCCAAGTTTCAGTATTATCTATACTCTGGACGATACCTTCGATACTTCCTATAAAATAATCATTGAAATGGTGTGCTATTTCAATACTGTCTCTCAATACTGTTTCCCCTTCAGCTGTTAAAAATCTAATATTTGGTGGAATGTCCTTATGATCATTATTTACTATTCTCTTTAAGGCTTTCCACATTTCTCTGGGGTTATTTTTGAACCTGTCTATTTTATCAATATAATACTGTTCTTTTTTTTGCTTAAGAAGATTTACTACGCCATTCCGGAGTATCTTGAAATTTTGCCATTTTATTTGCTTTTCGTCATTTGAAATTGAACAAGTTTTGAACTCTCTATAAGCCCTATCCCGTAATTTGATTCTATCATAAACCTCGTTATCAAACCACGGAAGATTTGATTTGAAATGGCAACTTTCAATGGGTGCAATATCATCTATCACAAGTTGACATTTTTCCAAAATTTCTGGATATATAATTTCAGTATCGACTGTGTCTAAGTTGAAGTTCTGCATCATTAATCCTGTTTTAATGTTATTCAAATTTTCAGTACTAATATTCCTAAATTTTCTTGCATTACAATATGGTTTATCAATATTTTGTAAATTTACTGATATAACCGAGTGATCAGTAATTTTTGGACAATCATGTACAACAACCCTCAAATGATTTTGATTACTCAGAACATAATCAACTAATGTTGAACTGCTATTAGTAATACGAGTTGGTTCATATACACACTGTTCAATTCCATATGCTGATAGGATACTTTTCATTTTCATACTATAAAAAGAATCTGACAAAAGGTTGATATTGAAGTCACCAACCAACACACATTGATTTTCACAAGAGGATAAAACATCACAAATAATTTCAAAATCTTCTATGAATTTGAAGTCAGAACTTGATGGTGAGTGATACAGACAACCAACTACGCAGAATTTCGTTTTGAAATCAATTTTCAGTAGACCACACCAATAGTTTTCTTGAAATTTGAAGGTTTTGAATAGAGAAAAATTATAGTCCCTCCTAATATACAGAATAACGCCTCCTGTATGCCTACTATTTGAATCGCATCTTACATGATTATATTTTTCGAGTTCAATTTCAGTATCCTCAATATCTGCTGTTGTTCTGGTTTCACTCAGAAAAATAAGCTTTGGATTGTAACAAGTAATGCTTTCTTGAATTTGATCTCGGTTTTTTACCACACTCTGAGCATTGAGATAAATTATATCTATATTATATGGTATATTAGGGCCCACTATACATTTTTTTGTTCTTGTTTGTCCACAATTGTAGGCTTATTGTTCAAAAATTTTATTGTTTTATTACTACATCCATTGTCAATTAGATTTTTCAGTTTATCTTTAACGAGTTGAAAATAGTCACGCTGAGCCTTGGTTTGATCACTGAATATTCTAATGCTAGGTATATCACAGATATGTTTATTTCTTAAAACAAGTTTTGCATCATCAGAAGATTTGAGAACAACCTTTATAGGTCGAATCTTATTTGGAACATACCTTCCCAATCTAAACATTTTAATGTCACTTTTATCGATATCATTGAAGTTTTTTAATACAGTTTTCACGGCTTTGTTGTCCTCGGAGACTCTTTCTTGTTGGGATTTCAGATTTGATTCAGTCACATTAAAAATAATAATATTTGAAGCTCGAGTCTGTCTCTCCACCATTTCACCTATCCAGTCTTCCCTATCTTCAATCATACGAGAGCTGATGTTTTCCGATTCTACTGCACTTTTTATCTTATCAAGTTCAGCTTCCAATTTATCAATTTTGACCAGGAGTTTGGGAATCAGTCGAACTCCATTTTGACAATCTTCGCAATAGAATTTGAGGACCCTTTTTCCTTTTAGATCCATCACTTTCATTTCACTAGCGTTAAGACCTGAGCATTCTCTATGGGTTGATCTTTGGCAGCTGTCGCATAATAGTGTAGGCTCTCCAGATTTGAGTTTACAGCTTACACATTCCATGATTTGTATTTAAGAATGCACAACACCGGCACAAAAACTTCACACTTTTTTTCAAAATTCCTCGGCTATCTCGCTGATAAGCTCGTCTGAACTGTTCGGCAGCTCGATTTAAACTGGTCGTAGTGAGAGAGCAATAGATAGAGAAAGAGTGAGAGAGAAATAGAAACGTAGAGAGGGGAATGAGGCCATCACTTAGCTGCACGCATTAAACTTTATCGATGAATTTTCATTATTTCGGCTTGTGGAAATCGTCAGATTATATATTTTTTGCAATTCTTGAATTATTCCCTTCAAACTAACAATAAAATTAACCGCGCTCGAGTATGTCGAGATGAAGTTTTTTTTTACAATTTTGTAGCCCTCGTACTTCTTTAGGTCACTCTCGAATTGTCAGATTAGTGGAATATACACGTTTCACATTGTCCACAAATTCATATACTATTTCCCTATACTTATTATCTATTACCGTTTAGAAGATATAAATCAATTTCGATATTTTTTTTTACCAAACATGAACTTTTATAAATGCTGATAATCTTGAACCCTCTTGCACTAAAACGATCAAATTTGAAATGGAGTGGAGTGATACTATGGGGATCTCCGAGTCATATTTTCATTTGCCTCTTACTAGGTCCTCAAAAATGCAGATACTTTGATCTCATGAAAAAATAAGTGAAACTCAATTTTTTCAAATGGAACACCCTTTATATTTCAATATTTTTGAGCTCAACATTCAATTTCAGATTTACTTTGTTTAGATAATACTATTTAGATTCCGAACCGTTTTCAAGATAAACTGTTTCAAACGGAAATTGACATGGTTTCCTTGTTCATCACTCATTTTTTTAAAACAGATTTCATTTGATGTTTCTCAATTAGTCACATATTAGTCACAATGAAAAGATAATTATCAAAATACTTTTCTACCATCGAATGAAATTTCTCTTCAAACAATAGTTTTATTAACGCTGAAACACGAACTGAAAATAATAAACCCATAAATTAATGAGTTAATTTGATCGTCAGTGTATTTCAGAATATGTTCAAACACACCTCCACCTCTACTTAAACGAACATGTAATCTCTTCAAAAGATTGTCATGTGTAGCTCTTCTGGTCGAGTCTGGAGTCAAACTATTGAAAGCAGTTGTAACTCTCGATTTTATATCTTCCATTGTTGTTATTGGAGTAGAGTAAACCATATTTTTAATGAAGCCCCACACGAAAATAATCTAATGGATTGCCATCTGGTGTTCTAGGAGGCCAACGAAAAGGTCCATTATTACCCATCCATCTGTCTTCGAAGATTTCAGTTAAAGCTTCGCTGACTGAATGAGAATTATGGGGCGGAGCACCATCCATTTGGTACAATACACGTTCTCTTCTTGGTCCATTATTCAAAATAATTTCAATTCCATTCCTAAGTGAATCTTCATATTTTGATGCATTCAAATTATCATCACAAAACTCGATGTGAAAAATTGACCCATTCTTTATGGCACAAAATACAATGAATTGCCATCTTTCTTGAAAACCCCTTTGGCGGACAACATGGGGATTTTCTGGTGCCCAATAATGACTGTTGTGTCTATTGAAAACTCCATTTTTTGTGAACTTGGCCTCATCTGTCCATATGATATTGTCGAGGAAATGTTCATCCTCTTGAGTCTTGACAAGTAACCATTCAAAGAATTGCACTCTACGATGTAAATCAGTCTCGTTCAAATGTTGGGCACTGTAGAATTAATAGGGATGCCATTTATGCTTATTAAGAATTCGACAAATTGTCTCGTAGAGTACATCTCCTCCCTTTCAGCCTCGTGCAGAGAAGTATTTTGAAATGCATGGAAGTTTCGACGCGCTCGAGTATGTCCATGTTTTTTTTTACATTTTTGAAAATTTATAGCCGTTCTCCCTACCGATAAAAAGGTATACATTATACAACATTTTTTTATTTTGATCATCTAAACTTCGCAACCCATTAGGTCTCGATGACGCTCGAGTAAATCCCGATTTAGCATCGTGGGCTCTCCTACTATTAGCTACAAGAGCAAATGAAAGGGATTTGTACTTGCATTTCAAGTTATTTGCCCGAGTATTCCTCAGCTCTACGCTCATGAATCTTAACCAGACTTTGATGGGTAGTTTAGCCAATATTCATATCTCCCTGTCTCTTTGTCTCACAATCATCTCTGTGTACGCAGCATTGCCTTGCCATTTATAAATTTTAAACGCAGATTATCACCAGATTTTTTTTTTAGATTTTTAATGAACATTGATTGTGCTGGATACATTTCATTAGCAGGAAGTTTCTTTGATGAAAATCACTTTGTTCGTCATTCTATGACCATTTAGCTGCATGTGGATACTGTGAATGATTAAAATAGAAGATGTGAAATATTTAGAAGCACAACCTGGCAACAATGTTTTCGTTTTGATGCAATAATATTTCTGAGAACTTAGTGCCTACTATTTTGGAACTAGACTATAACAACCGAGCACATTGAATTCCATAGATTCAATTATTCTCTTTTTCTCCGAAATATTTCAAATGGAAATTTGATGGATTTGGATTATTTTCATTTGTCAGTTGTACGTTTAAAAAATAAATTACGGACTAGTGTCTAGAAATGATACTGACATTGTTGCGGGTAGTAGATATTAATCACATTATTTTTATTCAAGTTCAATAAGTACTTTTGAGCTTTTCGTCTAACTTCGAGTGGAGTTACCAGGTATGGAAATCTCAACCCTCACGACTAAAAGTAAAATTTCATAAAGGAATAAGTCGTTTGGCACAACCAAATTCTCAGAAGTTAGTTTTGCATACGCCCTATTTTCCGTCTGAGAAATTCACTTCGCTATGGGATAAGGGGTAGAAGTTTACTGGTTTACACATTAATAACTTTTTCTTGCTCAATTTGTCAACTAAGCATATGAAAATTGAATGAATAAGTCTCTCACAAGCTACTCTTAACACCCTCTGTTCACTTTGCCGTCACGAATTTATATATCGCTGGGGGCTAGGGCTGGAAATTTTAACCCGTATATTCGATAGAATGTTAATATCGAGCGTACGCGATAGATTTTTGCCATGCTCAATATTGCATCGAGAACCTATCATTTTTTTCCCAGAATATGTAAATGAGTTGCACATCTCGTTTTTTCATACTTTTACCGGGCCTGTCCGACCACCCTCTTCCTAACATAGAGATGATTGACAATTTTCTTCTCTTGAAGATGTCAACTCTGTTAGCAAAGCGCGCATCGGGTGCAAGTTATATCTAGGAAATGCCTCAATTTTAACATAAAAAATTTTCAATCTCATGCATCATTATGCAGAAAAACTTCCAGTCTTCGTAAATTATTTACATTTATTCTTCAATCTATTGAATATTTGACTGCCCACCGAGTTTACTTGGCCTAAAAAATTATGTTCAAACCAAAGTATATGGATTCACATCAGTACTACAATCGAATATTAAAAAATGGCTTTTGTCATTTCAGATTGTTTCAGATGATACTCGGATATTCAGAGAAAGGACTATCTGAAGAAGCATGTGGGTTTTGAAAGAAACGCCGCGCTTTTATTCATGTAGCCAACAAGGATGTCATGTTAATCTGTCCGGTGAACCAAAAATAATGGAATGAATGATTGTTTTTATTGGTTCGAGTACATTTTGACAAAATCTTCGAGAGTTACTGAGAGTTTATTTGTAGTCATAAGGGTAGAAATTTTCATCCCTAGTCCCCTAGCGACGTGAATTTTTTTAAAGGAAAAGTGATCAAAGCATGTTTAGGAGTAAGTCCTGAGAATTTGATTGTGCTATAAGAATTATTTCTTTCTGAAATTCGATTTTTAATGGTGAGTGTTGGAAATTTTTACCCTTATGGTCTCCTAGCGAAGTGATCCCTTGAAATTTTGTTGTGCTAGAAAAATTATTTTTTCATAAAATTCATTTTCCGATTATGAGGATTGAAAGCAACACTTCGGGCCCCTAGAGATTTCAATGTTTTTGACGAGATTTTTGAAGGAGAAATGAACAGAGTGTGTTCATGATTGATTCCTGCTGTTAGAAGAATTATTTTTTCATGAAAATCAATTTTCAGTTATATGAGGGTGAAATTTATCAACTGCTTGATGAAAGCCAACCCGCCATCTGCGTATTCCTAGATTTAGCCAAGGCATTTGATACAGTTGAACATACAAAGCTGTTGACGGTTCTGGAGAATGTAGGGATGTGCGGTACAGCACTTTAACTCATCGTGGATTACCTGAACGAACGGAAACAAGTAGTACACATAAATAACCACTTAAGCCAACCTAGAAAAACAAACTACGGAGTACCGCAAGGTACTGTACTTGAATCAATTCTATTCTCTCTATATATAAATGACATCTTTTCCTTGGAAAGCATTGGAAGTGTAATAAGTTTTGCAGATGATAGAGCACTCCTATATACGGCCAAAACATGGAACGAACTCAAAACGAAAACTGAAATAGATCTTATCAAAATATTCGATTGGTTTCAACATAGGAAGCTAACAATTAACTATGAAAAACAAATTTCGTGCCTTTCCCCAGTTATAAGAGCAATCTTGCCAATTCCACGATTCTAAACATAAATATAGCTTCTCAAAACATTATGATTCATGCTGAAAATGAACTCAAATATCTAGGAGTGACCATCGATTCGCATATGTGATGGGAGATTCATATTAACGAAACCACAAAAACCTTGAGACCATCACTGTACAAATTTAAGTATTTCAGAAACATATTAGGAACCTCTCATTTTATGCACTGGTCGAATCACGACTAAGATACGGTATTCTTTCCTGGGGATCGGTAGCAGGAACACACTTAAAAAAATTAGAAATCCTTCAGAAAAGAATATTGAAAATAATATATAACGAACCTTATAGATATCCTACAAACGACCTGTTTGCGGAAACGCGAAATAGGGATCTGCGTCAGATATACATATATAACTCAATCATTTATACTTACGAGAATAAACGAAGTTTACAGCATACAGAACATTCTCACGAAACTAGGAGCAAATCGAAAAATATAGTGCAAACAAACTCTTGCAAAAAGTCGATAGGACGAAGATCCTTTTCTTACCTCTCCTGCAAAATATTCAACGCAATACCCGATATGTACAAATCTTATATATTTCACATACAGTCGATAAGTTTACTGGAAAAATCATAAAAAGTTACTTACATGAAACAGAGAGACTTATGATGCACTCACTCGTGGAAGTTCAACATGATGTTGAATATTACTTTCTCTTATTGAATATTTCAACACAGCTAGATATATTCATTTTACGTATGTGTCTAGTCAGATTGTTTAATATATCTGTTTCAATTATTTCACTACAATCATTTTGTTTTTCCCATATAATACACTCATTTTATACATTTTATGTTATTCACCTAATTCAAATATTGTATTTTCTGACCTATTTATCTCACTTTGACTAATTTGTTTGTTTTCTGTATATTTTGTACATTTCATGTTATACATTCACACTATCACCTTCATATTCACACATTTCAACTATTCAGTTGATTTTATTTTTTAGCTCACTGTTTACCATATTATTCATGAGATGTAGTTAAAGCCACCATGATTGATTTGCTAAGCTTCATATGACTCAATATTCAGGAAACCCATGCGCAACCCTAGGGTCCTCAATGAGTGTCCCTGATTATTTGGTTATATTTCATAAAAATGGGCAATATGCACACCCTTTTCATCATTACACCCGCAGCCATGTAACTACGCAACTGCGGTTCATTCTTCTTATTTGCAAATACTTTGTATTGTTTATGTATTTTCTTTTTAATGATGCAAATAAATTTATTATTATTATTATGATAGTTGAAATTTCCATCTCTGGTCCACCAGCGAAGCTGTTTTTTGAAAAAAAGTGAGAGACTGTTGGAATGTATGAGAATTTGATTGTTTTTAAATAATTATTTCTTCATTTCTTCTTACTGGAATACTGGAACAGCAAATGAGTGGACGGTGATAAGGAGTGAGAAATGCGATTTCTTAATATGGGGGTTTAAATTGAAAATTTCATTTTGAACCTTGGAGGTTGAAATTTCCAGTACTAGTCATTTGGAGATGTAAAAATTTGAAATGAAAAAGTGGTAAGAAGTTTGTTCAGAGTACTTCCTGAAACTATGATTGATCTAGATATTTGATTTCAATATGTTATAGTTTTTTTAATGGAAATTGTTCTCGAATTAAATACTTCCCAATAATATTTTTTTTATTCACTATGATATGAAGTCATTAAGACATTATATCTAACGAACATTTACAGTTTTTCTCAAATTAATCGAATATCAAATATTGCTATTGTTTATTGAACTCTCGATATATCATAAACTAACCGACCCGTGCATACTTCGTTTATTTTTGTGAGCAATTATATTGTGTAGTCCAGTACTTAGTTTTATCAGGTTCATCACAAGGCTCTGCCTTCCGAGCGTACTCGAAAGAGTGTTTGAAAGAAGTCAAAAATGGTATGAACCCCGACAACGCTTTTTATATGTATAGATAAACGAAAAAACCTTGTATTGATTCAAATATAAAAGCTAGCTATATAGTATCACGGAGTTTTTGGTGGAACTAATAGAGACCAACATTTTTGGTGAACAATATGTTCGTATATACCGAACCGTTTAGTCAGCGCACACCGTTAAAAATATTTCGCCCGCACATTTCTCCACCTTGATTGACATACACTGTTATATCTTACTGAATTTTTTGTTCAATCCTAGAAGAATATGCCCTATATCACTCCTGAATAGTTTATCTCTCCGTTATTGAAATAATTTTCATAATTGGATCAGTATTTCCAAAAAAACAGAAACGAACCTCTTTATATAGTAGTATAAATTTGTGGAATAAATATTTACTGATGCGCTTTCTGATTACTCCGGAGAAGTTGGCTACTCAGATTGGCCACTACCAAAAACCACGCAGTGTTATAGTTTGGAGAACTAAAATGGTTTACAAATACGTAGTCACTTTTCCCAGTACTTGTCTGCTAATGGCAATTATTCTATAATCCTTTTATATTGATACACTAATGTAGGCCATTAATCAAATGATCATTGAATTATTTTGTTATAAGGCATTCTTATAATGGCCAAAATAAAAAATCATTTCAGTTGAGAATGGATTTTCTCGGAATCTACGATTCAGTCTTTTAAATTTTTTTATGAAAAATTGTTTTTTCTATGACGGGAAGAAAGTTTGACATTTCATCTCTGATGACAGGTAACAAAAAGTCACTTTTTATGAAATTACTTCATTTCTCAGGAAAAAAGTGAGTACATTTTTATGTATATACACACATAAGGAAAGGTAGAAAAATATTTTTTTATAGAATATTTTCTTATACAAAAAAAACATTTCCTTTATATCAAAATTACTATTATTAAATGTGCATTGCATGAATGATATGTTCCTTGAACTATTCGGTACAACAGTCGAATTTTCTAGTTGAAATTTTTTTTTTCAATATTAAATCGTCGTTTTTCCCGTCACAGAAAAAAATTGTGTATTATACACGGTTTATCGGTTTTTTGTCTCCCCCTGCTTCGCGTCGGGAGACAACACAACCTCGAGCTAAAAACTAATAGTTTTTTCCCTTGTATAATAAATAACTATTCTGGAAGTATTCAGTTAGTATGACAGAAACAAAGCTGATGTATAACTCGGGTCAGAGGCCCTCGACCTTCTAACATTTCTTCGTTATGCCCTCAATTCATAAATAGCCATATTGGTGCATTTTTGCTTTCGTATGAAAAGGACTTATTAGCAAATATTACCTATTCGAAATTATGACATCGCATAAAATTCAGGAGCCTTTGCAATGGCGTATATTTTCCTTAGGCCTAGTATCGACAGTGCGAGACAGCTCGCCGCGAATGCCTCATGGCGAATGCTCGGCTTTGCCTCGGACTGTGGATACCGGGGTTGCTCGCCTCACATTGCGCGACTCGAACGCCTCATAGGCTTAAGTATCATGAAACCGATCCCATCTTTCATTGTCATAATAATACGCATGTCTCTCCACTTTTCCTATTCCTTATAGGGCGGACCTTTCTGAAAGCATTCTACAATGGTACAATGGTGTTTCCGGTTGATTTAGTTCGTATTCTCCAGTCGGTGGAATCGGGCTACCCGATAAGCTGGCCACTATCAAACTGGTGTCGTGCATGTTTTATTTTTTTCGCTTCTTTTAAACAAGCGTCATTCCGTTTCAAGTGTTACTAGGATGTGCTTCAATTAAGTGCAACATTTCACTGATGTTTAGATTTTGATAGAGGAGAATTTTTCACTGCGTCTGGAAATTCCTTTTAATTCGCTTTTATTAAAGGGTCGCCCGGTTCATAGACCACACTATTACTTTTAGTGGAAGCATTCATATACAAAAGGTTGAAGTGTATGAACGCTTCCATTGATCAGCATTGTGACAACTTCGTTATAGTAAAATTAAAGGTAATAGTTTGTCTATGTATGTTTAGGCTCAGGAGGGCTCAACATCATTCTCGCATCAGACGTCACATGTGCCAAGAACGGTTCTGCTCTGCACGATTGTGACTTCAGATCACATTCACACCGAAAACAAGGTAAGAAAATTTGTTAATTTGGTGAAGGGTATTGCCAAAATTATCGATATTTCATGAAAATTATTATATTAGGGCCTTGCCAATTTCATTTTATCAGAAGAAAATTAAAATTGCTTATCAATTTTCTTCTGAAAATGCTAACCTAGTTAGCGAAATGCGCGTCGAGTGCAAGTTATATCAGTTTGGTGTTAAGGTAATTGATCTCTTGCAGAGTTTCGCTCCTGGTACGATTTTCAAAACTATAGGTATACCTAGCGTGGCTTGTGGTTTATTCAGAACCCCACACAAAAGTGTTCTCGCACCAGGTCTCGCATTTTCTAAATAAGGTTCTGCTTTGCGTTTCCACCATTTTATCAAAACACAAATGCATATTGGCCTTTTTACTAACCAACCTTTCACAATTACTTAAATTATTGGGAAACTGTGGAATAAAAACGTCAGATTTGTTTAATCTTCATTTTTTTCATAAATAAAATTGGAAAGTAGAGAAAACAATAATTTTCGATGAAAATAATCTTCAGACTTTAGAGATAACTTACATTTGTCTTGTGAACGTAAGTGAAAATACACCGTTATAATGCTATTCGTTCATGTATTCATCATACTACATATCAATATGAGTAGAACGAAAAGTATATACTTATTGAACACAAGATAATGCAACAGAAAAATTTAATAATAAATTTAGGTTTATCAATTCTTTCCGAAATACTAGAGACTACCTATATAATCTGAGATATTCTATAATTTTGATAATAATTTTGAATTTAATTGCTGGATTCTGCGATCTTACAGGGTTACAGGGAGTAAAGGTGAAATAAAATTGTGATTGATTTTTCATTCATTTATTATATTTTTTGATATCTCCCTCTATTTTTTAATATATATCGTAATATGTTATGTGACTGACTGATCATGGGGGGGGCAATTACCCCCTTTACCCCCCCCCTTGTATACGCACCTGGGACGGGATAAGAGAATTTCTTTTTTCGATGATTTCATTTTTCCATAGAATTGAAACTTTTCCATTTGTGAATTTTATGATCTATCTTTCGCTCCTCACTTGAATCGTAAAATGACGTGAAAAATTTAAAAACATATAAGTGCTCACATTATAATGAATGGTGACGAATAATCTAGTAGTCAGCACGTCTGCATGTCATGCGGAAGGCAGGGGTTCGATTCCTTGCGACGAAACCACCTTGTTGGGATTCACACGTTGAAAGAAAATGCTTCGTTAATCCATTGCTCGCCGAGGTTATGAATGGTTAACGAAAAATTCCATTTCAAATCCATCTTGATGACAATTTCGCGATAACCCTTTTACACTGATACAAACTTGAAGGCTACCAATCACATATAACAGTTGATTTAGTTTGTGACAAATAGTTAAATTAGAAGTATCACAGTTTGACTTCGTGGTGTCCTGTCCAAAGAAAAGGACATATGGCCCTGTACGGGTGTTAGCCATTCGATTATTTGTTACCGTGTTATTAAGTTGTTTTATGCATAATTTGATGCAGATTTCAATTCCATAATTAGTGGATATTGAAAATAGAGTATATAAGTATCTGTTGCCTCGTCGAGGCGGAGAAATGGGGGGATATCGTGTTGTAAAAAATTGAGAAAATCATAACATAATCAAAAGACTCTCTCGGGTAATTTGCATGCAGATTCGGATTGAAAGTGACAAATACCATATAAAATAATATAAGGTTAAGTGGAAGAACAGGTCAATCAGAGATTTATCTTTGAGAGAACTGAACTTCGCCTTTTATTTTCAATACTACAATAATACATGCTACAATACTTTTTTTGTAATGATATTTGTAACCATTGAAAATAATGAAGACGATTATTATTATTTTTATATGTGATCAATTGTCGGTGCGTCAGTGAGGGTGGAGTGGGATTGAAATGTCAAAAAAAATCATATAATTCTCAAAAGACTCTGTCGAGGAATTTTGAATGCAGATTCGGATTGAGGGTGACAAATAATATATGAAATGAGACATGTGATCATTTGTCGGTGCGTCAGTTAAAGTGGAGGGTGGAGGGTTGAGAGATAAAAAAAATTCATAACATTTGGAGAAGACTCTGTCGAGGAATTTGGAATGCAGATTCGAAATAACGGTGACAATCATCATATAAAATGAGATATGTGTTCAATTGTCGTTGCGTCAGTGAGGGTGGAATGGTGTTGAAAGATCAAAAAATTCATAACATTTTCGAAAGACGCACCGACAAATGATATAACATAACATATCTTATTTCATATGTTATTCGTCACCCTCAATTCGAATCTGCATTCCAAATTACTCGACAGTCTTCTGAAAATGTTATGAATTTTTTTTACATCTCAACCCCACTCCACCCTCACTGACGCACCGACAATTGAACACATATCTCATTTTATATGTTATCTGTCACCCTCAATCCGAATCTGCACTCAGAATTACTCGACAGAGTCCTTCGAAAATGATTTTCTCAGTTTTTTACTTCACGATGATCCCTCCTTTCTCCGCCTCGACGAGGTAACAGATACTTACTTACTCTATTTTCAATATACACTAATCATGGAATTGAATTCTGCATCAAATTATGCGTAAAACAACTTAATAAGACGGTAAGAAATAATCGATTAATTTTTTCTCCGTGTATCTTATGGCTGAAACTAACTTCACACCCGTTGGCCCTGTCACTCAGAAGATATTTCTAAGACAGTAACTGACACAAAACCATTGGATTTCAGTAAATGGATCTCGAAATTCACGACTCCTATTCCATTTTTTTTTAATTGTTATAACGATTTTTTTTATGCATCATATGAGTGTCGATAACAATGGGAAATAACCTGGGATATAATATTTGCATTTTTTTGTGTGAGTATCCAAGCTGTATCTACGATTATAAATAGTTTGATGAGCTTTTCCGAAATCATCACAAACTTTGCAATGCCAGAGATAACATTTTTACTCATGTACATTTTTGCATGGTTCTGAAAGGAACAGTATTTTACTAAACATTCTCATTAATGACATCAAATGAAATTGAAAATCTTGAAATGGTTGATTTCGTTTGTTTATAGATAATGTATAACATGTGAAATAGCAAAAAAATCTGTTGAAAAATCGATTTCTATAATTGAATTTACGGTAATGATTGTAAAAATCGCTTCATGACTGTTATTGCGTAACGAGGTTGGTAGTGACAGTTCAGAGCGATTTATTGAGAGTTTCTTGCACAATTTTGCTTTGTTGACTTGAATTTTCGTTTGTTGAATGAACGTATTCTTTCTGCATCAAGATTATTATTCTATGTTCAAGTATCTAGAGCAAAAAAAGAACATTGATTTCAATTAAAATATAGGCGAGGGAGCTAGCGCACCTGGTTGTGCGCCTGCCCCATGATCTAGAGGTTTGGGGTTCGACCCCATAAATATTTTTCTCTGTCCCATGGTTGAGGGATCCACGTATAACCTCATGGAAATTCCCAGTGGTGTATAGATGAGGACTAACAGTTGAAATGTTATAAACTCCGAGCTGAGTATGCGTGAACTTGAAGCCTCTCGGAAGGAATTCACACAGCTCATATGCTTACTCTGACGAATTGATCATTACATATCTTAATAATGCTTATTCGAGTGCTGATTACAAAATTGCGGATGAGGAGCATATTATCGATGTAATCGATAGGTATGACCAGATTTGGTCTATCTTGATGGGAAGTGGAAGAAAAAGTGAAAAAATAACTATTTTTTCAATAAAATTGTTTATAAGTAATTAACTAACAGGTTTTGGGCTTGGTAACCGAAAAAATCGTGATCAGCGACCCAAAAACCATAAAATAACACCAAGTTACCGAAGCCCCCCGCTGGCGGTCGGACTGTAAGAGAACTTGTCTAGTTCATGATTTTTTTTTATTGCTTCACTATGAATTCAAGAGAATATTTCCCTCATATAATAAATGTCCCATTAGAGCAATGCAATTATCGAAAACTTACAGCGGTAATTGCATTGTATCAAGTCACCATAACAACACATTTGAAACCGTATCGCTAGACGTCAGTTAACAACTCAAATAAATGTCACATAGACTTCACAAATAGAAAAACATTTCGCGTTCAGGTGAGTACTCCATACAATCTATAGAGTAAAGTATAAATGAACAAAAAATAACATTTCCTTGAGAATTTCTTTATTCGTGAAATATTCCAATGAATTACATTCGTGCATAAAAATGACCAGATAATTTTGCATTCAAGCGTGATATCTTATACAAATTGCCTTCGGTTATTTTCATATTTTGTAAAAGAGCCAAAAGTCAAAATATGAAAATAAACTTGCAATTATTAGATATCACGCTTTCTTGCAAAATTATCGGTGATTTTTATGCACTCGTGCAATTATAACCGATAATTGACCTATCTCCAACGTCAATATGAAGTCAATTTTCAATGCGGAGTAATTGAATTTAAGCATAATGCTCCCCAACCCTTTATGGGGTTGAAAAAATTCATTTTGAAATAACAGTACTTGAAGTACAAAGAATATAGTACTGACAATGGATGAAGTCTGAATTCATAGCTGCTGGATAACTGTCTCATAGAAAAAAAACAACGGCCGATAATAATAGTAATGAATTCTAATCAACGGCCATGGAATTATATTGAACTGATATTTGTTTGTTTTCCATTCTGGTATAGGTAGATGGTTTTGTGTTCAAAACCGCTTTAATTATTCTGAATAGTTTATATAGCGAAAGTCACCGTTTCCCTCCGAATTTGAAGAAAATTTTCTCTTTATTACTTTTAATAAATTTTGCTTCATTTTTGAGTTTCCAAAGCTTCTTGCCTGTTTCCGTATGACTATTTTGGTTTCGTGATATGCTTTGGCGAATATTATTTTTGTATTGTTGGCCTTTGAAACAACCAGATTAATCAGATATACAGAAGTTTCCTTGTCTATTCTCAAACTGTTGAAATCTAGGTTGAACTTCGAAGAAGACTTATTCTCTTCCATACGAGTAGGTATGATATATTTCTCTTCGCTTATAGACTATGGTACATATATTTATATATATTTTTGTTACATATCCGAGTTTTCGAAACTGCTGAAGAGTTTATTAGATGCATTTCCTTCCTATCATGTGGTAAAAAACTATACATTTTTTGTGAGTTCCAACGAAAACTTCTCTCATTGTCAAATTTCCCCAAAAACAGGAAGTAGAAAACAGAACAAATTCCCGGAGAAGTCGGTGAGTCTATTTCAATGGAACTGATCGAGTAATGGATCGAATAATTAGATACAAAATAATAATGAATTCCTTATAATCGGTAAGATTGGAACCTTTGGTGTAAAAGTGGAAACTTTCAATTACCCGACTACTCAATCAAGTATCAATTTCTTCTCCTGAAAATGCTCACTTGGTTAGCAGAACGTGCGTCGAGTGCGAGTGATATCAGTGTGATGTTGGGGTAATTGATCTCTATTGTAATTTTCAACGAATTCTTTATTTGGGTTTCGAAATGTAACACTCTAGGCTGTCTGGACTTCTAGATGGTATCATTTCCAGGACTTTTTGATAGAAAATATTTGTATATTTGTGTGGATTCACTTACCACCAGATGGGGGATATCATCTTATTTCCAAGGGTATTTCAATTTTCAATATTTTACACATATTGATATTTATTTTTGATTAGTAATAAATGTTATTTTGGTATGGTATTCTATAACCAACGTTATTCCGAGTTATTCCCCAATACCACAGAGGAAAAATCTCAACAGAATATTCATTCCGCTTTGGGATCGAACCCATTAGCTCTTGATCATGAGCCGGGCACACAACTAACTGCGCCAACTCACTCTATAAATATTTCTAATGTTGGGTTCAGTCTTCATCATGAAAGGAGACGAAACATTCAATGCAGAATACAAACATGATAAAAACAACATTCATTCTGGAACAAATGCCAAAAAGGCAAATTTATGGAACAATAAATTTCACTTCAACTTATGCTAAGTAATTTTAAGGTAATATTGATATTTTTGCAGCACTCATTAGGAAATACGCATGCATATTAATCGTAAATGTGATTGAATAAAAGCGGGATGTTTTGAAATCGACCACTTTCAAGTAACAATTATTATCAATGATGAATTGAACTGACTGATTTACTGTATATGATTCATGCAACAAAATTATCAACTATCAACTGACAAGTAACAAGTAAGAGTTGTCTTTAATGTGCAGGTTATGACAGATCAACCAAATTTTTCCTCAATTTATTTTTCGGGATTGTTTTTCTGTTCTGTTGAATGTGAGCGAGTTTAAATGGAAACTGTAGATGCGATTCTGGTGGACCTTCTCAGGAAAACAATGATATTTCATTTCAGATGAAATGAAAGTTTATGTAAGGTTAAAGTTGATCCCCTTCCACAAGCTTTGATCATTGTTAAATTTAGGTACATTAATGCCTTCTTTTTTATTACTATCTACTTGATGGTTGTTGATAATTGAAGCTGCATAAATCCACCCTATTTCAGTATTTATAGTAATTCGTTCTGTTATTTGCGCATGCCCAGAATCATATCACACTCTCACATCGTAGAGTTGATTTATAATGGTCCACGAAAATACCAGGAATGAGGTGTATAACATGTCAATTATAGAAAATAGAAAGACTTGTTTCGAACGTTGTGAGATTTCCATTATTTACTAATTTGATGTTGATATCCACTGTGTGTTTCATATTTCTGTTCCATTCAACGAATTATAATTCTAAATCTGTTCTATATCGATGCTCCCCTTCCGATTTATTCCTGTAGAGAAAAGTTAAAGTTCGATGAAAAGCATTTACTTGGTGCAAAATTGAATTTTCAAAATTCTGGTCGAAAATAGAAAAATTTTCTTTCGGTTTCTTTCTTTTATCGATGATAGCACATACTGCATTTGGCGAAAAATTTCTCCTGCGGAAAATGTTTATCATATTAACATATCACAAAAGACCTGCGAAAGAATACTAGGAGACTTAGCATTCCAGTACAAGTATCACGATTTGGATTATTTGGCTCGGAATTATTTTCTAAAATACATTTTTAGATTCAGTAGCTCGTTTTTCATACTAATCCTATTTTGGCTGGGAAAATATACTGCGGCGTGAGATCTATCCGGTGATCACATTGGTGAAACAAATATTTTCGAATAATATGATGAGCATTGACAGTTCCATCAAGAAAATTATTATACAGGGTGTCCCTGGACTTCCTCTTTTCCTTTCGGGAATGTATAGATGGGGTGAAAATATCACCAGTACTTCATATAACTTTTTTTCCTAAAATCCTTCGTTACCAAGTTACGGGCCCTCAAAGTTACAAAATGAAAAATGTTTTTCTTTGATAACTTTTCAAGTGAATATTCAAAATCATCCAAATTTTGGTAATTGACCAAGCAATTCAATTCCTTCGATGAGCTTTCATACAGGAGTCAGTTGTTTTGCTACAAAGTCAGGAACGGACTACCCCCGATGGTCCACACCCCAAAACTTTGAAATGACAGATATTTTTCAATATTTTTCAACAAAATAAGGTTACTTGGACAATTTTATGAATAAAAGTACTCGTGTAGAAAGTCGATCGGAGCAACGAGTCTTGATAAAAATGTAGTTTTACTCGACGACATCAAACCCGTTCGTCCACCATTATTTGAAATGAATAATTATCAAAGCAGAAATAATAATGATAACGTTAATTCAACAACATTTATCCTGAGATGTCTACCATTATTCGAAAATATTAGTTTTCAAAGAAAATAGAAATGATAGGTAAAATGTTCATAACGAATTTTTATAAACAAACACGTTTAACTAACGAAACTCAAGAGCCTCAAGAGCAAACATGAATGAATAATCCGCTACAGAAACTGCTCGATATGACCACCTTCTCTCTCTATACATTTTCTTAGTCTGCGAAGACACCCTCTCTGTACTTGAAATAGCATTCCAGGGTCGTTTCGTATGGCTTCACAATGTAATGTTATTCTATTCAACAATGCATCTCTTGTGTGAATAGGTGTAGCGTAAACAAGGCTTTTTAGATGCCCCCACAGAAAGAAATCCAATGGATTTGAATACGGAGACCGCGACGGCCATGAATATGGCCCACCTCTACCAATCCATCTATTGTGGAAAATATGGCTCAGATGGTCACGCACAATCAAACTAAAATGAGGAGGAGCGCCATCATGCATAAACCACATATCTCTTCGGGTTTGCAATGGAACATGTTCCAAAAGTCCATTCAAATCGTTCTGAATGAACTCCAAATAACGTTCTCCATTCAATCGGTCCTGTAGAACGAATGGTCCTATAAGATGGTTTCCTATGATACCAGCCCAAACATTCACGTTGAATTTCCGTTGGTGTTTGGTTTGCAATATCCCATGGGGATTTTCTTCGGCCCATATATGGAGATTATGAGAGTTGATAACTCCATCTCTACTGAAACCTGCTTCATCAGTGAATGAAACTCGATTAATAAAAGTCATATCCTCTCTTTGCCTATCCATGAACCAATTGGCATATTCCAGTCGTGCTGGAAAATCTTGAGATGTCATGGCATGTACCTTCTGGATGTGAAATGGGTGGAGCAGTTGTTCCCTAATCATTCTATGAATAGTGGACTTGGATGTATGGAACTGTTCTGATAGATTTCTGATGCTCATTGAAGGATCATCAGCGACGGCTTCCAAAATATTTTCCTCCAATACAACGGTACGTACAGTCCTAGGAGCGCCCTCACCACCTCGTTTTGGCAAAACTGTACCTACAATAATATCGAAATTAAACAACGTGCTCAAATTAATTATCAATTATTACATACCTGTCTCCCTCAAGCTGCAATCGACACACTCGAATGTTTCTCTTGACGGTACCGTTTGATTGGGAAAATGCTCGGAATACAGACGACGAGCTTCTGCAGCATTACAAAATGCTCGTCCTTAATATACATGCATATCTGCATATTCATTGAATGTAAACTGTTCGGCCATATCAAAAAAATTCAAAATATCCTATAGAATATTGACAATACAATGATAGTCATATGACAACGCACCACTCAACAAAACAAAATCGCATTCCAGTTTCTCATTTTTTATGAAAACTTTCTAAAAGGTTTTTTTGTCAACATCTGTGAAAGAATTTGAACATAATTATTCCCTGGATATTTTTCACCTGATCATGTGCAGCCGTTTTTGTAGTTCATTCGTTTGCTTTTTATTAGTATAGGTAAATATTTTTTCCGATGTGCGTTTTTTCAGCTAAATTTGATTCGTGTTAAAGAATTTCTCCCATAAAATTATAATCATCAGTGAAACTCCTCAACGGTTTAGCTGTGAAGAAGAATTTGAAACATTCAAATGTTGAGTTTCATGAGATTCAGATAACTGATCAACACGAAACGTGATTATTCCACACGTATACATACAAAATATGAAATGAATTCGATATGTCATAGTAGAGTAGCTTGTTAGTTTAAAAACACCACGAATCTACAGAACTTGATATTTCTTTTGAAAAAATATCTGCTTTCACAATTGTGAATTAAACTTCCATATAGGCACTGTACTTTTTGTTTACGACTTCATTTTAGCATACTTTGTATTATTCCTGTTATAAATGTTGTTGAATTAACGTTATCATTATTATTTCTGCTTTGATAATTATTCATTTCAAATAATGGTGGACGAGCGGGTTTGATGTCGTCGAGTAAAACTACATTTTTATCAAGACTCGTTGCTCCGATCGACTTTCCACACGAGTACTTTTATTCATAAAAATGTCCAAGTAACCTTATTTTGTTGAAAAATATCTGTCATTTCAAAGTTTTGGGGTGTGGACCATCGGGGGTAGTCCGTTCCTGACTTTGTAGCAAAACAACTGACTCCTGCATGAAAGCTCATCGAAGGAATTCATTTGTTTAGTCAATTACAAAAATTTGGATGATTTTGAATATTCACTTGAAAAGTTATCAAAGAAAAACATTTTTCATTTTGTAACTTCGAGGGCCCGTAACTTGGTTACGAAGACTTTTAGGAAAAAAAGTTATATGAAGTACTGGTGATATTTTGACCCCATCTATACATTCCCGAGAGGAAAAGAGGAAGTCCAGGGACACCCTGTATTATAGATTGAAAATATCTATTAAAATTTTGTTACGAAGTGATTAATTCAAATAGAATAGAAGGGTGGCGATGAATCAAATAATCTTTTGATCAGTCTTCAAGTACGCCTGTCCAGACTGTCGAGTGAATTTTAATTTTAAGTTAGAAACGACTCGAGTTGGTGAGAATTATCTTGCACCGACGAGGGGCCAATATAGCCTAAGAGCCAACCACTGAAATAGAGCTGCAATTTATAGAACGATTAAAACCACCTTATCAGTCTGCCTTAACACCATTGATTGATTCGGGCACGTGGCAGCTTTTCATTGGTAGGGGTGGGCGTGGAACCGTCGTTAAGGGGTTGAAAAAGTGATTAAAGGTGTTCAATTTATAAAGCGCTGGATTTCGGTGTGATTGTAGCTGAATGTATTCAAAATTCGAACATAATGTGCGAAGTGAAGTGCCGAAGTCTTCTCATTTATAGAGGGTTAGGACAAAATATTTTCGTTACATTCAACACACAGGGTAGTGTTTGTAAAATGACGCGAAAATATTAAGCAGAACACCTTGCCAAGCGCCGATAAAGAGTGAGAAATGCGAGCACGATAGTCGTCATTCTGATGCTACAGTTATTTTTTATTATGAACGTTGTACGTCATTCTATTGTTATGAATTGAAGGGAGTACATATTTCATTCATTATTATTATTATTGTTTATTATTTCTGTCTTAACATCTTTTTTTTTCAATTTCATGCATGTAATTGTACATGAATACCTGGTATCAGAAACGGCTAGATATCTTGATAATTCTTCTGAATATTCAAGTATGAAAATAACCGTTATAACTGTTCATGAAAAAGCTATTAATACTCTGTAAGATTAAAAATTTATAAAATTGAAATAATTTATTCATTACTCGCTAACTTTAATTGAGTACTTAGACGAGTACTTGAACAAAAATTTTAAAAATGTAACATAATCATTTAGGAGAAATATTTAGATTTATGTTATGGTAATGATCTTTTGAGAAAATATAATGATATTTAATCATTGTCCTTTAAGAAGTATCCCTACATTCCAGGAAATGCGTTATATGTGTTATTTGTGAATTGGAAATCATGACTTCAGCTTCGCCAATGTGTATAATTTGTGAGAGTGCAAGTGCAAAATTAGAATTGTTTAACGAAAAGTGTCGGGACATCAAAAAAATTTGCCTCAACTACGGATTAAAATATGGTGATATTGATCTAATATCTGCCCCAAGTGACTCAAAAGGGTACCCCCGCAAATGTCGTGTTCGTTTCATCGCGGTGATGAGTAAATATTTCAAGAAGATGAACTAGCCAGTACGTCTTCTGTAACTCCGCATCAATTTACATCAGTTGAAGACAGTGTCATCGAAGGACATATTGTAGAAAAACCGGAGGAACAAACGCTCACTTTATCGTGTGACTCTGCAACGATTAGTTCATAGGAAAGTATTGAAAAATGCATATTTTGTGATAAAACTCGCGCAAAGGTAAAAGGGAAAAAATCGAATTGCGTACAGCGAAAACAAATATTTTCAAAGATACTTTGGAAGCCCAAGTCGTGGAATTGAATGATTACTAATTGTTAAATTTGAGCTACCACGATCCTTGCAAAGGAGCTTACCAAATTAAATTTCGATCATTTACCGACTCACAATGCCCACCTACTAATTGGCACATCAAAACGAATAATTGAAAAATCGCTTTCGAATCATTATCCACTTTTATCGAAGATTACGTGTTGAATCGACGAAAATGCGTTCTCTTGCACTCTTTATTGAGCTCGTTGAAGAGTAATTTGCGTGAAATATCGGATAGTGAAGCAAGCAGTCTGAGAAACTTCAATATAAATATTCCATATTTAAAATATTTCTTGATATTTTATAAATCTTTAAAAATTTTATAGATTTTTATTCTAATGATAGAGTATTGATAGTTTTTTCAGATCAGTTATAACGGTAATTTTCATACTCAAATATTCAGAATAAATATCAAGATATCTTAGCCGTTTTTGTTACCGTGTTTTCATGTACAATCACATGCTTTAAATCAAAAAAACTAATGTTGAGACAAAAATAATAAACAACAATGAATAAAATATGTACTCCCTTCAATCCATAATAATAGAATGACGTAAAACGTTCATAATAAAAAATAACTGTAGCATCAGATTGACTATCGTGCGCGCATTTCTCACTCTTTATCGGTGCTTGGCAAGATGTTCGGCTCAATAATTTCGTCAGTCATTTCACACACACTATCCTGTGTGTTGAATGTAACGAGAACATTTTGTCCTAGCCATCTATGGATGACTTCGGCACTTTACTACGCACCTTTAACGTCACTTTGTTGTTGTTTTTGTTCTAAAATTGTTCGTTTCCGTTAACCAGCTGACGAACGTCAACCCTCAGACTTGGCACTACTTTTCCCCCAAGCAAATCGCTAGTCAATATCATTTTCGAATTTTGAATATATTTAGCTACAATCACACAAAAAAACAGCGCTCTATGAATGGAACACCATCAATTAATTTTTCAATCCCTTTGCGGCCGTAACACGCCCACCCCCACCAATAAAAAGCTGCCAGGTGCCCGAATTAATTAATAATGGTGTTAAGGCACACCACTGATTAGGTCGTTTTATTCGTTCTATGAATTTCTGCCCTATTTCCATGGCAGGATCTTCGTCTGATAAGCCCGAAATCGATCGGCAAGTATTCCGTCCCAATAATTAAAAATTAATTCCACGTCTTTCGTGGTATCAGCCAGGGAGGTTTTCTGACAGGTGTCAGCTACAAACCTAGTGTGTAGGGAATGAGTTCGAATTGTTCGAAAGGTTATTTGATGCAAATCAATTTGGAGTGTTTTCACCAAAACGGAAAAATATTTCGGGGGTGTTTTCTACATACATGCAAATTTCGTATTCTTCCGCAAAATTGGCAAAATTAATTATCGCGTATGATAATTAACAAATGTTAAAAAACTCTGTTATAAGTATTTGTGACTGAAATAATGATAAATTTGTCTTCGCTTAATGTTTCAATACTTATTAGCAGACACGATAAACATTCGTTGTGATACAGCAGATTTTGATCCTTTGAACGGAGTCAAAACCACGGTCAAAACTATTGATATGGTTTAGGACAAGGCTGCTCAACCCTATACCCGCTAACGATTTTTGAATGGCCCGCACAAACAAGTCTTCAAATACCCACCAAATTGATTGAGACTGACAAATTTGTAGCCGAGGCAGGAACGAAGTGACCGCGAGGCCTAAGATGAGCTTTGCATTCATGTGAGTGCACATTTCTTCAACTTGAGAGAACAGGTCCCGCTGTTTTCAGAGGGGATACGGCCTTCACCCTTGGAAACTCATTTACTGAAGAAGACATCCTGGTTGAGTGATCTTTCATTTCTTGTTGACGTCACGAATTACCTCAAAGAGTGTTCACTTTCGACTACGTTCAATTTGATAAGGGGATTCTGAGCAAAATTATATTTTTTTTCAATTATTTTGGCCAAAGAAAATATTTACTTCACTAAAAAAAATTGAAGTGAAACTATTGCAATTTTCAATTGTTCAAAATACGATTATGAAATTAGATTCCTATCACAGTCGTTTGAGAGACGATTTCAAGACTACTTGACAACAAAAAACAGAATTTACAAATTTTTATAAATCCCCTCATAATCAGATTTGACTTAAATAGTTGGTCATCCTGTCAATATTCAGTGGGAACCTGTTGAACTTTAAAATCATGTATATATATATATATATATACTTATATGTTATATGTCCTGAGGGTACATTACAATATAGAATTGTCAAAGGCCCTCCATGAATGCCCCAATCCTCCACTTGGCTCAACTGTCAAATAGGTTGAGCAGCCTTCGTTCAGGGCTCGAATGTTGTTGTTGTTGTTGAGTTCGGGTTGAACCGCGTCTGGAGTTTTGTTTTCGACGTTTCTGCTCCGATTTTGAAGCCATTTTCAAGAGTAAATGTGACTTCACGCTGAGGTCTCAATCTGCCTATTCCCCAGGTCTCGTCACGAGTTCTTTCTAAGGTGCCTACTCCTTAGATCGAACTGAGGTATCGAGGGATGTTGGGTGGTATTTATAGCAGCGGGTGATGCTACCACCCAACATACCGTGTTCTGTGGTTTTGATCCTCTGAAGGGTTATTATCACGACGTTTCTGCTAAGTCTCATTTGCCATCTTCTAGGTGATATCTGAAGTTTCGACCTCCGAACTCGACTCGAGTTCGAAGGTCGAATATATAACGTGATATTCAAGCTTAATATAATCCATTTTTGGGAATAGACTATAGGGTGGTTTACTCTCAGAACAGAAACACACTCTGTTCCTTGTTCCGTAGAAAAAAATCACTCCTACAGGGGACCGAGGGTGGAAATATCAACCATTAAAAGTAAAAATGAAATCTCATTAAGGCCGGCGATCAGTGTCTTCCATGTTCATTTCCGATTACATTTGGGAACAATAAAACATTCAAATTTGGCACGCTTATTGAAAAAATGTTGAATTTTGAATGAATACAAAAAATTTCATCTTTCTTCAAAATTTCCAAAAAACAAATTAGTATTATCGAAATTAATTCGGAAACAAGGCATTTCTATTATTTCAACCGAAAGCCCTGTAAAAGTTACGTATATTCTGACAAATTCAAACTGTTAGAATGCTTCCTTGCGAAATGCAATTAGAATTAGAAATTTGGCGGCATTTCCCCACTATTAAGAGTTTCATGAAATACGTCGCAACTTACCCAAATTTTTAGTTCAGCCGCTGACGGACAGATGGTGATGAGGCATGTGGTTTCGGAAAGCAGTTTCGATTACGGAAACACGCTGAAAGCGGTTCTTGGTTTCATTGCTTCTTTCCACATGGCTGACTTAGACATTGGCGTAGTTGTTTACAACGAGAGAGGGTTGCGCTTTATCGATAATGGGTGTAATATTTACGTATGAGTTCTTTTAGGAAAGCAACCAGTTTCTATATATGATATCAATTATGAACAATGAATGAGTTGGTCTTATATATTAGGTGGTGAAGTTATTTTGAAAATGATATCCTGCCTATGAATCTCTCTTAGCTAATTCAATTTTGCAAAAATGCGTAGGTACTCCAAATAGAGTTGCTTTGTATCTCAATTTAAAAGTTATTAAGAAAATAACAGGGAGTGAATTAGACATAAAATAATTATTAAACATGATCTGAACTTTTCAATAACACAATTTGAAAATGTCAACAAGGAAAAGTGTTATTTAATCATTATTGGACATCGAGTGATGCTTCAATGAAATTTAAAGAATAGCTGCAGATAATAGAAAAATGACGAATGCAATGATAAACTAGAATAATCAAGCTCTATTCTGAGACTAGTAAGAACTTTCTAGCATCTGGTATAATTCAGGAATCAATTGTTAAACTTTCAAAATAGCTAGAATACTGATTTGTTGCTTAGGAAACTGTGTAGTCAACTGTCAATTTGTCAACAAGAGGGCAGAATGAATCTCCAAAAAGGGGACATGTACAAACTTTTCATGATAAATTAATATGAGAAAATCCCTACATGAAGTTGATGAATTATTGTACCATATGTGAGTCATAATTGTGCAATAGTGCTACGTGAGTGCTTTCAAGACGTTTTCTCCATATAAACGAGAACAAGTGAATGTGTGCCAAAGATCACCAATATTCCGAGTCGAATGCCATGTTGGATTTCCGTTCCCAAGGCTGAGTCTACTGTAGTTTCCAGTTTGCTGTACATCCAGTGAAGGATAACCTGGTAACTCCTTACATATTCGTTGCAGCGTATATTCATTCCTCTTTTTCGTTTGAACACTTTTCGCGATAACATATTGTTCGCGCTGCTGACCGACCCTCGTATAACGTATTCAGTTCAGGCGTGGGCAAATTCCACTTTCCTATACTAGTCTTCTTCAATCCAGATCAGTTAGTTCGAGAAAAAACGTGAGAAGGCAGTTTTCACCTCACTCGATTATACTTTTGAATCCCGGTATTTTGGAAAGCAGACTCCCTGAACGAAGACAAAACCTACTAGGTACTTACTGCACACCCGAGCCTTTTGAGAAGTTTTTTTGGTACTTACGTATTTTGGTGCCTAGAACACGAAATCCCGAATAAGTCAAAATGCGTGAGATTGGTTTACCGGCCTGCTTTTTCACTTGAAGAAAGGAAGATAGAACCACACGTGTTAACTCGTCGCCCATTCATAATATTATTTTTTAGCTTTTAGTACATGAGCTATATCATTATTATCTTTTTTATGGAACCGTTTAACATGATTTTTTTCAACTAATCCATTTTCAAATTATTCAGTTCCTGATTTTGTTTCTTAATACCTCCCCATATAGGGTGTAACTGAAGTACGTTTAAGAAAAAAAGTATATACCTATAAACTTGCATCCGGAAATGCTTCCTTTCGTACGCTGTCATTGTTCAATTCAAATTGCCCTAACTTCCTTGACATTAACCTTTTGGTACTTTTCATGAGAAAACCTAGTTCCTACATCTCTTTCAAGTGAAAAAGATACACTTCCACTGAGGCGCTAAGCGAGACGCTAAGTGAAGTTGGTGAGAACATTACAAAAACTCACTATGTGGTAGATTTCGTCAAAGTAAACAACTCTTCCCTATAAAATGTTAATCGAAGAATGATTCATTTTCGAGATACAGATTATTAAACTTTTTGAAAACATGGTTGATTTTTGTCATCAAGTTTTTTGCAATTTCAGTTATTTTCATTAAACTTTATACGTTAGGGTTCGGACATACTTCTTTAAAACTGAACATTATCAAACGGCTTAATATAGCCAAATTTGATCTCAATAATTTCTGTCCCTCTCCGCTTGCAAATCAAAAATCGAGGAGGCTATGAACGTTTTTTTTCATCAAAGTAGAAGTTCGCTGTCACATTTTCAACTATTCATTAACAAATTCACAGTTCGGAGTTCATGCCCGACTTTACGAATTCTGAAATGGCTGAGAAGGTTTTTGCATGCATACAGCTTTGCCGACTGAAATTCAAACGAGGTCAGACTCATCTATCAGGAGAGGTATCCCCATGTTTCGAAAAAATTCAATAATCTGTATTTCGAAAACGAATCATTCTTCGATCAACATTTTATTGGAAAAAATTTTATATTTTGTTTTTTATTTTCAAGTGATACTTTGTTTTTGTAATGTTCTCAGCAACTTCACTCAGAGCCATAGGAGCTAATCGAAATGAATCAATATAAAAAATTCTTTCCTTCATTTGTATCGTCGAAAGCAAATATAGGATTTACTTCTGTGAAGAAACCTGAACTGGCACCGGTCGGATATAATTCAATGCCCTTCGTGGATTTAGCCAGGGAAGTAGTTGTTTTCTGACAGGTGCCAGCCGAAACCTACTGTGTGGGTAATTTAAGACTGGCCTGAACAGATTGTTCGAAAGATGATTTAAAAATGGTAAATATCTCGGAAACGTTCACCTCCAGTATCACATACCAATAAAACTAGGTTTTCAGTAGGCTCGACTGTGGGAAAAAGACATCAATAATAAAAAACCGGTTCAAAGTTTCGTTTAGCATGCTCGGTGATTGTTTGAACCAACCTACGTATTTTTATGCGTTGAATATGAATCTGAAGGCAAAACTCGCCAGTTCTTTTTTCGTTCGTGAGCAATCGCCCTTCAAAGAAGCATTTTCAACTTTTTTTTCCATGAAACTAATGACACAGTCGTTCTTCATCATCAAATTCCGCCATCATGACCTTTTTTCCCATCAAATATATTTTTCATAAAAAAACTACTCGAAAATCCACGACCGTTCAATATTTTTTCTCGCGGAATTTCAAAGTGGATTTTTTCATGGAAATTGGAATATTTCATGAGAGAAACGACCCAATAAAGTAGAGTCTGATGTAAAGATGACGACATACTGATATAGAACGAGACTGTACTATTAATTTTATTATACCTATACAGTGAGGTCCATGAAGTGTGCAACAAATTGGATTTTTTTGTATTACTCTACCTACAACCGAAATTCAGATACCGCCAAATGTTGGTGCATATTCGATAACCAATTTACATGCATTCAGATTGGCAACTGATCGAGTAGTATACAGGGCAGAACAGAAATATTAAATTTGTACAAGAATGAAGTACCTCCCTTTTGAACAATATGGGATAATTCCATGAGGAAACATTTTCTTTTTTAATGTTCTCGTATGATGAATCCAAATCTGATTAAAGTCACTATAACCAAATCACTTTCGAATAATTTTCATCAATTAAAAGCATATTTTTTTTCTTTGCTCATTTGGTAACTCTCAACTTCATCTTTGTTGCAACGATATCTAAAATAACTCAAGAATTTCGCAATAAACATATTCAAGAAGGCAAATGATTTAATAATGATCCTGTGATTTGGTTATAGCTACTTTTTCATACATACTAATCAGAACTTTGAATCAACATCTCACGGAAGTAATTGAAAAAAACGATATTCTTTTGAGTTTTAGGCCAAGACTCCATATCGAGGCAAACCTACCATTTGTCAAAATCTTTTCCAATTATCCTATATTTGTCAAAATGGGGTTACATTATTCTTGAACAAATTGTTTCGTCCTGCCCTGTATACTGTCTGACCAGAAGTCAATCCATATGCAAATAAGTTGGTTATAGAACATGCACCAACTTCTGGCGATATTGGTAGTACAACTGTTTCAATAGATAACGAAAAAAAACTACTGATAAAGCGTTTTCTGGAAATTTCACTTGTAAAAATTATCAAAACCGCGACCCTGTTTCTTGTGGTTCTTTTCCTCCTAACTCTTGAATGGGACAAAATATAAAAAATGAATCAGTGTGATGTCATCCGTCGTAAAGAGGGAGGTATCAACTATCCTCTTCTTCAAATAGAAGGATTTTGTGACACCTTATTGAAAAGAGATTCAAACACTGAGTCAAGATCGAATCGATTGTTATGAACAGTTTGTTTGTGACTTTGGGACTCTTCAAACACACAAGAAATGCATTTGCATGTGAACCCTGTCCTGTGTTGAGTAGGTGGTAGTAGTACTTCGTCAAGCGGTATGTATTTTCTATACAGGTACGATGTTCTAACATAATTGAGGCATTTTCATTGATTTTTACAGGAAACTGTTTTTGCTACCTTGTGAAAACCCCGAAAAAACAGTTCAGGAAATAGCGGCCCGGCCCGGTTCAGAATTCAGATTAAAAAAGGGTAGCAAATGCTTCCACGTCGATAACATCATTGCTTTGATATCAGAAAATGTAGGTCTATCTCAACATGGGAAGGTTTTTTTTTCAGTGGTTAACTCAAAAATGAATTGTGCCGGTACTCGCTCAAAATCCACGATCAACATAATATAATATTGCACTTTCCTGTATGATTGTTAGTGCAAAGGTACAGGAAACTGTAGTATTTTGTATTAAGTCAAGAATTATAGAAGCAAATTTCGATTTTCCTTGTACAGTTGAATAGTGAATAAATAAAGTACCTACTCTCTGAATTGAACTGTCAGTCATCAGTCAACAGATTGTGCTATTTTTCAGTAAGGAATGAAATTTGCGGTGTATTTACTCCGAACCAAAATGTAGGTAGAGGTACCCTTCGTTCCCCCAATACCTTTCACAGCAAAATATGGCCGGCAAACATCAAAGTATCAAAGACGCCGACTCTATGGACTACGCATTTTCACAATTGGCATTGGCTTTCCACAAGAGGGGAGGGGTGAATACGCCTAGATTCTTCTGTTGGTTCTTCTCCCTACTTTTTCATCTCAAGTTAGGACATTGATTCATGTATTGAAGATTGAAGTATTCATGCAGCCAGTTCATGATTATAAACAATGATTATAAACAGCAATGAGTTGCTCTCACCAACATATTTCCAATAATTGAAACTAAAAGTATATTTGATATCGTAATATCACGTGGTACATTGATTTGCAATAAAAATGCTCGAGGGACAAAACACTAACCATTCGTGAATCTAGTAGTAGTGAACTCGGAAGAGCATGAAAGAAGTGGATTAATTTGTTTGTCTTGGTTTCTTGTGAAGTGTCTATGTTAATTTTTTATTCGATTTGGTAAATCAAATTTTGGGTTCTGAAGTTGGCTGTTTGGATGCGGATGTGTTGTGCAGCATAAAAAGAAACGGTGAGAACCGCTTTTCATTAATTTTTCATTGAAATGTTTCTTGATTGTTCCTTTTTCATGACTAGTTCCAGTCGAAAAATAACGGTTCAGTAATGTCCCTATCATATCGTGAGAGGAATAGAAATGAGAATTCCCAACGCGTACTTTAAAGAACTAACGGGTCTTGGAAGAGAGATATTCGGCAGGTTTTGAAACCAACAGGAAAATGTAGATGGTCAGATTTGTGTCACCCACTACCACTTCCCACTCCTTACACAGATAAAATAAAAGTTTGGAGTTAAAACCTGTTCGTTGATCATAATTCAATATATTGCGGCCTTGATGCACTTTTTCCTTCGGTATATACAGTACGGCCGTGAAGAGTCCCCCCCCCCCCATCAATTTATAGTTCCCTTTAATGAAAAGATGTTTGAGACGTCACTCGTCGCCGAATTTTTTTCAAATGGAAAGGAGGCGTTGTTATACCCCGTTTGAAAGATCTTTTCAACTCTATCCAATCATATTTTATTTTTGGAATCAAACTAGACGCTCTTGTCTTATTATTAGCGAACCGATTTTCTATTCAAGAATCTCCAAACAAACATCAATTAACGGAATTTTGGAAGTTTATTAAAAACTTACTTCAATTCATCTTAATAAACGTTCAAAATCTATTTTCTGAAAGTAATAATATCTGTTCATAAATTCTTTTCTCACACTATTGGATGTTTCTGTGCAAATTAGTAAGTTATAGGGCCAGTTGCACCGCTCTGCTTAAGTTGTTGTTCATCTAGGACACGCTTTTTTTCTAAGTATTTGCCAATCAGCTCCCTTGTTCCTTAACGATTAAGCCAAGCTCGGTTGAATCTTTTGTGCGTTGGAGCGGTGCAATTGGCCCATAGTATCGAACCATTGATTGATTGATTTTCCATTGATTCGATACATACAAAAGTCTGTATGTTCAAACAAGAAACTGAATCATTTCGAAAGAAAAAAGCAACAGATAAGGAACGGCTGTGTGCGAACAATCTTTTACACACCGATCGAAAGTGAATTTCAGACAGCAGTTGATTGAAAATCATCTTTCTCCTCCTGAAATGTCAATCACGAATGAGGACTTATTCAATTTAATACAAAAAGGAAACGAGGAAATAAAAAAAGAATTGAATAGTATCAAAACCGATTTCAAAAAAGAACTTGAGGCAGTGCGAAAACAAAACGAAACACTAGAGAAAGAGGTCCTGGAACTGAAATATAAACTGAATGAATTGGAAACAAGATCAAGAAAATATAATTTAGTGCTATATGGAGTGGAAGGTGATGAGTCGCAAACACAAAATAACATTATGAACATATTCAATGAGATTCTCGAAATACCTTGTACAATCTGTGATTTCAGAGACATCTATAGGATTGGTAGAAATAAAAATACTACGAGACCAGTAATAGTAGAATTAGTAAGCATAATAAATAAAAATAAAATCTTGGAAAAGGCCAGAGAGAAATCACCTGTATTGAAAAACAAAAAAATCTACATATCTCAGGATTATTCTTCTGAAGATTATCAAAATAGAAAATCATTGATTCCCCATCTGAAGTCTGCACGAGCAAATCATCATCAGGCGTTCATTAAAAATAATACGTTGGTTGTTGAAGGCAAACCTTATAGACCGTTGGCCCATGACACAAACATTGTCGATAATCTATGTTCGTATGCCCTTTTGGGGATATACTCAGGAGGCTTGGGAAACCGGGAAAAAGTGCCTCCGAGCGTCTGTGACCAGTCCTTGCACCTGCTGACCTCCACTTCCGGTTGAAAAAAAAGGGTTAAGTATTCGAGGAACGAGGAAGCTCGGCCATGTGGATACATTATCGTATCTTGCAAAAATAACCGGGCGCTAGCCGGTTTGCGTACGTCTAGGTCGCTGCCGGAAGGAGGCATACGAACCGGAAGTGGCAATTTCCCACTGGTGATGGACGATGATCGAGGAAAGTATGCCCTTTCGTGGAACGACTCCTTTCGACCCATTGAACACTATCCGACATTTGCATACGATTTCGGAAAGGGCATCTCGATTTATGCCAGCATCAACTAACCGGACTAACCTAGAAATAGTCGATAATTTATGTTCGTATGCCAATCTCGGTGCCGATAGAATACGACATTTTAGGTAACAAAAGCTGGTTTGCATACGCCAAGGTCACTACCGGAAGGAGGCATACGAACCGGAAGTGGCAATTCTCCACTGGTGATGGACGATGATCGAGGAAAGTATGCCCTTTCGTGAGAAGTAAACTCTCACAGTTACACCAAATGACAAAGAATATTATAGCTATGGACAGCTACTCTCCATAATTATAGCTTTGAAACTAACGAGAGGATGCTTTCTGAATCGGTAAGAAACTGAAGGTTCAGGGGCGGGGCAAGTACTTCAGTGCCCCGGTTTATAGATCGTCTGCGAAAAGAACGCGAATCGCTACGGCTGGATTCACATGGACATCTGGACGTTGAGTTTGGCGGGCAAGTTTGAATGAATCGATCCCACTCGTACAATGGGAGATTAATATTTTCCCGACTTTTTTAAGGTCCGATTGTATGTTATTGGAAATATTAATGTAGTAAGCCCTGATTTAACCCATGTACACACTATCGACCATGTTTGGACACTCGCAAATAGATGTGCCTTTTGCTCAGTGGAACACACTGGAAATGGGTTTATCGGGGGAAAAAACTTGTGGTCCCTAATGGGAGGGTAATTTCCACTTTTTTCACTTTAAATTGTTAATAAACAATAGTAGCGCGATCTTCAAGGTGAAATAATTGGTATATTTGGATTCAGCGGGACAAAAAACATAAAATAAACATTATCTGCAGAGGGGCCCTTTTATTGAAAGTTTGGGAATTAATTAAGTAATGTTGGCAACGCGCAAATTGTATGCAAACCATTATTTGATAAATACTTTCACTTCTACTAACCGTGGTCAAAATTTCAACATTTCCTCAATTATCGACTATTTCTAGGTTAGTCCGGTTAGTTGATGCTGGCATAAATCGAGATGCCCTTTCCGAAATCGTATGCAAATGTCGGATAGTGTTTAATGGGTCGAAAGGAGTCGTTCCACGAAAGGGCATACTTTACTCGATCATCGTCCATCACCAGTGGGAAATTGCCACTTCCGGTTCGTATGCCTCCTTCCGGCAGCGACCTAGACGTATGCAAACCGGCTAGCGCCCGGTTATTTTTGCAAGATACGATAATGTATCCACATGGCCGAGCTTCCTCGTTCATCGAATACTTAACCTTTTTTTTTCAACCGGAAGTGGAGGTCAGCAGGTGCAAGGACTGGTCACAGACGCTCGGAGGCACTTTTTCTCGGTTTCTCTAGCCTCCTGAGTATATCCCCAAAAGGGCATACGAACATAGATTATCGACAATGTTTGTGTCATGGGCCAACGGTCTATTACTCTTGCGAGGAGCTGAAGGATAAACCTGCCGATTTTTTTATTACTGAAGAAATTTCCATCCAAATAGGAGAAGATTATCAAAAACCCATAAGCGAGCCGAATACACCTGAACCTGAAACAGCGCCAGAATTATTCTCGTCTTCCATTTCGAAGGATCAAGAAAAAAAGAGGAAACTTGAGCTGACCCCCAACAAATCAAAAATTTTCACTCGAAACCAAAGAAAAAAACCTAATTCTCTTCATGTAAGACTTTTTTATCTTTTTTTATATGTTGCATAATAATTCAAGTAAAGAATGGATCCATTTATCAGATCTTACGAATGTGAAACAATATCTGGGCGATTAGTAGATGATATTAGTGATTACAATAATACTTGTCGATATGAGTGTGGTGGTAAATTTAGAATATTACATATGAATATTCGGAGCCTTGCAAAAAATTATGATCTATTTTCTATATTTTTGAATCAGGTCTCTGAAAAGTTTGAAGTTATCGTTTTAACTGAAACGTTCGAAATAACCGATCTCAATCTTTATGAAATACCAGGTTACAACATTATGTATAGTGAAGGTTCATTAAATAGAAATGACGGAGTTCTTGTATATATTCAATCAAATCTATGTAGTGATCATAAAATCATCCGAATTGCTCACAGTACCGGAATAGAATTATATCTGGATTCGAATCGAACCAAATCGTTACTTACAGCGTTGTATAGGTCCCCAAGTACAGATAAAAATGAATTCAATGCGGATCTCTATGCCTACTTGAAATCTAGAAAAAAATACAATTTTCATATCGTAATTGGAGACAGAAACATGGATTTGCTGAAAGATGGTAGTTTTGAAGTGGAAGAATATAAAAACATTATGGGCTCCTTTGGTTTCATCTCTCACATCAATAGAATAACAAGACCTAATAGTAAAACTTGTTTGGACCATATATATGTAAAAAATAATAATAATCACACAGATCTCGAATCATTTGTATTCAATTATGAAATAACAGATCACTTACCTATTTCTATTCAGTACAATTATAATTCACCGAAATTAAATGTAACACAATCCGATAACTATAAAACTTTCACAAACTATAATACATTGAAAACCGAAATAATGAACGAGGAGTGGTTAAACATCTATAATGGGAGAGATGTAAATGAAATGATGTTCTCGTTCATAAAAAAACTACAAGAATACTTGAAAAAACACACAAAGGAAATAAAAGTTCATAAAAATAAAAATAAAGTCAGAAAAAAATGGATAACCCCTAGTATAATAAAACTTATAGACGAGAAAAATAAGATATATAGACAGATACAGGCAGGCGCAAAAAATGATAATGACATACAAAAAACTTACAGAAATCTCAAGAACAAAATACGTGATACCATCAATCAATCAAAAAAAAAATATATGAATGATCTCATTCGAAACTGCCCAAATTCTTCCTTTAATCTCTGGACTGCTGTGAACGATATTTGTCCGAAACAGAAGTACAAGACTAACATTGATACTATAGAAATAAATGATCAAATCATAACAAACGAACATGATATTGCGGATAAATTTAACGAGTATTTCAGCGACTTGGGAAAAAATTACGCAAAGAAAATAAAAGAACCCGAAAATTTTGTTGAAGCTCTCGATTACTTGGGAAACAGTTTTTTTTTTAACCCCCACTTCCGAAATTGAAATAACTGATATCATCAATAATTTAAAACCGAAGAAATCGCCTGGCTGGGATAATATTAGATCTGAAACCGTCAAACACCTGAAGTATGAAATAGCTAAACCCCTAGTTTTCATTATTAACGAATGTTTCACAAAAGGAAAATTTCCTGATTGTCTAAAGCTTGGCATCATTAAACCATTATTCAAAAGTGGAAATAAACAAAGTGTTGAAAACTATAGACCAATTTCATTATTGTCCATCTTCTCAAAGATTTTAGAAAAAGTGTTGAAAACTAGAATTTCAAAGTTCTTCGAGAAATTCAACATTCTCTCTGAAAATCAGTTTGGCTTCAGAGAAGGTCGCTCTACAGAGGATGCGATTTATCGATTGACAAGTGAAATCTATAATTCTCTGGACAGGAAAATTCCTCTATTGTGTATTTTCGTCGATTTGTCGAAAGCTTTCGACACCGTGTGTCACAAAAGATTACTACACAAGATCGAATCCTATGGAATAAGAGGTCCAGCTTTCGACCTGTTGAAGGATTATCTGTCTGATCGGAAGCAAATAGTAAGTATTGACGGAATTTTAAGCCGCCCGAGATCCGTGACGTATGGGGTGCCACAGGGTACTGTCCTAGGACCACTTCTATTTGTCGTTTATATAAACACCTTGATGAAAATCCGATCGACGGCACGTTTCTTCAGTTTTGCGGATGATACAGCCATTTTATACAAGGGAGAAACCTGGTCCGACCTGAAAATTGAGGCACAAACTGACTTTCGAAACATATGTGATTGGTTTAAATATAACAAACTAACATTAAATAGCGAGAAAACGTATTACTTACCATTCACAATTTACTTCAACCACTTACCTAATCTGGGACCTCTGGAAATAGATAGAGATATGGTAATAATGGAAAAAAATGAAACCAAATATCTTGGTATCATTATAGATAGGCACCTGAGGTGGGACTTGCATATTACCAGCGTAAAGAATAAATTGAGAGGAATGCTAAATAAATTCAGATATCTGGGCGATTATTTAAACATGGAAAACCTTAAAATATTGTATTTTGCATTGGTTCAGTCTCAGTTATCCTACGGCATCCTGGGATGGGGTGGGGTGGCAGAAAACAACTTGAGTAGTTTGAGTGTGATACAAAGGTGGATAATGAGAATAATGTTTAAAAAAAACATGAGTTATTCCTCGGATCTACTCCATTCTGAAAACCATATATTTGATATAAGACAAATTTTCTGCCAGAGAATATTAACTTCTATAAATAAAAACAAAATTTCTCTCCAATCCATTGAGCATAAATATAATACAAGAACTAAGATAAATTATAAGAATGTTCCGTGCCGGGAAAAGAGTATTGGGCAACGTTCAGTAGAATTTTTAGCTCCAAAAATATTCAATTTGCTACCTGATGAAATAAAAGCCATTAAAAATTATTGCTCTTACAAGCGCCATGTAAAAACTTGGATAGACAGAACTGGTAGAACAATATTCAATAATATCGTCAATCTAAAATTTTTGAAATAGATCATATATATCTATGTATGTGCGTGTAAGTATAATGTGTGTATGTAGGTGTATGTATGGTTACATGTGTAAGCGAATATAGTTTGAAAGGTGAGGATATATGCATGCGAGTATGTACGTGTATATGTGTGTGAGTGTATATATATATATATATATGAAATATCTATTATTGTTCTGCTTAATCGACCCGATATTGACACACTTACCCAATATGGACTCATAAGCACAGAATTGACTATTTACCCTAATTTGATGCATTTACCTTATTATGGCCTTTTACTCGATACGGACTCTCACCTAGATTAAGTTATAAATTCACTCTGTATTTATATTGTATTTTTTTATGTTTTCATGCATCACGCACAAGCATTTTGCTTCAGTGATTAGTATGTTTGTTTTCAAATTTTATTGTAATTCATAAACTTGTTGTTACTTGTGTTTTATCGAAAATAAACATTATTATTATTATTATTATTATTATTATTATTATTATTATTATTATTATTATTATTCATTTACGGTTTCGGAGGATAATATAAGGTTAGGTTAGTGAAATAGGAATTTGTCTAGAGATCAATGACCCTAACATCAAACTGATATTACTCGCACTCGATTTGTACACCAGCCCAAGATTTCATGTGAAATTTCTGGATTTCAACGTGGATTTGCAAAATTTCTAGTAAGTTAATGTTGCACTTCGGATTCGCGAACTGAAATACCTCTCTCTGTCGAACAGTTTCTTCATCGAAAAAGTTGAGGAAAACTTCAAATCATTCTTGCTTGCTTAAGCCATTATTGTCTGAGTCAAATACGTTGTCACTGTACTGTGAACGTTTTCAAGTGAAAATCCCATTGAGAACAGCGTTTTTCAATACATTTCCGTGTATTTTCATCAGTTTGGTATCAAAGCCAATGACATTAGCGCACTGTGCCACTTTCTGTGCACTAAATAAGCATGCGAATACCGAGGCGATTACAGTGGTTTCAGATGAGATAACTCGAGAACGGCATGTTATCCCTTAACAAGAACATTTGGGGATTGCAACAGATAGCGATATTTATTCTGGGGGGAAATCATATCTTTCAACCTTATCACTTCTACCCCCTCTGCTGGGTGAGATTCAAACCTTAAACATAAAATGGGAATAGGGGTCATCCGATACGTCGTTTGAAATGTCATCAATTTCTCTTTTCATTGTTTTGTTCATTTTTGAATTTGATAGAGTACCTACCCAGATACATGAAGAATATGTGCAAAAAACTATCAGAATTGTTTTCACCCTCAAGACTAATTTTGCATTGTAGTAGCTAGCACGGTTTCTAAAGTGTTTAGAAACTTCAATATAATCGTTGAGCTCACTTGAAGACTGGTGATAAATAATCAAATCATCGTATCTGTTGAAAATAGGGACTGATGACAGGATTTTTTTCTGCATTATTTTGTTCATTACTTCTGAATCGCTCAGTATATACCTACTCGTACAACCCTTTATTTCATACAACATTTTCATGAGGAATCTGGTAATGGAAAGCAATATATGCTGTTTCATTAAAAAAAAACGTTGATATGCCTTCAATCAGTACCCCGTATATGGGTGAATGAGTAATTCGAGGGCCGGATTGACAAGAGGAAGCAATGAATTTGCCCTATATTCTAAGAAATAACCAGTAAGAGATAAACAGTAATTTCCAAAAGATAATACCTACCAAAGAATGCAAATTAAAAATTTCTCAAAATATAATCCATTTGGCATGGTACCGAGAATATCCCATTTTCACTCGCTCATAATTGATCATAGTATCATATCGTTGATCAAAAGGTAGGGATGTTAACATACTATTCGAAAATCAATTGAAAGTTAGTATTATTCCGCAATTCATAAGAAAATTGTCAACTGTTCGGGTGAACCGCAATGATTGTAGAAACGCCTTCATACAGTTCGGACAAAAATTTCAGGCTCTCTGCTTGTACACTATATCAATAAAACAACTTTTTCCTGGCATATTTCAGAACGAGATAATATCTGACCTGGGAATCGAGAATGGAATAACTATTTCTTCTGAAACTATTCAGGGAGCCTTTTTGTTTGTTTTGCCAATTTTTTATACGTTTTGAAAACTATATTCTAGGATAAAATGAAGGGTTGTATCATGTAAAAACTGGACTGCAAGAAAGGCTGTTGAAATACTTAACAATAAAAAAAATTTTTTGATTGAAAACACTTCTTCATCCACTATAAATTAAACGTAATAGGCGCATAAAGGAACGCACCTACAGTTCAAAAAATAACTCTTATATTCATTTTGTTCCATGAGCTACCTGAGCTACCTTAGTGTGAGTTAACCACAAGTTTTCATTTATAATTATCAACGTAGCAACAACCTTAAGTGGAATAGATCGATATGACCGTACGATGTGAAATGTCTACTACAATTTCACTGAACGATATTAATTGAATTTAATTTGTATTTTTCAATATTTGATTCTTGATATCGAAACCTCAATTGCATTCAAATTTCAACTATTTTCAATGGTTAACAAAAAATTATTAAAATTTTTCAGAATTTGAATTCTTCCCTCAGCCCAAGCCAAAAACCTGGCAACGCCATTGCATTGGCATATCTGCTGCCATGTGTGCTGATGGTAACATAAAATTTTCCATATTAGCGACCCGCCACGGCTTCGCACGGATGTTTATTGTGGGTTTACAATACTGTTGTACATTATTTTGATCTATCTCGTAGGGATCAGCCAGCCTTTGCAATATATTAGGATTTTTACTCTCACCAATACTTATATTTTCAAAGTTTCACTGCTTATACATAAAAAACGGCATGTTCTCGAGCAGACCGGCGATCGACATAGATATCAAACAAGAGCCAAAAAAGTGATTCTACCGAAATATAACTACCAAAAAACACGCAGTGGGCCTCTGTACACGGGTATAAAAATATACAACAATTTGCCGTGTTCACTCAAGGAACTGTCTTTAAGGAAATTCAAAAAATCTCTGAAGCGGTTATTACATCATCATGTATTTTACAATCTGGATGAATTTTTTCTCAACAAGGATCTAAAAGTGTAATCTAATCATATGTTACCTACCAAATGCCCTTTTCAAAATGGAATATTGCACAATGTACAAATATATTAGCAGAATACTTTGTATATATATTCTGTATATATCACTTACTTAATGACTAAATATTTCTTAATCATTTTTGTGATATTACCTTACTACTACTGTTTTCCTCATACAATACATGTATTGTATTGTGGAAATAAAAATATCATATCATATCATATCATATATGCTCAAAAAATGTATTTATTTTTGACATCAGAAATCTCTAAAATTATCAGTCTTTCTCTACCATATTCTGTATTACACATATTTATCTACCTCTTAAAACACCACCTATCAAAAAAATACTGCATCGAAATCCGTTTCGTAGTTTTCAAGATCTAAGCATACATAGGGAAAGACAGGCAGCGGGAAGTGAATTAGCTTCATATTATGTAGTGAAGTTATCTTGAGATTGATATCCTCCTTATGAATCTCTCATTGCATGCGTAATAATGCATCAGTGCAAGATCCGATGCAATAAGACCATTAGCTAATTCAATTTAGCAAAAGAGCATAGGTACTCCAAATAAAGTTGCTTTGTATCTCCATTTAGGTACCTGAGTATTTGATGAATTGCATAATTCACTTGATACGGTCTTTTTCATTGAATATCCATATTCGTATCTAATAAAGAAATCACTTTGAGAAGTGAAAGGTGAAAATCCAAAATTCCAAAACTTGAAACCTATTTACGTAAAATATCCGATCTATTTATAAGATTTTATCTACCTATCTACACGTTATTATTAGAGTTACCAACTAATTAATAAAATAAATAATAAATCGACTTCATTCATCATAACATAAGATGGAGTTAGATACTCTTTCAATAAATGTTGAATTGGCGGAGATTCAGCCTTATGATTTACAGACATCGATCTTCAAATCGAACGAAATGATACAATTTCGTGAAAATAGCTCATTCCAAATTACCTACATCCTTTCTTTGAAAAATTTTAATTGCGTGGGGCGTTGACTGATATAACTATGTAGGTACGGACTATTTCTGAAAGGGGGTGGGTAGGTAGGTAATTTATTTCTTTATCCAACTGTACAAATGACTTCAGTTTTGCTCGAGTAATATCTGATTTCTCCATCCCCACTATTAGTCCAGTCGATCGTGGCAAGGCAAGAAATATAAATAAAATAGAAAATACCACATAATTGTATACTGAACTACGCTGTTTCATATAGGATTTCAAGATTGGTATATATACTACAGTTCCAAAATAGTAGGCACTGAATTCTCAGAAATGATTGTGAAGTATTTGCCTCAGTCGGTCTCTTCCAGTGGCGTGCGGAAAATGAAGTAAACAAATGAGACTGGGCTACTTGAAAATAAATAAATTCAATAATAGTAGGCACTTAATTTCCCAGGCATATCACTCATCTCATCAAAACGAAAAATTGTTGTCGGGTTGTGTTTGTATATATTTTAGATTTTAGCACCCTCTTAATTCCTTCACATGCAGCTAAATGGTCATAGAATAACGGACAAAGTGTTAACCCTGCATCACCCACGTCAAGAGTTCTTACCCAAAAACATACATGGGGGATACCATATCCCATTTTCAATTTATTGTTACGAATTTCCTAGCGCCGGCCCTGAAGAGATCGTAAACGCAGATGAGGAGTCGCGACGTAGCCAACGTCATTTTCCATGAACCCGTAATTCGCTTGGAGAATTCGAGACACGCCATCGAGGCTTCTCCCGAGGATTCTCCATAGGTATAGGCAGGTATATAAGCAGCGGGACATCGCTGCGGAGACAATTTTTATCCGGAGGAGAATCAGTAATTAGCGGAGTTAGTTATTAGACAGTTTTTATTCAGAGCTAAGTGGCTAGAGTTATCTAGAGCTGAGTGGAGCAGAGTTTATTCCCGAAGCAGAGTTTGTATTAGAGAGAGTTTATCAGATTTTTTAGGACAGAGAGTTTTGGAACCAAGCATTGGAAAGTTAGCGGAGCAATTCAAGCGATTGTATTGTGTTGTGATAGGAAGTTGTAATGGAAGAAGTAAAGTGTTTGGAGTTTTGATCCAGAGATAAATCGTAACATTATTTTCAATTCATTGTTTTCTCTTTTTTATATTTTATCTCTAATGGCTTCTTAGGTGACCGAATCAGCAGATGAAGGAATAGTTTTTATCCCTTAATAAAAATCGGAAATCGAACTTATTTTATTCAAGCCAACAAAAAACACTATACTACCGAAAAAAAGGGAGGCCTATAATTATTGTTTTCATCAACAAACATACATAATAACTACGTGATAACAGGAGAATAACAAAACGTGGTATCAGAAAGACAACAAACCAAAAAATCGAGAATTTACGTAGTATGTGGTATACTCGAGAGCACTCCTAACAGGTCCAATCCACAGAAAAGTTAGTTCTATACTGAACGGTACCAATAATTCAAAAAATATTTAAAATATGTTAGATAAAATGAAGTGTAAATTTTGAGTTATAGACCCCCTCCTTGACCTGATCTTGGATCCGCCACTGCCCCCATAACGTATTTCTGCACGCACAAAGGAGTTACCACAATTATTAGTATATGGACGATGACTCAACCTATCCCGAAATGATCACGTATTCAATACTCTCTTAATCTCATAGCCAACCCATAACCCGTGCCCGCTTCGTTGGGTTAATCATTTTTGTGATGCAATTTCAATAATGATAATAATAATAATGAACTTTGGAATTCCTGCTAGAGGAAGCTATTGTATAGCGAAACACGTGTCGCGGTTTAGTGAACCACAACACGTGAAAATCTTACAGGCAACTGTATATTATGTGTTCAATATGGATTTTCATCAACGGACACATCCATTAAGACTTTGGTAGTGATTCAAATAAAAAGCCAGCTATATTGTACCACGAACTTTTTTGAATAACTAATAGAGATTAACATTTTTGGTGAGCCGTATGTTCGTGTATACCGAACTGTTTAGTCAGGGCACACCCTTGAATCCCATCTCGCTCGATTTTCTCCGACCTTCTTTACATAAACTATCAATTCTCACTGAATTTTTTTTTCAATCATATTAAAATAGCCCATATCAATCCTGAATAATATCGCTTACTGGTAGTGAATTTTTCAGGATCGGATCAGTATTTCTGAAGATTACCCTCTACAAACAAACAAACATAAACGAACCTTTTGATACATGCATTTTCTTCGGTTTGACTGAGCTTACTCGAGAACATTTGATTCAAACGCTCCTCAAATTCTTCCGAATCGATCGAATGAAAGTTACAGGAGTCATTTATTTCAATTATGTTTTAATAACCTTTGTGCTTTCCAACTTGGTACGTACTTGGTGTTGTGATATAAAGAAATACATTTTATGTTGAGACAATCACAAACAAATATCAATTGAATGTGAAAATATAAATGCAAAACAAATGGGGAGTGAGTGAAATCATGAAAAAAAAGGAGACTACTGATTTGTTATTATTTCCAATTCTTTCAATTGCCTCTCATAATATTGAAACTGAGAACATCACATACAAATCAACATTCATCATGGTCTAATTCAAATTAGAATAATTGAAGATGTTCTCCATTGAACCGATTTGAATATTTCCAACCCTACTGGGGTTGAGGCTGAAGAAATAATTCTCAAAAAACGAATTTAAATTCAATAAAGAAACCATAGTTGCAGCTGGGTGGAGATTGATAGATAAAACTAGTAATATCGATTTTATATTGAAGAACATCGATAAACATCAAAATTCATCGTAGCAACAAAATATCATCAAATATTATGTTGGGTACCTTTATTATATACAGAATTAGGTCAATGTACCTATTTATTGTATTGTCAATCTGATGTAGAAAAGTTTTGGAATGGTCATATAGGGAGAAATCGTCGTGGCACGTATACCAACTATGGAAACTAGAAAGGATATGTCAGGAAATTATTCATTTTGTGGAAATAGTAAACAAGCACCAAGTACCTACATATGTCCATAATAATTTGAAAAATGAATGAGGTCGGTCGGTAAACAATTTAGAGTGAGGTAGCACGGAAATTGTTGACTCTGCTAATGATTCAAATGCCTTTTGTGGTGAGGAGTTTATCTCTTTGAAAAAGTCACGAACTGAAAAGGTCATTTCATAGTTAAATAGAGAGACTTATGGTCGTGAAATATTTAAAAAACAATAGAGCAGTTCAGGCGTGGGCAAATTCCACCTTCCTATAAGTAGGAGTTTTCTTTCGAAATGTATAGGTAATTTTTTTCAGATTAAAAAAGGGGAGCAAATGCTTCCACGTCGATAACATCATCGCTCTCGCTACTCGCTCAAAATCCACGATCAACATATAATATTGCACTTTCCTGTATGATTGTTGGTGCAAAGGTACAGGAAACTGTAGTATTTTGTATTAAGTCAAGAATTAAAGAAGCAAATTTCGATTTTCCTTGAACAGTTGAATAGTGAGATGAAGAAGTGTAGCTAATGATTCCAAATCGATAACATCATTTTCTTGATATCAGAAAATGTAGGTCTTTCTCAACATGGGAAAGATAATTTGTTTCAGTGATTAACTCAAAAATGAATTGTAATGGCCGGTACTCGATCTGAATCCATATTCAACACAGTTAGTTGTACGATTATTAGTGAAAATGTACAGGAAACTAGGTTTTGTGTCAACTCAAGAATTTCGGGAGCAAATTCAGATTAATTTGTACAGTTGAATACTGAATAAAGTACTCTCTGAAAAGAACTGTCAGTCATCAGTCAACATATTGTGCTATATAAATTTTTCAGTAAGGAATGAAATTTGGGATGTATTTTACTTCAAAACCAAAATGTAGGTAGGTACCCTATGTGCCCCCAGTAATCCTTGTACAAAACAAAATATGGCCGGCAAACATCTAAGTATTAAAGACGCCGACAGAGAGTAGAGACTACGCATTTTCACATTGAACCTCTAGACTCTCTCTTCCTCTCTCTCTCTGTTCCACTTGATCCTTTTCTGATTCTCCCTGGCATTGGCTTTCCATAAGAGGGGTGGGGTGAACATGCTCAGATTCTCCTGTTGTCGGGTTTTCTCCCTACTTTTTCATCTCAAGTTAGGACATTGATTCATGTATTGAATTATTATTTATACAGTTAGTTCATTCTTATATACACAGCAATGAACAGCTCTTATCTGCATATTTCTAATAATTGATACTGAAATTATATTCGATATATAATACGTGGTACATTGATTTGCAATGAAAGTGGTCGATGTACAACCAACCATTCGTATATAATATGACAGTGAGATACCCTATTTCATTGTGTCTTATATTTAGTTCAGAATAATTAAGTGAACTCGGAAATGAAGAAAATAAGTCGATTAGATTCCCTTTTCTTGGTATCTTGTGAACTGTCTCTATGTTGATTTTGTAAATCAAATGTGCCATGTGGGGGTCTGAAGTTGGCTGTTTGGATGCGGATGTGTTGTGCAGGTGAAAAGAAACGGTGAGAATTACTTATCATTAATTTTTTAATGGAAACTTTCTTCATTGTCCCTTTTTTATGACTAGTTTTAGTCGAAAAATAAAGATTCTCCTTACACATATAACATCAAAATTGGGAGAGAAACCTGTTAGTTGATCATACTTCAATATATTGCTGCCTTGATGCACTTCCTCCCTCGGTATATACAGTGAGGCCGTGAAGGTCCCCCCCTCCCCTCAATTTGCAGTACCCTTTAGTGAAGAGATGTTTGAGACGTCACTCGTCGCCGAGTTTTTTTTTCAAATGGAAAGGATGCCTTGCGATACCCCGTTTGAAAGATCTTTTCGATTCCCTATCCAATCCTATTTTATTTTTGAATTCAAACTAGACGCTTTTGTCTGATTATCAGCATATCGATTTTCTATTTAAGAATCTCCAAACGTTATTTAACGGAATTCTGAAAGTTTAATCAAAACTTACTCCAATTCATCTTAATAGTTCAAAATGTTCAACATCTATTTTCTGAAAATAATAATATCTGTTTGTATTTTCATCATTTTGGTATCGAAGCCAATGACACTACCGCACTGTGAAATTATCCCTGCGGCCGCACGGAAAAGGCCCACTTTCTGTGCGCTAAATAATGATGCGAGTACAGTGTTTTCAGATAGGTGCTATGGAATGCAAATAACTCGAGAACAGCATGTTATTCCATAACAAGATCATTTGGGGATTGCATGAAATAGCGACTTTTATTCTGAGGGGGGATTCATATGTTTCAACCTTATCACTTCCATCCTCTCTGCTGGGTGAGATTCAAACCTTAAACATAAAATGGAAATGGGGGTCATGCGATACGTCGTTTAAAATGTTATCAATTTTTCATTGTTTTGTTCATTTTTGAATTTGATAGAATTGTCAAAAGATGATACTGATGAATGCAAATGGAAATTTCTCTAATCCACTTGGTATGGTACCAAGAATATCCAATTTTTACTCGCTCATAATTGATAATAGAATCATAGTATCGAATTGTCAATGCAATACTTGAACTCCATATCGTTGATCGAAAGGTAGGTTTGTTAACAGATGAAATATTCGAAGATCAATTGAAACTTAGTGATATTTCGCAACTCATGAGGAAATCATCAACTGTTCAGATGCTACCTGAACTGCAATGATTTTCGAAACGCCTTCATACAGTCCGGCCAAAAATTTCACTCTTATAATTATATCAAAAAGAGCATAACTCTTTTCTGGCATATTTTGAAATGAGAGAGTATCTGACCTAGCTAAATTTTTTTTTCTGAAATTCTTCAGGGAACCCTAAGTATTATTTGTTTTGCCAAAATTTTTATTTCTGGAAGGTACAATCCAGGATATAATAAAGGGTAGACAATATGTCTCAAGTAAAAACTGGATTGCAAAAAAGGCTACTGATATACTTTCATCCCAGAAAAAATTTTTCAAACGATAGAAAAAAGTTCTTCATTCACTATAAATTAAACGTAATAAGCGCATAAAGGCACCTACGGTTAAAAAAAATAACTCATTTTGTTCCATGAGCATCGTTAGTGAGAGTTAACCACAAGTTTTAAATCATGATTTTTAACGTAGCAATAACCTCAAGTGGAATAGATCGATATCACTGTACAATGGGAAATGTCTACTACAATTTGTTAGAATGATATTAACTAAATTTCATTTGTAGTCTTCCAAAGTTTGATTCGTGATATTGACACTTCAAAAAAGTTATAAAAGCGAGTTGCTCTTGTCCATAATGCATAATTCGGCAGGAGTTATTTTTTTCACAAAAACAAATGCATATTAGGAGAACGGAAATGCTGCAATTTTGCGAAAAACCGCTTGGGCCTGTATCTTCGTCACCGTGTACCCTCAATTGTAAGGAACTTTATTATAGATGATTAAATGTCCTATCTTTTTTGTTCGATGATTTTTTTCGTATCACTCAAGTCACGATTCATAACTGTTTGTTCATTGACTTTTCTACCGATATCCCTTCTAATAATTGTTTAAATAATAAATTTGTTCCTAATCAAACTTTTTAATCGATAAATTTTCCGCAACTTTTGATTTAAACTTTTTTCCTTGAATTGATATTTTTTGGAACTCATGGAGCGTTAATTTCAAAAATCCTATGCCTGAGCAATTAACGATTTATGAGCAATTTATTATTTATTGAAGAATTATTAGAAGAGATATCGGTAAAAAAGCCAAAAAACAAACAGTGATAATCTTATAAATCGTGAACGGTTATTGATGCGAAAAAAATTATTGAACAAAAAAGATAGGACATCAGATTATCCACGGTTACGGAGGTACAGGCCCAAACGGTTTTTCGCAAGATGGCGGCACTTCCGTTCGCCTTATTTGTAAGTATTTTGAGTTTTTTGGTTCATTACGTCATACCGCACCTATTTGTGATATAAAATAACTCCTGCCGAATTATGCAAGACAAAATCCTCTATTTCCTGTACTAAACCTGGAACGCCGTTTCATTTGCATATCTGTCACGTGTGCCGATGGTGTCATCATATTTTCCATACTAGCGACCGTCCCGACTTCGCACGAATAAAGAATGATTATTGTGGGTTATCGTACCTACCATCGTGGACTTTTTTCTAGACCTATTCAAGGTTCACAATACTGTAATAAATTACTTTGATCTATCTTGTAGGAATCAGCCAGCCTTTGCAATGTTAGCGTAAAAATGTGTATTTTCGACATCACGTGAGAAACCTCTAAAATTATCAGTCTCTCTCTGCTCTAGTATGTATAACACATATCAACCTTCCTCTTGAATAACCATCTATCAAAAAAAAACCGCATCAAAATCCGTTGCGTAGTTTTCAAGATCTAAGCATACATAAGGGACAGACAGGCAGCCGGAAGTGAGTTTGTCTTATATTAGGTGGTGAAGTTATTTTGAAAATGATATCCTTCTTATGAATCTCTCTTAGCTAATTCAATTTTGCAAAAATGCGTAGGTACTCCAAATAGAGTTGCTTTGTATCTCAATTTAGAAGTTATTAAGAAAATAACAGGGAGTGAATTAGACATAAAATAATAAATAAACATGATCTGAACTTTTCAATAACACAATTTAAAAATGACAACAAGGAAAAGTGTTATTAAATCATTATTGGACATCGAGTGATGCTTCAATGAAATTTAAAGAATAGCTACAGATAATAGAAAAATGACGAATGCAATGATAAACTAGAATAATCAAGCTCTATTCTGAGACTAGTAAGAACTTTCTAGCATTTGGTATAATTTAGGAATCAATTGTTAAACTTTCAAAATAGCTAGAATACTGATTTGTTGCTTAGGAAACTGTGTAGTCAACTGTCAATTTGTCAACAAGAGGGCAGAATGAATCTCCAAAAAGGGGACATGTACAAACTTTTTATAAGAAATTAATATGAGAAAATCCCTACATGAAGTTGATAAATTATTGTACCATATGTGAGTCATAATTGTGCAAGAGTGCTACGTGAGTGCTTTCAAGACGTTTTCTCCATATAAACGAGAACAAGTGAATGTGTGCCAAAGATCTCAAATATCCCGAGTCGAATGCCATGTTGGATTTCCGTTCCCAAGGCTGAGTCCACTGTAGTTTCCAGTTTGCTGTACATCCAGTGAAGGATAACCTGGTAACTCCTTACATATTCGTTGCAGCGTATATTCATTCCTCTTTTTCGTTTGAACACTTTTCGCGATAACATATTGTTCGCGCTGCTGACTGACCCTCGTATAACGTATTCAGTTCAGGCGTGGGAAAATTCCACTTTCCTATAAGTACTAGTTTTCTTCAATCCAGATCAGTTAGTTCGAGAAAAAACGTGAGAAGGCAGTTTTCACCCCACTCGAATATATTTTTAAATCCCGGTATTTTGGAAAACAGACTCCCTGAACAAAGACAAAACCAGGTACTTGCTGCACACCCGAGCCTTTTGAGAAGTTTTTTGGTACTTACGTATTTTGGTACACGAAATCCCGAATAAGTCAAAATGCGTGAGATGGGTTAACCGGCCTGCTTTTTTACTTGAAAAAAAGGAAGGTAGAACCACACGTGTTTACTCGTCGTCCCATTCATAATATTATTTTTTAGCTTTATAATCTTTTTTTAACATGATTTTTTTAAACTAATTCATTTTCAAATCTTTCAGTTCTTGATTTTGATTCCTAATACCTACCCACATAGGGTGTAACAGAAGTACGTTGGAATATTCAAGTGACTTATTCCTGAGACAATTTTAAGAAAAAAAGTATATACCTATAAACTTGCATCCGGAAATGCTTACTTTCGTACGGCGTCATTGTTCAATTCAAATTGTCCTAACTTTCTTGACATTAACCTTATGGTACTTTTCATGAAAAAACCTAATTCCTACATCTCTTTCAAGTAAAAAAAAGACATTCCACTAAGGCGCTAAGCGAGGCACTATGTGAAGTTGGTGAGAACATTACAAAAACTCACTATGTGTGGATTTCGTCAAAGTAAACAACTCTTCCCTATAAAATGTAAATCGAAGAATGATTCATTTTCGAGATACAGATTATTAAACTTTTTGAAAAACATGGTTGATTTTTGTCATCAAGTTTTTTGCAATTTCAGTTATTTTCATCAAACTTTATACGTTAGTGTTCGGACATACTTCTTTAAAACTGAACATTATCAAGCGGCTTAATATAGCCAAATTTGATCTCAATAATTTATGTCCCTCTCCGCTTGCAAATCAAAAATCGAGGAGGCTATGAACGTTTTTTTCATCAAAGTAGAAGCTCGCTGTCACATTTTCAACTATTCATTAACAAATTCACAGTTCGGAGTTCATGCCCGACTTTACGAATTCTGAAATGGCTGATATGGTTTTTGCATGCATACGGCTTTGCTGACTGAAATTCAAGCGAGGTCAGGCGCAGCTATCAGGAGAGGTATCCCCATGTTTTGAAAAAATTCAATAATCTGTATTTCGAAAACGAATCATTCTTCGATCAACATTTTATTGGAAAAAGTTTTTTATTTTGAAGTGATCCCGCACATACTTTATTTTTGTAAAGTTCTCAGCAACTTCACCCAGAGCCATAGGAGCTAATTAAAATGAATCGATATAAAAAATGGTAAATATGTCGGAAACGATCACCTCCAGTATCACGTACCAATAAAACTAGGTTTTCAATAGGCTTGGCTGTGGCCGTTTAGCATGCTCGGTGATTGAAAAAATGTTCGAACCAAACTACGTATTTTTATGCGTTGAATATGAATCTGTTGTCAAGACTCGCCAGTTCTTTCTTCGTTCGTGAGCAATCGCCCTTCGAAGAAGCATTTTCAACTTTTTTCTCCATAAAAAAAGCGTTTTCTGAAAATTTCCATTGAAAAATTATCAGAACCGCGACTCTGTGTCTTGTGGTTCTTTTCCTCCTTTTTTGAATGGGAAAAGATATAAAAAATAAATTAGTGTGATGTCATCCGTCGTAAAGAGGGAGGTATCAACTATCCTCTTCTTCAAATGAAAGGATTTTGTGACACCTTGTTGAAAAGAGCTCCTAACACTGAGTCAGGATTGAACCGATTTTTATGAACAGTTATATTTTGTCTTTGGGACTCTTCAAACACACAAGAAATGCATTTGCATGTGAACCCTGTCCTGTGTTGAGTAGGTGGTAGTAGTACTTCGTCAAGCGGTATGTATTTTCTATACAGCTGCGAAGTTCTAATATAATTGAGACATTTTTATTCATTTTGGCAGGAAACTGTTGTTGGTATCTTGTGAAAACCTCGGTTCATAATTCAGGTTAAAGAAGGGTAGCAAATGCTTCCACATCGATAACACCATTGCTTTGATATCAGAAAATGTAGGTCTGTCTCAGCATGGGAAAGTTTTTCAATTCAGTGATTAACTTAAAAATGAATTGTGATGGCCGGTACTCCATCAAAATCCACATTCAACATATAATACTGCACTTTCCTGTATGATTATTAGTGCAAAGGTACAGGAAACTGTAGTATTTTGTATTAAGTCAAGAATTATGGAAGCAAATTTCGATTTCTTGGTACAGTTGAATAGTGAATAAATAAAGTACTCTCTGAAATGATTTGTCAGTCCTCAGTCAACAGATTGTGCTATTTTTCAGTAAGGAATGCAATTTGCGATGTATTTACTCCAAACCAAAATGTAGGTAGAAGTACCCTTCGTTCCCCCAATACCTTGCACAGCAAAATATGACCGGCAAACATCAAAGTATCAATGACGCCGACTCTGTAGACTACGCATTTTCACAATTGGCATTGGCTTTCCACAAGAGGGGAGGGGTGAATACGCCCAGATTCTCCTCTTGTTGTTTCTTCTCCCTACTTTTTCATCTCAAGTTCACGATCAAAATCCATATTCAATACAAAATACTGCAGTTAACTGTATGATTGTATTTTGTATCAAGTGTAGAATTATAGAAGCAAATTTCGATTTCTTTGTACAGTTGAATAGTGAATAAATAAAGTACTCTCTGTCAGTAAGAAAAGAAATTTTGGATGTATTTACTTCAAACCAAAATGTAGGTAGGTAGGTACCCTACGTGCCCCCAATAACCCATGCACAGGAAAATATGGCCGGTAAACATCAAAGTATCAAAGACGCCGACTCCATGACTACGCATTTTCACAATTGGAATTGTTTTTCCACAAGAGGGGAGGGGTAAACACGCCCAGATTCTCCTGTTGTTGTTTCTTCTCCCTACTTTTTCATCTCAAGTTAGGATTCATGTATTGAGAAGAATTAATTCATGCAGTTAGTTCATTATTATATACACAGCAATGAGTAGCTCTCACCAACATATTTCTAATATTTGAAACTAAAATTATATTTGATCACGTGGTACATTGATTTGCAATAAAAGTGCTCGATGGACAAAGAACTAACAATTCGTGAGTCTAGTTGTAGTAAACTCGGAAGTGAATCAAAGAAGTGGATTAAATTGTTTTTCTTGGTTTCTTGTGAAGTGTCTGTTGATTATGTAGTCGATTTGGTGAATCAAATGTGGGGTTCTGAAGTTGGCTGTTTGGATGCGGATGTGTTGTGCAGCATAAGAGGAAACGGTGAGAATTACTTTTCCTTAATTTTTCAATATAAACTTTCTTAATTGTCCCCTTTCCATGACTAGTTTTACACTAAAAATGAAGGTTCTGTGATGTCCCTATCATATCGTGAGAAGAATAGAAATGAGATTTTCCAACGCGTGCTTTAAAAAACTAACGGGTCTTGGAGAGATATATTCGGCAGGTTTTGAAATTAACAGGAAAATGAAGATGGGCATATTTGTATCACCCACTACCACTACCCACTCCTTTCACAGTTAAAATGAAAGTTTGAAGTTAAACCTGTTCCTTGATCATAATTCAATATATTGCGGCCTTGATGCACTTTTCCCTTCGGTATATACAGTGAGGCCGTGAAGAGTCCCCCCCTTCAATTTATAGTACTCTTTAATGAAAAGATGTTTGAGACGTCACTCGTCGCCGAATTTTTTTCAAATGGAAAGGAGGCCTTGTTATACTCCGTTCGAAAGATCTTTTCAACTCTCTATCCAATCATATTTTATTTTTGGAATCAAACTAGACGCTCTTGTCTTATTATTAGCATACCGATTTTCTATTCAAGAATCTCCAAACGTTAATTTACGGAATTTTGAAAGTTTATTCACAACTTACTTCAATTCATCTTGATAAACGTTCAAAATCTATTTTCTGAAAGTAATAATATCTGTTCATGAATTCTTTTCCCACACTGTTGAATGTTTCTGTGCAAATAAGTAAGTTATAGGGCCAGAGTTGCACCGTTCTGCTCAATTTGTTGTTTATCTAAGACACGCTTTCTACTATGTATTAGCTCCCTTGTTCCTTAACGATTAAGCCAAACTCAGTCAGTTGGAGCGGTGAAATTGGCCCATAGTATCAAACCATTCATTTACGGTGTCGGAGGATAATCTTTGTTTGGTAGGAAGGTACCGTCAAACCATTCGTGAATGAAATGATATTGATAACATTAGGAATTTGTCTAAAGATCAATGACCCTAACTCTCTCTGTCGAACCGTTTCGTCATCGGAAAATTTGAGAAAAACTTGAAATCATTCTTGCTTGCTCAAGCTATTATTGTCTAAGTCAAAAAAGTTGTCACTGTACTGTGAACGTTTTCGAAAATACCATAAAAAAAATAAAGTTTTTCAATACATTTCTGTGTATTTTCATCAGTATGGTATCAAAGCCAATGACACGGGCGCACTGTAAATTTTTCCGTGCGGGCGCTCGGAAAAGGCCCACTCCCTGTGCGCTGAATAAGCATGCGAGTACAGTGTTGTCAGATGGGTACTATTGGATGCAAATAACTCGAGAACGGCGTGTTATTCCATAATCAGATCATTTGGGGATTGCAAGAAATAGCGATTTTTATGCTCAGGGAGAAATCATGTTCCAACCTTATCACTTATACCTCCTCGGCGGGGAGAGATTCAAACCTTAAACGTAAAATGGGATTAGGGGTCATGCGATACGTCGTTTAAAATGTCATCAATTTCTCTTTTCATTGTTCTGTTCACTTTTGAATCCGATGGAGTACCCAGATACTATATAAAGAACATCTTCAAAAACCTATCAGAATTGTTCTCACCGTCAAGACTAAATTTGCATTGTAGTAGCTAGCACGGTGTTATTTCTCAAGTGTTCAAAAACTTTGACATAGACGTTTAGCTCACTTGAAGACTGGTGATGAATCAGATCATCTTCTGAAAAATTCATTCAGGTCAGACTCAACTCCCTACACACAGGGTTTACGGACTGAAACCTGTCAGAATACAACTACCCCCTGACCAATGCCACGAGAGGCGTTGATTCAGACGATGAAATCATATTTTTCAAGATTCGTCATAACAAACTGATTTCTCCAAATGCGTTTCTGTTGAAAATAGGGACTGATGATAGGATTGTTTTTCTGTATTATTTTGTTCATTAAGTAAACCGATCATTGTTTACAACCCTGTATTTTATACAATATTTTCAAGAGAAATCTGAAAATGGAAAGTTAAATATGCTGTTCCATAAAAAAAACTTTTATATTCCTTCAATCAGTACCCTGTACATCCGTGAATAATTCGAGGTCCGGATTTACCAGAGGAAATATGACGAAGCTATGAATTTGTTAACAAATAACCAATGAGAGAACAATAGTTGTCTAAAGATGATAGGTACTAATGAATGCAAATGGAAACTTTCTCAAAATTTAATCCACCTGGTATGATAGCAAGAATATTCCATTTTTACTGGCTCATAATTGATCATAGAATCATAGTATCGAATTGTCATTGCATTACTTGAACTACATATCGTTGAGCAAAAGGTAGGTTTGTTAACAGATGAACTATTCGAAAATCAATTGAAACTTGGTGTTATTTCGCAATTCATAAGCAAATCATCATTGTTCAGATGTTACCTGAACCGCAATGATTCTAGAAACGCCTTCATACAGTGAGGCCAAAAATTTCAGTCAAATAATTTCACTCTTATACACTATATCAAAAAGAGCATCACTCTTTCCTGGCATATTTTGAAATGGGACAGTATCTGAGCTAGGCATCGCCAATGAAATAAATTCTTTTTTCTGAAATTCTTCAGGGAACCCTATTATTTGTTTTGACAGAATTTGTATTTCTGGAAAGTATAATCCAGGATATAATGAAGGGCTGAGACAATATGTCTCAAGTGAAAACTGGATTGCAAGAAAGTCTACTGAAATACTTACATCCCAAAAAATCTTTCAAAGGATAGAAAAAATTCTTTATTCACGATAAATTAAATATGATAGGCGCATAAAAGCACTTACGGTTGGAAAAAATAACTTTTTATATACATTTTGTTTCATGAGCATCCTTAGTGTGAGTTAACCACAAGTTTTAATTTATGATTTCTAATGTAGCAACAACCTCAAGTGGAATAGATCGATATCACTGTACAATGGGAAATTTCTACTACAATTTCTATGAAAGATATTAATGAAGTTAATTTGTATTCTATCAAATTTTGATTCGTGATATTGACACCCGAACGAAGTTATAGAAGAGCGAGTTGCTCTTGTCCATAATGCATAATTCAACTGGAGTATTTTTTTTCACAAAAACAAATACAAATTAGGCGAACGGAAATGCCGCCATTTTGCAAAAAACCGCTTGGGCCTTTATCTTCGCCATCGAGCACCCTCAATTATAAGGACCTTCAGTATAGATAATTAAATGTCTTATCTGTCCTTTGTTCGATATTTTTTTTCGTATCACTTACCGTTCACGATTTATAACATCATTACTGTTTGTTTATTGACTTTTCTACCGATATCTCTTCTAATAATTGTTTAAATAATGAAGTGCTTATAATAAAGTTTTTCAATCGGTAAATTTTTCGCAACTTCTGCTTCAATTTCAATGTTTTCCTTAAATTAATATTTAATATATTAAATTAATATTTTCGAACTTATTGAGCGTTAATTTCAAAAATCCTATGCCTGGGCACTTAACGATTTATAAGTCTGATTATGAGCAATTTATTATTTGAAGAACTATTAAAAGAGGTATCGGTAAAGAGTCAATAAACACACAGTGAAAATCTTATAAATCGTGAACAGTAAGTGATGCGAAAAAAATTATTGAACAAAAAAGATAGGACTTTAGATTATCCACGGTTACGGAGATACAGGCCCAAACGTTTTTTCGCAAGATGGCGGCACTTCCCAAGTACTCCCCAGCTATACGCTCTACGCTTATTCACATCTCTCTCTACCTCATGGCAACTTCGATCTGCCGTTCTCTTTTCTGTCTCACAATCATCTCTGTGTACGCAGCGTTGCCATTTATGAATTTTATACGCCGAATATCACTGTTTTTTTTTAGATTATTCAATGAACATTGATACTGCTGGATACTTTTCATTAGCAGGAAGTTTCTTTAATGGAAAATACTTTGTCCGTCATTCTATGACCATTCAGCTGCGTGTGAATGATTAACGTAGAGGATGCAGCAATATATAGAATCAAAACCTGACAACAATGTGTTTGTTTTGATGCAATACTATTTCTGAGAATTTAGTGTCTACTATTTTGGAACTAGAATATAGATCGCATAGGGTGTCATCAGTGTGAAGTGTAAAGTATATCTTGGTTCGTACCAAGTTGGCCACACCTGTCAAAGTAACATTTCGATTGTTCATTGAATCATTTTTATTTCTGTGGCTAATCTCGGCAACGCTGCTTCTCAAATTCGTCTTGCCATCTACCTACCTGCTGAGTAGGGTGGTAGGGTGACCCTTTTCGCTTTTCGATAAGCGCCAGACATCGACGCAACGCAAGGAAGACAAGTCTCAGCGTTCAAGCGAGCAATAGGAATGTTTGGAAAATAAAAATTCTCATGTTTATATACCTATATTCACATATATAGGTACCTGATCGGGTACCTATCTGAAAGGTCTAGTGGGTGTCAAACACAATCGATTAAAGGAATGAAAGGAAAAAATAGGCTACTGACCGAAAATGAAGGAATATTTCTGAAATGAGCCTTCAATATTTACAATTTTTTTCTGGAAATAGCTCGATAAAAATAAATAGATAAGGGATACGACCATGAGACTGTATTGATCTGATCAAAACATGAATTCATCAATATCAAATAAACCAGTAAAAACAAATGAATGCCCCTCTTACCACTGCACACCAAAACATTTGCGGTAAACATCAAAGAAGGTATGAAAGACACCGATTCAGACCTGGTAGCCCTGAAGTAGGTTATTCATTTTGAGGAAATTTCCATCACCTCTTCTTAGTCTATCTACTCTGCTCAAGTTGATTGCCCCTTTCTAACCGTCCCCAGAGGGGAGTTCTAACAAGCCCTGGTTCCAGATTCACACGAGCGTCTCAATCTAGCGATGACATCTAACGTTGCCAACTAGTCAAATTTTAAATGGAATGATTAATCTATATCCATGTTTTTTAATATATATATGTATATATATATATATATATATATATATATATATATATATATATATATATATATATATATATATATATATGTATATGTAGAAAGCCAGGAAAAATTGAAATTTGTCATTGATGATATCACCTTCATAATTTGATCGTTGATCACTCAAAGACGAATTAGAAAGCCACCTGGAAAATCTTGCAGAATATGTAAAATATCATGATCTTTTTGAATGATAATAATACGGAATTTTCAGATCGGATGGAAAGCCAGGAAAAGTTGAGAATTGTTATTCATGGTATCACTTTCATAATTTGATCGTTGATTACTCGAAAACGAAAAAGAAAGTCACCTGGAAAATCTCTCAGAATACGTGAAATATTATGGTCTTTTCGAAAAAAATAGTACGGAATTTTCAGATCGGACGGAAAGCCAGGAAAAGTTGTAAATCGTTATTGATGGTATCACTTTCATAATTTGATTGTTGATTACTCAAAAAGCGACAATGATCTCCTACTCTTAGATCACCCACTCAGAGGGGTTTTTTGCGTATACCGCAATTATCGGCAGTTGAATTCAATCTCCTCCAAAACCGTTAATGGCTAATGTATTGAGCTCAGGTCAGATTCCAGTCTGGTTAAAAAATACTTTGTCAGCATCCGCCTCTCGATATAGTACAAATTTGAAGAATCATTCATCGAAAGAGCAATAAATTCGGTATGCAAATGAGTAAGGTTCATGAATGAACGATTTATTCGTGAAAGAGCGAGTAGGATCCATTTGACTGTATAGGTTTCCTGGCTTCCCGTCCGATCTGAAAATTCCGCACTATTTTTATATTGATACAATTTTCAATTTTTCCTGGCGCTCTGTCCGATCTGAAAATTCCTTATTATCATTTAAAAAAAAAAAAAAGATATTTTGTATTCTGTAAAAATTTTCAGGTGGCTTTCTTTCTTATTTTCGACTTATGGTAGTTATATAACTTAAAATTTATTGGGAAGTGATACATGAATTTTTTTCACTAGTTCCATCCTATTCAAAAGTCCTCTAGTAACTTTTGTCAATGTTTGAACTTTTTTGGAACTTAACCCGTTCATATAATTACGATTCATGTCTAGAAAACTACGATTTCCATGAAATCATGTTGATTTCATTGCATGAAATTCGCACTATGGAATCGTTGCTGGCAACGAATTTCACAGAAACGTTGCTACATTTCCGTTGCTAACTTCAAACACAAATAAGTCAGCTCATACCCGCCAGCGACACAAATCATCACCCTCCGTCCTCACGCGTCCCTTGCCTGGCCAGTCAGTTCCCGTTTGGCGGGCGAGCCAGTTCAAGTGTCCACGATTGAACAGTTCGCATCGTTCCGGCCGGTTATACTGAGTGCGCTGAATAAACATTCTATTTGAACTTTCATTCTTGTAGTGATTTGAACATTCATTATTGTTATGATGACTCATCACCGTACCTATTGCAGTGTGGATTCATGTGATAGGTTACGTAAAAATTTCGATTTTCTAAATATGCTACAAGGTAATTTATCCTACATAATTTCGATTATACCTATTGGTCGAAAATGTAACGGTAGTAGTATGATTTAGATACTATTCTATACACCAATACCAATGTTCAAACTTTATGTCGCAACAAAACATTTTGACGATGAATCGTTTACTTCCTCAGGAAAACATTTACTAATCACCGCTGTGCCCTCGAAGTTTCCAACGAAATTGAAAAAAATGGACACGCTTTTTTCGAACTTGAAAGTTTTAAACGAGTGGATAGAATGTTACGAATTCTCTGATATTTATTCTGGGTTGGAGGCTTACTATCTCCTCCGTTTCTAGTAGAGGCTCACTTATTTCCGATAACTGAACGTTTCGATTCCTGGCGTATTTATATTGATGCCGGTAGTCTGGAGTTTTGATTACTTCTGTCGGGTTCGGGGAATAATCATCATTATTAGTTGCCGTACTACCTGCCGTGATTTCATTAGTTATTCTTGATTTCCTCAGAATGGGATTCCAGATTCTGTTTAGACTCAACGCTTCTTTTTTTCTGTTGAAATTGTCCGTATGTTTTTGGATCTCTGTCGCCTTCCGGCTATGGTAATCCTGGTTGGCGGCAATCACTTTAGCATTTTCAAACAGAATCCTGTGGTCACCCTCACTCAGAGCATGAAAGGAACTGCAGGCTGGGGCAAACCGACAAATTGGCGGTGGCGGAACACGCACTGAGTGTTCCCATCGCCAATGTACTGAATAGATTATAATACGAGTTATAATATTTTAACAGCGTCATCAGTTTATACTCAAGAAAAAAGAAATTACAGTTCAATTATTTAATTTGTAAATGAAAATTCTCAATCTGCATTCCCTCTTTTCCGTGGAGTTCCTTTTCAAAAATCAGGTTACTTATGTTGGTTATTACAACGAAAGATTCCTTGAGATTTTGTTAGAATCTCATATATAATCATCTCAAGAAAAGATTATACAAAACACAAATATATAATAAAAGTGATCAACACTTGACGCCTGACCCTCGTAGACACAATTTCCAGTAAACCTATTTTTCGCGCTGCTGACTTACCCTCGTATAACGTATTTCTGCAGGCAGCCGTATGATTTACGACCGCTCAAAAAAAACACGGTACATTTCTACAACATCAAAGGAGTTACCAGATTCATTAGTATATATATGGACGATGACATAACCTAGCCCGAAATGATCACTTATTAATGATCACTTATTCAATACTCTTTCAATCATTATAAACTAGCCGACCCATAACCCGTGCCCACTTCGATGGGTGTTAATTAGTATAGCTATTGTATAGCGAAATACTGTCGCGGTTTAGTAAACCCTAACACGTGGAAATTTTACAGGCAACTTTATATTATGTGTTTAATATGAATTTCTTGGTAGTGATTCAAATATAAAAGCTAGCTATATAGTACCACCGACTTTTTTGAATACCTAATAGAGATCAACATTTTTGGGGAGCATTATGTTCCTATATACCGAACCGTTTAGTCGGCACACACCCTTAAATAACATCTCGCCCGATTTTCTCCGACCTACTTTACATGAACCTTTAATTCTCACTGAATTTTTTGTTCGATCATATTGAAATAGCCCATATCAATCCTGAATAATATCGCTTACTGTTAGTGAAATAATTTTCAGGATCGGATCACTATTTCTGAAGATTAACACACATAAACAAACCTCTCTTAAGCACCAGGTACCTACAAATGTCCATAATAAATTGAAAAATGAATGAGGTCGGTCGGTAAACAATTGAGTGAGGTATCACGAAAATTTTTTACTCTGATAATAATTCAAATGCCTTTGTGTGGTGAGGAGTTCATCTCATTGAAAAAGTGACTAAATGAAAAGGTCATTTCATAGTGAAATAGAGAGACTTATGGTCGTGAAATATTTAAAAATCAATAGAGCACTTCAGGCGTGGGCAAATTCCACCTTCCTATAAGTAGGAGTTTTCTTTCGAAATGTATAGGTAATTTTTTTAGTGAGTAATTTATTCAGGTAATTTACAGATCCACAAAAGTGGTACCTAGGTACTTGCTGCACACCCGAGCCTTTTGAGGAAGTTTTTTGATACTTACGTGTTTCGGTGCCTAAAACACGAAATCCGAATAAGTCAAAATGCGTGAGAAGGGAATACCTGCCTGCCTACCTTGAAAAAAGGAAGATAGAACCATACGTGTTTACTCGTCGTCAGGTTCACAATATTATTAATTAGCTTTTAGTACATGACCTATATGATTGTTATCTTTTTTTAAAACCGTTTAACACGATTTTTTCTCAACTAATTCATTCTCAAATTTCTCAGTTCTTGATTTTGTTAATTAATATCTACCCATATAGAGTGTAACAAGTGTAACATTGTAATATTCAAGTGACGTATCCCGGAGACAATTTAAAGAAAAAAAGTCTATATCTATAAACTTGTATCCGGAAATGCTTCCTTCCGTACGCTGTCACTATTCATTTCAAATTGAATTTCAATTGATCTTTTCTGACATTAACGGTATTTTTCATGAAAAAAACCTAATTCGTACATCTTTTCTAAGTAAAAAAGATACACTTCCTTATCAACGCTGGAAGTGATCGTTTTCGAGATATTTACAATTTTCTATATCGATGCATATTACTTGGCTTCTAAGGCGTAAAGTGAAGTTGGTGAGAACATTACAAAAATGCACTATGTGGTGGATTTCGTCAAAATGAACAACTCTTTCCTATTAAATTTAAATCGAAAAATGAATCATTTTCGAGATACAGGTTATTCAAGTTTATGAAAAAATGGTTGATTGTTGTCATAGTATTTTTGCAATTTCAGTTATTTTCATCAAACTTCATACGTAGTATACCCGGACAGACTTCTAAACTAAAAATTATCAACCGCCCTAATATAGCCAAATTTTATCTCAATAATTTCTGTCCTCTCCGCTTGCAAATTAAAAATCGAGGAGGCAATAAACGTTAATTTTTTATCAAAATAGAAGTACGCTGTCACATTTTAACTAAACTGTTCATTAACAAATTCACAGTTCGGAGTTCATGCCCGACTTTACGAATTCTGAAATGGCTGATATGGTTTTTGCATGCATACGGCTTTGCTGACGGAAATTCAAGCGAGGCCAGGCGTATCTATCAGGAGAGGTATCCCCATGTTTTAAAAAATTCAATAATCTGTATTTCGAAAATCATTTTTCGATCAACATTTTTTTGGAAACATTTTTCATTTTGAAGTGATCCAGCACATACTTTGTTTTTGTAATGTTCTCAGCAACTACACTGAGGGCCAAAGTAGCTTATTAAATTGAATCGATATAAAAAATGGTAAATATCTCGGAAACTATCACCTCCAACGTTGCGAGGAAGTGTACCTACCTTTTTTACTTGAAAAAAGTGTGAGAATTAGTTTTTTTCATGAAAAGTAGCAAAAGGTTACTGTCAAAAGAATTGGGGCAATTTGAAATGGATGATGACAGCATACGCAGCGCCCTCTAGATTTCACATGAGGATTAATACGAAATTATGATTTCCCAAAAATCCAGGGTAGCAAATATCGTACAAATAACTTCTTTTATGCAAAAGTTATTTTTGAAAAGCGGAACAAAAAAATAAATTTCAACTACCTGTATATCCAAAACGAAGCAATTCTGTACACAAGTTTATATAGATTTTATTTTAAATTGTCTCAGGAATACGTTACTTGAATGTTTTAATGTACTTATGTTACACCCTGTATGTAACTATAGACTGTCCGATCTCTATGATCCGCCATGCAGCCTTCGACTTTCCCTTTCACATGATACCCATTGCCCATATCGAAACAAAAATGAAATTAGAAATATTGACTCGAATATGAAAACTGTCATTTTGTGCAGGCAGCCATTTTAGATTTAATATTTGTTATAGCGTAAAAAATCCTCTATTTTATTGGCGGTCATATTGTATTTACTTTTTTTTATAGTATTTGAGCCCTCACGGAGGGTTCATGAAAAAGTATGTAACCTGTCAATTTGTTGGCCCAAGACAGTGGAGTCAGATGTCAGTTGTAAAGATGACATGATGATTTAGAACGAGTCTGTTTATTAATTTCATCATACCTATACAGTGAGGTCCATAAAGTGGAAAACTAGAGTGTTTATAGTACATTCGCTTGAAAAAGATACAGTGTATAGAAACATGTCGCGAAGACAATAAATTATGTGGAAATTCAATCGTGTTCTACCTTATAGCGTAATAACTATGGATTTCCATCAAGTAAAGGCCACCTCAATCCAAAAAAATGTCAATAATTATAGAAGAAAATTTCGATTTCTCTCTACAGTTGAATAGTGAATAAATAAAGTACTCTCTGAAATGAATTGTCAGTCATCAGTCAACAACAGATTGTGCTATTTTTCAGCAAGGAATGCAATTTGCGATGTATTTACTCCAAACCAAAATATAGGCAGAGGTATCCTTCGTTCCCTCTATACCTTGCATAGCAAAATATGGCCGGCAAACATCTGAGTATCAAAGACGCCGACTCTATAGACTACGCATTTTCACAATTGGCATTGGCTTTCCACAAGAGGGGAGGGGTGGATACGCCCAGGTTCTCCTGTTGTTGTTTCTTCTCCCTACTTTTTCATCTCAAGTTCACGATCAAAATCCATATTCAATACAAAATATTGCAGTTTCCTGTATGATTGTTAGTTAAAAGTTACAGAATACTGTGGTATTTTGTATCAAGTCAAGAATTATTGAAGCAAATTTCGACTTCTTTGTACAGTTGAATAGTGAATGAAGAACTCTCTATCAACAAATTGTGCTATAGGAATTTCTCCTGTAAGGAAAGAAATTTGGGATGTATTTACTTCAAACCAAAATGTAGCTAGGTAGGTACCCTACGTGCCCCCCAATAAGCCTTGCACAGGAAAATATGGCCGGTAAACATCAAAGTATCAAAGACGCCGACTCTATGACTACGCATTTTCACAATTGGCATTGGTTTTCCACAAGAGGGGAGGGGTAAACACGCCCAGATTTGTTGTTGATTCTTCTCCCTACTTTTTCATCTCAACTTAGGTTTCATGTATTGAAGAATTAATTCATGCAGTTAGTTCATTATTATATACACAGCAATGAGTAGCTCTCACCAGCATATTTCTAATAATCGAAACTAAAATTATATTTGATATCGTAATATCACGTGGTACATTGATTTGCAATAAAAGTGCTCGATGGACAAAAAACTAACAATTCGTGAGTCTAGTAGTAGTAAACTCGAAAGTGAATGAAAGAAGTGGATTAAATTGTTTTTCTTGGTTTCTTGTGAGTGTCTGTTGATTATGTAGTTGATTTGGTAAATCAAATGTGGGGTTCTAAAGTTGGCTGTTTGGATGCAGATTGTGTTTGTTGGGCAGCCTGAGAAGGAACGGTGAGAATTACTTTTCATTAATTTTTCAATATAAACTTTCTTAATTGTCCCCTTTCCATGACTAGTTTTACACGAAAAATGAAGGTTCTGTAATGTCCCTATCATATCGTGAGAAGAATAGAAATGAGAATTTCCAACGCGTTCTTTAAAAAATTAACGGGTCTTGGGAGAGATATATTCGGCAGGTTTCGAAATTAACAGGAAAATGAAGATGGGCATATATGTATCACCCACTACCACTACCCACTCCTTTCACAGATAAAATGAAAGTTTTGAGTTAAACCTGTTCCTTGATCATAATTCAATATATTGCGGCCTTGATGCACTTTTCCCTTCGGTATATACACAGTGAGGCCGTAAAGAGCCCCTCCCTTATAGTACTCTTCAACAGGGTTGGGCTTATTAAGATCATGATTCAAATCAATTTTTGTTTTTTTTCATTCAGAACCAGATAACAACATGATATAAAAGTTTTCTCGAAGATGAAAAGGAGTATCTGCTTTCAGCAACAACAAAAAAGAAGTACATAATTCCAAATTCTTAAACTAAACGTTACACCTAAATTTTATTACTGTATATTATCAGTCTATTCATTTTCGTTATACAATTTAAACAGAATCACGAGTTTTCCTTCTTTTTCTATGCCTAATCCGTTTCTAATATCCAAGTGTACAACTAGCGAAATGCGTGAAATTGTTGGGCAACGTCAATTTATAGGTTGAGAAGAAAAACAAGCCTCGACAGGAATATTCTTGCAAAGAGCACAACAAACGCGTTCGTGTTCGTGCCTCACTGGGCACTGTATAGCGAGTGTATAATAGGACAGAAGGAAAACAACTCGCGACAAGAATTTTCTTACAAGAAGCGCGACAAATGCGTTGTCACAATTTTTTGAGCCGCAAATTGTATTGAAATTTTTAGACTTATACATTAAAATAATCAAAAATAATTTTCAAAGAATCAAAATACTTATTCAAATTTTATATTGAAATTTTAAAAATCAAAAAAATAAAATGAATCGTGATTTTTTTTAAAATCAATGATTTTTAATTTTTTCATAAAAATCAGATTTTGCCCCACCCTGCTCTTTAATGAAAAGATGTTTGAGACGTCACTCGTCGCTGAATTTTTTTCAAATGGAAAGGAGGCCTTGCTATACCCCGTTCGAAAGATTTTTTCAACTCTCTATCCAATCATATTTTATTTTTGGAATCAAACTAGACGCTCTTGTCTTATTATTAGCATACCGATTTTCTATTCAAGAATCTCCAAACGTTAATTAACGGAATTTTCATTCAAAACTTACAGCTTATCCAATCCATCTGGGCACAAACTCAGGTACTTTTCCAGTTGCACACTGGTAGTGTAGACCATGACGAAAGAAAAAACACCTTCTATGATTAAATTTCAACTCAGTGAACACATATAATAGGTGTTTTTTAATCTTAGTATACTCCACAGAGATCGCTGGGCATATAAGTTATTATTTCTTTGCCAAGATGGATTGGACAAGCTGTACTTCAATTCATCTTAATAAACGTTCAAAATCTATTTTCTGAGAGAAATAATATCTGTTCATAACTTCTTTTCTCACCCTATTGGATGTTTCGGTGCAAATTAGTAAGTTATAGGGCCAGTTGCACCGCTCTGCTTAATTTGTTGTTTATCTAAGACACGCTTTTTTACTATGTTTTTGCTCCCTTGTTCCTTAACGATTAAGCCAAGCTCAGTTGAATCTTTTGTGAGTTGGAGCGGTGCAATTGGCCCGCAGTATCGAACCATTCATTTTCGGTGTCAGAGGATAATATTTGATAGGAAGGTACCGTCAAACCATTCGTGAATGAAATAATATTGATAACATTAGGAATTTGTCTAGAGATCAATGACCCTAACACGAAACTGATATTACTCGTACTCGATTTGTACACCAGCCCACGATTTCAGGTGGGAGTTGATGTCGCACTTCGGATTCGCGAACTGAAATACCTCTCTCTGTCGAACGGGTTCTTCATCGAAAAATTTGAGGAAAACTTCAAATCATTCTTGCTTGCTTAAGCCAAATACGTTGTCACTACTGTGAACGATTTCAAGTGAAAATCCCATTGAAAACAGTATTCCTCAATACATTTCCGTGTATTTTCATCAGTTTGATATCAAAGCCAATGACACTAGCGCACTGTGAAATTTTACGGAAAAGTCCCACTTTCTGTGGGCTAAATAAAAATGCGAATAGTGTTTTCGGATGGAAACAAGGAAAAAAACTGGGATGCAAAAAACTCGGTAACGGCATGTTATCCCATAACAAGATCATTTGGGGAATGCAAGAAATAGCGATTTTTATTCATATGTTTCCACCCCTTCAGCGGGGTGTGATTCAAACCTTGAACATGAAATGGGATTAGGGGTCATGCGATACGTCGTTTAAAATGTCATCAATTTCTCTTTTCATTGTTGTATTCATTTTTGAATACGATGGAGTACCCAGATACTATATGAAGAATATAAAAAACCTATCATTGTTCTCACCCTCAAGACTAATTTTACATTATAGTAGCTAGTACGGTGTTATTTCTCTTGCCTTGTAGAGATGCCTCAGACGACCGACAGTACTGAGTATACAACATGTACCTATATTTGAAATTGAAACATTTGTATTCTAATCTGACAACGAATTATGACCGAACATTAGCAAACATGTTTCAGTTCGTCACCAATTTTGAAAACTAAATCCTCCTAGTTTATTCATAATTGATATATAACCATTGTCCATTGATATACAAATAAGTCAGCTCAGTCTCGCCAGCGATCCAAATCATCACCCTCTGTCCTCGCGCGTCCCTTGCCTGGCTAGTCGGCCGTCAGTGCCCGTTTGGCGGGCGAGCCAGTTCAACAGAGTGTCTCCGATTGAACAGTTCACACCGTTCCGTCCGGTTATACTGAGTGCGCGAAATGAACATTCTATTTGAAGTTTTATTTTTGTAGTTATTTGAACATTCATTATTATGGATGACTCATCACTGTACCTATTGCAGTATTCTTGTGATAGTTCACGTGATAATATTTCATTTTTTCGATTTCCTAAAGATGCTACAAGGTAATAAATACACTTATACATAATTTCAATTATACCTGTCCGTCGAAAATGTTACGGTAGTAGTATGATTTAGATACTATTCCATAACCAATGTTCAAACTTTATTTCGCAGGTGTCAGCAGTGGAAAAAACATTTGGTTTTGTTGGAGACCACAAATAAGCTAACTTAACACCTGAGGAAGCCTTCATTAGAATACGAGTTCGTACAAAACATTTTCACGATTAATCGTTCACTTCCTCTGGAAAACATTTACCTACTTATCACTGCTGTGCCCTCAAAGTTTCCAATGAAATTGAAAAAAATGGACACGCTTTTTTTGTACTTGAAAGTTTTAGACAAGAGTGGAAAGAATGTAACGAATTTTCTGAAATTTATTTTGGGTTGGTGGTTAACTATTTCCTCCGTTTTCGAATAGAAAATGTTGAAAATTAAAAATTATAAATTTTTATTGACGCCTAATCTTAATCAAGATTTTCTTGAGAATTACTTTGGCCATATCAGAAAAGCTTGTGGAAACGCTAGAAATCCAACTGCCATTCAGTTTCCTAGAACTTTAAAAAAAAATTTGCTCTAGGATACTTTCACGAGACAGAAGGCAGCAATTGTATGGAAGACAGTAGCGATATTTTGCTCAATATAACATCAGAGTCATTAAAAAATATCGAAAGATTTCAGGAGAAAATTACGAAAATATTTCTCCAATTATAAAATCAACCGATTAAAAGAATTTGATATCAGAGGAGGGAATTGTCTTGTCTATATGTTGGTGGATATTTTTTACGTAGATGTCTCTTTAAACATTCATGTCATACCTACTTGTTTACAACATTGTTCATTATCCGGAATTGACAAGTCTACTTCATTTTGTGAGCTAAAAGCTTGCAACGGTATTGAAAATATATTTGGTGGTTTAACAGTCCCTCCCAAAGATTTTTCTAGAATATTTTATACGATTAGATAGTATGTTTCTTCCTATTTCAATTATAACTTTATACATGATGATGTAGGAAACATTTTTGAAAGAATATTACAATGTAGAATTTTCCATCCATGTAGCAATTATCCCAAAGAGTATTACTTTCATTGTTTACAAGAGTTCTAATATACTACACAATCAAAGCAAACATACAAATAAGATTATAATGTTTGAATAAAGAACATGCAAAATTGAAAATTTATTAGAATTTGTATAAATATTCAATTTATGTCTGAATATATGTATATATGTCTATTATATGTATATATGTCTATTATATGTGTATATATATATATATATGTAAACGGTCATTTGTTAGCCCATAGAATAGACGAAGCGTACTCTGGTCAGCCTTAGGAAACGTCGTCGGTCTTCTCGGTTTTGGGCTCACCAATGTTTCCCACTATATATAGGGTTGTAAGGACATATAATCATGTGAAATGACGTTTGGCAAATTTTGGGTTGGGCCGACAATTACAACATATACACATACCTGATACACCACCACCCTCACAAAACGTCGTCACGGGGAGCGGCTGTGTAATTCTATACGATTGATACGAATAGTGTATTGGTGAGCCCAATCTTATACAAACGCTATCAATAGATAGCATGTTGGTTAGCCCACAATCCGGCAAAGCTGGACTTAAAATCACACTGAGCATATTTTCTATGACACAGATATTAGTTATGAGTTTCGATTCTCTTTTTCTTGGCAATAGTTTTTTCGAAAACTCCCTTTGAGTTTATGGGGGTATGATGTTATTCAGATTCCACATAATGAACTGAAGATCAAAACTCATTTAACTGTGAGGATTTCGCAGGATTCTCCAATGTTTTTTTCATTATATTTACTGTTCATGATGAATACGTAATATCATCATTGATTATAACTTGTAGCAGACATTTGAACCAAAGTTGAGAAAGGCTCGGAATATTTCAGTAGAGAAAAAATTTCATCCGGTCGAGTCAATATTTATTTGAATGGATTATTTTTATATCTGAGAATTGCTGACAATAGTTGTCCAATCAACCGTTCAGTAATAAGTCTACTACTATTGATGCACACGTAAAATAGGAAAACAACAAAACTCTTCGAAAAAATATCAAATGAAAAATATTAAAATTATTACTTGAGTATTTTCGATACCTTAGCGGTTTGAAATATGTCCTGAGGTAACCTGAATCGACCAGAATATATCATTATCATCGGTGATGATGACTCTAGTAGTATAACAATAATATGTATTATTTTGATTTTGAAACTAATTCAGTATAGGAATACTTAGAGCTGCCTCCACAGACGTGATGTTTTTTTATATTTCTGGGGTATATACTCCCATCCTCAGTATGATAACACAAAGAACCAGAGGAACTTGTAGAACATAAGCAATAAGCTTAAACATTGAGTCCTGATTGAAAAAAATGCTCAAGTTGTGAGGGTTATCGGGAACTAATGTTTAAACTTTTTGAATATGTTCTAGACCGAGGGGTTGACCACTGAGGAAAATGCGAGGGAAAATGTAATTCCCGTAAACCGGAATTCCCTCGGAATTCCCCGGAATTCCCTCGGAATTCCCCGGAATTCCCCAGAATTCCCCGGAATTCCTACAAAAAAAATATGTCAATTTGAAGAAATATCGATAAAATGTTAAAACTAAATGACGGAAATACTGGGAATTCCGGGGAATTACTAGGAAACCCGACGAAATATGAAAAATATATTTCGGAACTTTCGCACAAAAGTTTTTTTTGAGATTTCTGAGTGGAACATAAACTTTAGACTTTCAAGTAGACCATGTCATGATTATGACACAATCTGAATAATATCGGATTTTACATATCAAAACTTCTCATATTTTCATTGAGGCTGGTATTTATTATATCGGAAAACAAAATAAATCATCTATATAATGCAAGTCCCAATCGTAAAATAAAGGGAACGGATCGTCTGATTCCACTCAGGTTTGTTTTATTAGCATCATTTTTCCTGGGATTTTTCCTCATAGAATCAAGTTCTGAATCCGTTAGAATAAATAAGTATCGAAAAAATACAATTTGTCATTGAAAAAAATACGGGATTTTGTGGTCTATTGAGTAAGTCCTATTATTTTCAACCGCTAAATAATTACGGGATACTCAATCTGTGGAGAAAATCCTTATACGTTTTTGTCATCGCTTATATAGCGAGAATAAACTGTTTACTGAAAACGTATATTCCATAATATCAAAAATTATTGATAATCCTTCAACATTTAGTACCTACTAGGAAATTAAAAAAATATTTTTCACCGGTGTGTTCACCCTGTATAAACTCAAATGAGAACAGTTGACACTGAACCGCAATATATCCGATCATCTTTTCATTACAAACCGATAAATTATATAAAGCCGTCCAAATAACATGATGGAGCTGTAAAGAAACTTCAGAAATCATACAAAGACTGCAGTCATTGACTATATAACTCAGATCGTATAACGCGAGCTATAACCGTCTTATTTCAATTTCGGTAACCGCTGGCAACAATATGACAACCTGTGTTTTGTCTGCCAATTATGATCTAGTCTCTCTTCCACAATCAAGGGCGTCCCTTCGTCTTGTAGAGTGAAATTTCAAGACACGTCATTTTTGAAATATTGAGGAAAATAATGGCAGTCGCAGAGGTTGACCCTAAAAACAAACACACAAACTACGACACAAATTTTTTTTGGGCTGTTTCACATGCCCAATTCATATAATATATTCGAATCAGAATGAGGTTCTATTCCATTGAAAGGAGTTATCGGATTATTTGAAAAAACTACCCCCAACCACACCCCTCACGAGGCCGTACAAAGTATAAAACAAAGTTTTTTGGGTTGTTTCACATGCCTTATTTATATATTCGAATCAGAATGAGGTACTATTTCACTGAAAGAAGTTATTGACTCATTTGCAAAAACTTCCCCAACACACCCCTCCAGGGACATATCAGATGTCTATCAGATCGTGAAGATTGTTGTCATCAGGCTTATTTTTCGCTAACAAAATATATTTCCAATTGAAAATTCGCCTCAAACTCTTTCAAAACAAAGGTCCTAACTTTCTTCGTCTAGTGGAAGTGGATTACTTCACAACGGTGTTTTGTTTTTGAATTATGATTTCATATAAATATTGAAATTTTACTGTAAGCTTTCTTATTATTGTGCGAATAAATTGAAGTTACCTAATAATAATCTCTATAGTTCCTTTATTAAATTTTTCGGAATTCCTCGGAATTCCCCGGAATTCCCTCGGAATTCCCCAGCATTCCTATTAATTGTACACCGGAATTCCCATGTGATCAACCCCTCGTTCTAGACTTTCCATCGTTTCTTAGCTAAATAATGAAAAGATGCGCGATTTTTTGCAAGTTTGGGGCGTTCCGCCATCCCCTTGGAACCGCGCTCAGGGCCTGTCCTCACGGAAGGCACTCAGTTCGGCCCTCCACAACACTTTCTCAAAATATAGGCCTCAACTAAATAATCACGCAAAACTGTCACTGGCTCTTAGTCTACTCGTATAACGTATTTCTGCAAGCAGTTGCATGATTTACGACAGCTCTTGAAGAACACGGCACATTTCTCCAACATCAAAGGAGTTAACAGACTTATTAGTTTATCTATGGACGATGACATAACCTGAGCCGAAATGATCACTTATGAATGATCACTCATTCAACAGTGTATGATAGAAGTCGAAAATGTTATAAACACTTTTTTACCCCTTTGAGCGATGAGTTCATTCAACATTTGAATTAGATTGGACCAGGATGTCCCATACGAACTTTGACCCCCGTTTTTCACCCCCTTCGGGGGGATTATGGAAAACCCCCTCCTATCGGATGCCTACTAGGTTTCAGATCTCTGCGATCACCCTGTGTGTTGATCGTTCAGTCAGTTATTCAGGACAAAGCATTTTTTATAGGTACAGATAAATGGAAAAATTTTGGTAGTGATTCAAATATATAAGCTAGCTCCAATGACTTGTTGAGCGTTATGTTCATATACCGAACAGTTCGAGTCAGCGCACAACCTCAAATCACATCTCGCCCAATTTTCTCAGACCTAATATACATTTACTATTAATTCTCATTGAACTTTTTGTTCGATCATATTCTATCAATCCTGAAGAGTGTAGCTTCCTGTTAGTGAAGTAATTTTTAGGATCGGATCAGTATTTCTGAAGATTACCCTCTAAAAACAAAGAAACAAAAAAACCTCTTAATAGATGCATTTTCTTTGCTTTGACCAAGTATATATACCTGGCAACATTTGATTCAGACTCTCCTCTAATTCTCCCGAATCGATCGAATGAAAGCTATAGGAGTCATTTATTTCAATTATGTTTTAATATCCTGTGTGCTTCTCAACTTGGTACGTAACAAGTAGTGTGGTGATTAATCCAATCAAATTAACTTTGCAAGAGCCCAAAATGACGATTTTCGCCTACCCGAAAAGTAGCTGTGGATTCCGGCAGACACATGTGTCCTTATTATCCCCTAGAGTTTGCGCCAGATTCTGTCCGTGCGTTTAGCAACAATTAGCGGTTGAATGCCGGAAATCATTATTTTTTTTGTTTTTTGCTTATATAATGAAGACTATTGGTCGGATTGAAAAAAAGGTGAGTTGAGAATTGTAGATAATTAGAAAATCTATCGATTAGCATTGGCTCGATGTCGATATTCTAATTTGTTGCTGAGCTATTGCGCTCGGAATTTAAAAAGGCGTATTTTCCATAACTCTATTAAAAAATGTTGAAATTCATTTGAGGGTTGCAACTGTCAATTTGGGAAGCTTTCAACTAGTTGAAACCACAGTTTCAATTTGGTTGAAAAACAATTGATAGATTAGCAACAATCCAATTTGTTACTAAAAAAAGTGTTCCACTAGATTGTTATTTCTTGCCCTACGGAAAATCTTAGAGTATGAACGAAACGGTTTGGGATAGTCGAAGAGTTGAACTACAAACTATTATTTTTGGAAAATCGATTTTTGAGATGTGATACCTTCAAAGATGGCGTCAAAAAAACGACGTTATTCGAACTAAAAAACAATGAGGAAAAAATGGTCGTATCAAAATGCCACAAAATGCATTGGAAAGCTACGATTTTTCTACGAATTCTGCCAACTTGACTTTTGTTCCAAGATGATTACAAGCCGAGATAACACTTTTTTTTAATTCAATTCCCCCTCCCTTTGTTTATTCATATGAAGCAACGAGACCTTGACGACTGCACAGAGAAAGAGTCATATTATCCATAGAAACCAGCAGAACTTGTTTTCCATAATTATTTATCGTATTTATTGATGGGAGCATTGGAGGTTCTTCCGGAACCGTTCGACGCGCCGCGTGGAGGGGGAAGCAGGAGGGAAAGATACAGCGCTAAGCGGCCAAAAGATTAGATCGCGTGAAATAAACTGATCAGAGCTCAAAATGACATTGCGCTCTGTAATCTCGGGAGCTACTGGACGGATTTTAACTTTTTTTAATTTCTACTAGTGCATCGAGATATGATCGAATATCACTATGGCTTGACGGATTGTTTTCGGAAATCCCTCAAATAACAAATGATTCAATTTCAATTCAACGACGTGACATAGGGAGTGAATGTTGACTTGTAATAGGATAGTTTCGTAGAAGGATTAAATAAGTATAAAAAAATGTATTTTACATTTGTGAATGGTTTGCAGCTTGTTTACTCAACCGAAAAGCTTTTACCTGAGGATATGTAGAGACAAATTAGTTGTCGATGCACAAAAGGATGCAAGAGAGCTACGTGAGGTTGTAGAGAACATGGAGTCTTTGTTATAGTTGCCGTAGTGAAACATGCACGAACGTTGAAAAAAAAGTTGAAAACTCAGATATTGATCAAGAATTTTTGGACGAGCATACAATCTTTATAGATGAATCAAATGTTCTAGTACAAAGCTACAGTTTGATTGATTATGGCAAATGTGTGGTCGACAGTAAAAATGATCAGGATGAGAGCGATGCGTGCGAAATTGAATATACTATCGCAAATGAGCGACCAAAATTGTAATGAGAGTACACAAATGCTTTCAATGTATGTATAGTAAGGACTTGTGAATATTACGAATGTGATATAAATTTTTTTTATTAGAATCAATATATATTTATACTTATTCAATCCTTCTACGAAACAGTCCTATTTCAAGTCAACATTTACTTCCTATGTCACGATGTTATTAACCTTCCAAAAAATATATTTATACCCTAACACTAAATTTGCAGCGTTAAAATTAAATAATTTGTGATTTGATGAATTTCCGAAAACAATCCGGGCAAGCCACAGTGATATTCGATCATATCTCGATGCACTAGTAGAAATTAAAAAAAGTTAAAATCCGTCCATTAGTTCCCGAGATTACAGAGCGCGATGTCATTTTGGGCTCTGATCAGTTTATTTCGCGCGAACGGCAAGTCGAACGGTCCCAGAAGATCCTCCACTGCTACCACCAATAAATATCATAAATCATTGTGAAAAACAAATTCTGCTGGTTAAGGATAATATGACTCTTTCTCTGTGCAGTCGTCAAGGTCTCGTTTCTTCATATAATCAAACAAAGGGAGGGGGAATTGAATTAAAAAAGTGTTATCTCGGCTCGTAATAAACCTTGGAACAAAAGTCAGGTTGGCAAAATTCGTAGAAAAATCGTAGCTTTCCAGTGCATTTTGTGGCATTTTGATACGACCATTTTTTTCCTCATCGTTTTTTAGTTTAAATAACGTTGTTTTTTTGACGCCATTTTTGAAGGTTTCACATTTAAAAAAATCGATTTTCCAAAAATGATAGTTTGTAGTTCAACTCTTCGACTATCCAAAATCGTTTCGTTCATTACTCTACGATTATCCGTAGGGCAAGAAATAACAATCTAGTGGGACACTTTTTTAGTAACAAATTAGATTGTTGCTCATCTATCAATTCTTTTTCAACCAAATTAAAACTGTAGTTTCTACTAGTTGAAAGCTTCCCGGATACACCGTTGCCAGTGGAGGATTTACCAGCAGGCTGAGTAGGCTGGAGCCTAGAGCGGCAAATTTTAAGGGGCGGCAAATTTTAAGGGGCGGCAAATTTTTGTTCATAATTTTTTTACTTCCAACATCTCTATATGAACAATTGCTAAACACTTTATTGATTGTACATTAATGATCTTGAATTCTTAGAATGTCGCAAAAGTGATTCGATATTATATTCGAAAGTTAGTTATTTTGCATATTTTCTCCACTGATAACTGCTATAATTCTTTCTCCGTGTACCTGATAATTAAAATAAAAAGATTTGATGAAACACCTGATGAAGATATTGCAATATCACGTATTTATCGAGAAATTTTCGTTTCTTACCAAAATGGGCAATTTGTTACCATCAGTTCTGATGAAAAAACGCTTTAGCTCTCTTGTGCATAGAGTCGGAGCCAATGAACGACGATATAATAAATGATTTTGCGAATTCAAACTCTCGCAAAAAAGTATTGTTATGCTTTTATAATTCAACTTAAATTCAATACTAAGGAATAATTGAAAAATATATATTCATTGTTTGTATTTAAACTGAGTGTAACAATAAATATTTATCAACGTTTGGCAAATGTAATTTGTTTTATGTAAGTCTTATTCATATTGTGTGAGTAGTATATGGTTTCAAGACATACATATGTTACTTTAAAATTACTAAATGAATGAGGTATTTCTTGCTTGAAATGATAATTTTCGATAATTCTTTGCTGTAAAAAATAATCAAGGATCTGACACGGTACCATAGTTCTCAATGATACTAACCATAAGTGAAAAGTTTATGCGAGGATGATGGAGCACAAATCATGAAGTTTCAATTTTATTGATAAAAATGTTTTATGATTGTGGACTAAATATCCATTATCGGCAAAATTTGAATAGCCTATGGGCGGCAAATGTGTAAATCCGCCACTGACCGTTGCAACCCCCAAATGCATTTCAACATTTTTCAATAGAATAATGGAAAAAACGCTCGAAAAAACGCCTTTTTTGAAATTCCGAGCGCAGTAGTTAAGCAACAAATTAGAATATTGACATCGGGCCAACGCTAATCGATGGATTTTTCAATAATCTACAATTTTCAATTGAACTTTTATTCGATCCGACCAATAGTTTCCATTATATGAGCAAAAAACAAAAAAAATAATGATTTCTGGCATTCAACCGCTGATTGTTGCTAAACGCACGGACATAATCTGGCTCAAACTTCAGGGCATAATAAGGACACCTGTGTCTGCCGGAATCCACAGCTATTTTTAGGGTAGGCGAAAATTTTACGAAAAAAGTTCATTTGATTGGACTAGATATAAAGAAATACATTTTATGTTGAAACAATCACAAACAGTGAATAAATTGAATCTGAAAATAGAAATTCAAGGACAAAAAAAAGAGACTACTGATTTGTTATTATTTCCAATTCTTTCAAGTACCTCTCACAAAATTGAAACTGATAATATCACATAAAAGTCAACTATTAAGATGTAATTCGAATTAAACTAATTGAAAATGTTCTCCATTCATCCATTTTGAATATTTCTAACCCTACTGGGGTTGAGGTCAAGGAAATAATTCTCAAAAAACGAATTGAAACTCAATAAAAAATCATAGTTGCAGGTGGGTGGAGATTGGTAGATAGAAATCATCGATTTTATATCAAATAACATCGAAAAACATCAAAATTCACCATAGAAACAAAGTATCATCAAATAGGTAGCTAGTTGGGTACCTATATTGCATACAGAATGAGGTCAATATACTCCTCCATTGACGGTCGTATCTAGAAAAAAATTAGAAAAGGCAAAGGAAGCACGCAACTTGTTTACTCTGATAATAATTCAAATGACTGGATGTGGTGAGGAGTTTATCTCCTTGAAAAAGTCAAGAACTCAAACAGTCATTTCATAGTGAAATAGAAAGACTTGGATGATCGTGAAATATGTTAAAATCAATAGAGCAGTTCTGGCGTGGGCAAATTCCACTTTCCTAAAAGTACAACTTTTTTTTGATACAGATAGATCAGTGAGTTTGAGGAAAGAACGTGACAATGCAGTTTTCACCACATCCGAGAAGATTTCTAATTCCCGGCATTTTGAAAAGCAGCGTCTCTGAACAACGACGAAACGTACACGTACCTAGGTACTCGCGTAACACACCCGAGCCTATTGAGGAAGTTTTTTGGTACTTACGTATTTTGGGGCACGAAATCCAAATGAGCCCGCTTTTTTACTTGAAAAAAGGAGAAAGATCCACTCGCCGTCCCATTCGCAATATTATTTTCAAGCTTTTAGTACATGAGCTACATCATTATTATCTTTTTTTACCTTTCAACATATTTATTTTGAAATTTTTCAGTTCTTGATTTAGCCATACATAGGTACGTTGGAGAAAATTTTACGGAAAAAGTCATTATTCAATTCAAATTGCCCTAACTTTTTTGACATTAACCTTTTGGTACTTTTCATGAAAATACCTTATTCCTACATCTTTTCCAAGTAGAAAAGATACACTTCCTTATCAACTCTGGAAGTGATAGTTTTCGCGATATTTAAAATTTTCTATATCGATGTATATTACTCAGCTTCTAAGGCGCTAAGTGAAGTTGATGAGAACATTACAAGAACTCACTAGGTGGTGGATTTCGTCAAAATAAACGACTCTTTCCTATAAAATGTTAATCGAAAAATGATTAATTTTCGAGATACATATTTTTTAGCTTTTTCAAAACATGGTTGGTTTTTGTCAAAAGTTTTTTTGCAATTTCAGTTATTTTCATCACACTTTATACGTAGTATACCTGGACAAACTTCTAAACTGAACATATCAAGCGGCTTAATATTATATAGCCAAATTTGATCTCAATAATTTCTGTCCCTCTCCGCTTGCAAATTAAGAATCGAGGAGGCTATGAACGTTTTTTTTTATCAAAATAGAAGTTCGCTGTAACATTTTGAACTATTCATCGAAAAAATCACAGTTCGTAATTCATAAAATGATTTTTTGGTACCATGCCCGACTTTACGAATTCTGAAATGGCTGATATTGTTTTTGCATGCATACGGCTTGGCTGACGAAAATTCAAGCGAGGTCAGACGCATCTATCAGGAGAGATATTCCGATGTTTTGAAAAAATTTAAAAATCTGTATCTCGAGAAAGAATCATTTTTCGTTCAACATCTTATAGGAAAAATTTGTTAATTTTTAAGTGATCCAGCATATACTTTGTTTTTGTAATGTTCTCAGCAACTTCACTCAGAGCAATAGGAGGGAGCTAATCAAAATGAATCGCAATAGAAAATTGTAAATATTTCGGAAACGATCACCTTCAGCGTTGCTGAGAAAGTGTACATTTTTCAATCGGAAAAAGTGTGGGAATTAGGTTTTTTCATGAAAAGTAGCAAAAGGTTACTATCAAAAGTATTGGGACAATTTGAAATGAATAATGACAGCGTACGCAGCGCCCTCTAGATTTCACATGTAGATCAATACGAAATTATGATTAAGCACGTCAAAAAATCCCGGGTATCAAATATCCGAGCAAATGTCTGCTGTTTCTTCTTTAAATTGTCTCTGGAATACATAACTTGAATGTTTTAATGTACTTATGTTACATTCTATATGTAACTATAGACTGTCCAATCTCTAAGATCTGCCATGCAGCCTTCGACTTTACCTTTCATATGATACCCATTGCCCATATCGAAACGAATATGCAATTGGAAATATCGAATCAAATATGAATACTGTCATTTTGTGCAGGAAGCCATTTTAAATTTGATATTAGTTATAGCGTACTCAATCAGCTATTTTATTGGCGGTCATATTGTAATTACCTTTTTTTTTCCATATTTGTTTACTAATTGAGCCCTTATGAGGGGATTTGTGAAAAAGTGTGTAACCTGTCATTATGTTTGCCGTCACATTGACTTTTTATTTTTTCCATAAAGAATAACTTCTATTTCACCAGTCGAGCCTGTTTCGAATTCTTGTGCGACCCATCAAAATACGTACCAATAAAACTAGGTTTTCAATAGACTTGGCTGTGGGAAAGAGACCTCGGAAGAGACTTACCAACAATAGAAAACCGGTTGAAAATTTCGTTTAGCTTACTCGGTGATTGAAAAAAATGTTTGAACCAACTTACGTATTTTTATGCGTTGAATATGAATCTGAAGTCAAAACTCGCCAGTTCTTTCTTCGTTCGGGAGCAATCGCCCTTCAAAGAAGCATTTTCAACTTTCTTCTCCATGAAACTAATGACACAGACGTTCGTCATCAACAGATGTGGTCTCGGTAGTGTGGTGGTTAGCCAAGCGGAAGGCTAGGGTTCGAATCCTCGCCGGCCCACCGTGCTGGGTAATCGCAAAATTTTAGAACAACAACAACAACAATTTTAAGATCATTTTATCATCTAATTTCACCATCATGACCTTTTTTTCATCAAATATTGTCATTTTTCATAAAAAATACTATTCGAAAATTTCGACCGTTTAGTATCTTGCCTCGCGGAATTTCAAATTGTTTTTTTTTTCATGGAAATTGGAATATTTCATGTGAAAAATGACCAAGAAAGTGGAGTCTGATGTAAAGACTCGTGTAAAGATGACATACTGATGTAGAACAAGTCTGTTTTATTAATGTTTTTTGTATTACTCTACCTACAACCGAAACGCAGATACCGCCAAAAGTGGGTATATATTCCATAACCAATTCACATGCATTTAGCACATTTACGAATTTCACATTATTTTTTTCCATCGCTTATTTGGTAAGTGCCAACTCCTTGTTGCAAGGATATCTAAAATAACTCAAGAATTTCGCAATAAACCTATTCAACAAGGCGAATGATTTACTAATAATACTGTGATTTGGTTATTGTGATTATAAAAAACAATATTAGGCTAAGACTTCATATTTAGGCAAACCTACCATTTGTCATCAACTTTTCCAATTATCCTTAATTTGTCAAAATAGGGGTATATTATTCTTGAACAAATTTAATATTTTTTGTCTTGCCCTGTATACTGTGTGACCTGTAGTCAATCTATATGCAAATACCTACGTTGGTTATAGAACATGCACCAACTTCTGGCGATATCTAAATTTGAGTACCTAGTACAACTATTTCAATAGATATCGGAAAAATATATTCTGATACAGCGTTTTCTGAAATATTCACTGAAAAAAAACCGCGACCCTGTGTCTTGTGGTACTTTTCCTCCTAACTCTTGAAAGGGACAAGATATAAAAAATAATTTAGTGTGATGTCATCCGTCGTAAAGAGGCAGGTATCAACTATCCTCTTCTTCGCATGGAAGGATTTTGTGACACCTTGTTGAAAAGAGCTTCTAACACTGAGTCAAGATTGAACCGATTTTTATGGGCAGTTTTATTTTGTCTTTGGGACTCTTCAAACACACAAGAAATAATGCCTTCGCATGTGAACCCGGTCCTGTGTTGAGTAGGTAGTAGTACTTCGCGAAGCGGTATGTATTTTCTAAAAAGATTTTTTTTTCAGTGAATAACTCAAGAATGAATTGTGATGGCCGGTTCTCGATCAAAATCCATATTCAACACAAAATACTGCATTTTCCAGTATGATTATTAGTGAAAAAGTACAGGAAACTGTATTATTTTGTATCAAGTCAAGAATTACAGAAGCAAATTTTGATGTCTTTGTACAGTTGAATAGTGAATAATAAAAGCACTCTCTGAAATGAACTGTCGTCATCAGTCAACATATTGTGCTATATGACGTTTTCGGTAAGGAATGAAATTTGGGATGTATTTACTCCAAACTAAAATGTAGGTAGAGGTACCCTTCGTTCCCCAATGCCTTTCACAGCAAAATATGGCCGGCAAACATCAAAGTAACAAAGACGCCGACTAGACTACGCATTTTCACAATTGGTATTTGGCATTGGTTTTCCACAAGAGGGGAGGGGTGAACACGCCCAGATTCCCCTGTTGTTGGTTCTTCTCCCTACTTTTTCATCTCGAGTTAGGACATTGATTCATGTATTGAAGTATTTATGGAGTTAGTTGTTAGTTCATTATTATATACATACACAGCAATGAGCAGCTCTCATCTGCATATTTCTAATAATTGAAACTGAAATCATATTTGATATCGTAATATCACGTGGTACATCGATTTGCAATAAAAGTGCTCGATGGACAACCAACCAACCATTCGTAGAGTCTAGAAGTAGTGAATGAAAGAAATGGCCTAATTTTTTTTTTGATTTCTTGTGAAGTGTCTCTGTTGATTATGTAGTTAATTTGGTAAAATCAAATGTGGGGTTCTGAAGTTGGCTGTTTGGATGCAGATTGTGTTTGTTGGGCAGCCTGAGAAGAAACGGTGAGAATTACTTTTCATTAATTTTTCAATAAAAACTTTCTTAATTTTCCCTTTTTTATGACTAGATTTACACGATAAATGAAGGTTCTGTAATGTTCCTATCATATTGTGAGAAGAATAGAAATAAGAATATCCAACGCGTTCTTTATAAAACTAACGGGTCTTGGAAGAGAGATATTCGGCAGGTTTTCAAATCAACAAGAAAATTAAGATGTAGATACATACTCCTTACACAGATAAAATAATGGGAGGGAAACCTGTTCGTTGATCATAATTCAATATATTGCGACCTTGATGCACTTTTCCCCTCGGTATATACAGTGAGGCCGTTAAGAGTCCCCCCTCGATTCAAAGTACTCTTTAGTAAAAAGATGTTTGAGACCTTTGAGACGTCACTCGTCGCCTTTTTTTTTCAAATGGAAAGGAGGCCTTGTTATATCCTCTTTGAAAGATCTTTCCAATTTCCTACCCAATCATATTTTATTTTTGGAATCAAACTAGACCATTTTGTCTTATTATTAGCATACCGATTTTCTATTCAGGAATCTCCAAAAGTTAATTAATAAAACGTTCAAAATGTTCCACATCTATTTTCTGAAAATAATAATATCTGTTTATAAATTTATTTTTCACTTTATTGGATGTTTCTGGACAAACTGAAGTTATGGTATCGAACCATCCATTTACGGTGTCGGAGGATAATATTTGGTAGGTAGGTACCGTCAGACCATTCGTGAATGAAATGATATTGGGAAGTTCATAATTTCATGCGACGTCTGGCGGAAATATAACGCACTGCTATAATTTCACAAACAGACGGCTTCCATTTTATGTGTGTGAATTTATTGAGTTCTTTGGTGTTGATTTAGAAAATCTCATCCGAAGTTGTAATATTTTTTTTTATTAATAACAAACAATCGTGGATCGGATCTCTCAGTGAGCCGCGAGGGGAAAACAACTACCCAAAATATGTACACCATATTTTAAATATCTGATAATTAACAATATTTAAAATATATTGAAAAAGAAACCAGTATTTAAATATTCGAAATATATTTAAGATAATGAAAGTACCTATTTGATGTACTGAAAATATATTTAAATATTTGAAGTATACTGAAGGTATTGAAAATTGAGGAAACTTATATTTGAATTTTAAAGAAAATAAATGGAATATAGCGCATATAATATCCAATCAAGGTAAAAAACGTAATGAAACATGTCCTGTATGTCGTCCTTCATTGGCCACAAACGATTGTATTTCAAATATTTTGAGCAACTCCATTAGATTTTCATCTGCATTTTCTATTTCTGGTTGATCTATGGAAATAAAATAATTTTTAAACAAATAATAGTCATTTACTTTATGACATACCATTTTCATGATCTACATCTTCTTCGATTGATAAAATTTCAGAATATTTGGATTCTGAAATTCCTTGATTTCTTGTGAAAAACCTTCAAAATCAAAATATATGACTGTACTTATTTTCTTTTATTACCATCACTTACTCGCAGTAACACTCAACTATTTTCCAATAACTCACAGCATGCCGATTATAATAGATACAGATCTCGCAGAGTATGAAAAAAAATTAATTCCTGGAAATCAAGTCGCAGAAACGAATTAAAATATAGGCACAAACATTTCCTAATTTTACAAATCATTTTTGCTCATTGCCGAATACTCTTTTATATTCATTTTTCCACGCTAATTGCTAAATATTTTTTTCAGATTTTTTCATACACGCAAATGTTATCTGATTTCCCTTACGCCGTGCGCTCAAATCAACCAGAAGGCCCGACGCTTTACTGGCCCTGAAACACCTACGAAAGCAAAAACGCTGTTCTATTCAGTTAATGATCATGTCCGTGCATCCCTCGGTGCATTCTCTCCAATGTTTTTCATAAATCTAAGTCATTAAGTACAGCGTCGTCAACGGACGCCGCGCCGACCGAAACCCATACTTCAAATGCTATTCATTAAATATTTATACTATGTACAAATCTCGAAGTTGCACCGTGAAACGCTTAAAATGACGCGTAGAAGACATGGCCTCAGTAAGAATACACACTAATAAATACCAAATTATGTCAGAATACATTGTCGGTTAACCACGGCGCAAAACGAATGAAACGATTGTAGACTGAATTGCACCCCAAATATTTCAAATATTTTGGAATACTGAAAAGGATATCGTAACATTTAAACTGTATTGAAATACTAAGCAAGATATTTTGGTAAGGAAAACAATATTTGAAGTGAAAGAGACTGACAAATATTGAAATATTTCGAATATATTGTAGATATTTTGATAATGAAAATAATATTCAAAGTATGGAGTGGATATTTCTGGGATTAAAGTAGTATTTAAAGTATGAAGCGGTATTTGTGGATACTGAAATACTGAAACTGATATTAAAATATTTAAATATCTGGATGTACACCTATTTAAAGAGTTGTTTCCCCCTCGGTGAGCCGTATGAAGTGTTTGGTGCCAAGTTGCCACAACTCTAGGAACCGAAATCCGAAGTTGTCTTTCCACACGTTTCCAAAGAGAAATACATCTTTGGTGGAAAACATTACGGAAAGTGGATTGAAAGAGAAAATAGACAGGAACAAGTCTTCCTAGAGCGGCTTTAGTGTATTACTTGCATTTCAAGAGAGATGATTTCTTGTTACCTGGTGAGTCTGTTTGTCTCTTTTTAGGCGAAGTTATGGCGCATTTCATCATCCATGTAATAAAAGCCTCTTTGGTTCACTAACACTACACTAAAACTAAAAAATGTCCTGGAACAAATATAACTAGATTTTAAAACACAATGCATCTATGTTCACCTCCAATGAATGGTATTGTGCGGCTATTCAAAACATCATGAACACAGTTATATTTACCTTCACGACAAAAATTTCGTACAATGAAAATATAGCAAAAAAAAACACCAAAATCTTGTCTAGCGAGGGCAACTGATGACTGGATTTCAGTTTGGCGCGTTATTTCACAAATATAAACAAGGTAACTATTTCAAAATGGTGGATATAGTTTAACCAACACCAGCGCCCTCATCGGTCGATATTCTTCCCTATTGATAACATTAGGAATTTGTCTAGAGATCAATGACCCTAATACCAAACTGATATTACTCGCATTGTACACCAACCCACGATTTCAGGTGGGATTTCTGGATTTTCGAAATTTCTAGTAAGTTAATGTTGCACGCCGGATTCGCGAATTGAAATACCTCTCTTTGTCGAACCGTTCGTTCATCGAAAAATCTGAGAATAACTTGAAATCATTCTTTCTTGCTTAAAGCTTTTAATGTCTAAAGTGTAATTCGTTGTTACTGTACTGTCAACGTTTTTTTCAAAACATTTTCGTCTATTTTCATCAGTTGGTATCAAAGCCAATGACACTAGCGCACTGTAAATTTATCCGTGAGGGCGCACGGAAAAGGCCCACTATCTGTGCGCTGAATTAAGCATGCGAATACAGTGTTGTCAGATGGGTACTATTGGATGCAAATAACTCGAGAACGGCGTGTTATTCCATAATCAGATCATTTGGGGATTGCAAGAAATAGCGATTTTTATGCTGAGGGAAAAATCATGTTCCAACCTTATCACTTATATCCCCTCGGCGGGGAGAGATTCAAACCTTTAACGTAAAATGGGATTAGGGGTCATGCGATACGTCGTTTAAAATGTCATCAATTTCTCTTTTCATTGTTTTGTTCACTTTTGAATTTGATGGAGTACCCAGATACTATATAAAGAACATCTTCAAAAACCTATCAGAATTGTTCTCACCCTCAAGACTAAATTTGTATTGTAGTAGCTAGCACGGTGTTATTTCTCAAGTGTTCAAAAACTTTGACATCGACATTTAGCTTACTTGAAGACTGGTGATGAATCAGATCATCTTCTGAAAAATTCATTCAGGTCAGACTCAACTCCCTACACACAGGGTTTACGGACTGAAACCTGTCAGAATACAACTACCCCCCTGACCAATGCCTCGAGAGGCGTTGAATCAGACGATGAAATCATATTTTTCAAGATTCGTCATAACAAACTGATTTCTCCAAATGCGTTTCTGTTGAAAATAGGGACTGATGATAGGATTGCTTTTCTGCATTATTTTGTTCATTACTTCTGAACCGATCATCGTTTACAACCCTTCATTTTATACAATATTTTCAACAGGAATCTGAAAATGGAAAGTTGAATATGCTGTTCCATCAAAAAAAACTTTGATATTCCTTCAATCAGTACCCTGTATATCCGTGACTAATTCGAGGGCCGGATTTACCAGAGGAAATATGACGAAGCTATATTTTAACAAATAACCAGTGAGAGAACAGTAGTTGTCTAAAGATGATACCTCGGATGATAATAATGAATGCAAATGGAAACTTCCTCAAAATTTAATCCACCTGGTATGATAGCAAGAATATTCCATTTTTACTGGCTCATAATTGATCATAGAATCATTGTATCGAATTATCATTGCAATACTTGAACTGCATATCGTTTATCAAAAGGTAGGTTTGTTAACAGATGAACTATTCGAAAATCACTTTGAAACTTGGTGTTATTTCTCAATTCATAAGCAAATCATCATTGTTCAGATGCTACCTGTACCGCAATGATTCCAAAAACGCCTTCATACAGTGAGGCCAAAAATTTCAGTCGAATAATTTCACTCTTATTCACTATATCAAAAAGAGCATCACTCTTTTCTGGCATATTTTGAAATGGGATTGCAAGAAAGTCTACTGAAATACTTACATCCCAAAAAAATTTTTCAAATGATAGAAAAAATTCTTTATTCACGATAAATTAAACATAATAGGCGCATAAAGGCACTTACGGTTGGAAAAAATAACTTTTTATTTTCATTTTGTTTCATGAGCATCCTTAGTGTGAGTTAACCACAAGTTTTAATTTATGATTTCTAATGTAGCAACAACCTCAAGTGGAATAGATCGATATCACTGTACAATGGGATATGTCTACTACAATTTCTATGAATGATATTAATGAAGTTAATTTGTATTCTTTCAAATTTTGATTCGTGATGTTGACACCTGAACAAAGTTATAGAAGAGCGAGTTGCTCTTGTCCATAATGCATAATTCAACTGGAGTAATTTTTTTCACAAAAACATACAAATTAGGCGAACGGAAATGCCGCCATTTTGCGAAAAACCGCTTGGGCCTTTATCTCCGTCACCGTGCACCCTCAATTATAAGGAATTTTATAATAGATAATTGAATGTCTTATCTGCCCTTTGTTCGATAATTTTTTTCGTATCACTTACCGTTCACGATTTATAACATCATGACTGTTTGTTTATTGACTTTTTCACCAATATCTCTTTTAATAATTGTTGGAATAATGAAGTGCTCATAATCAATTTTTTCAATCGGTAATTTTTTCGCAACTATTGCTTTAATTTCAATTTTTTCCTTAAATCAATATTTAATATATTAAATTAATATTTTCGAACTTATAGAGCGTTAATTTCAAAAATCCTATGCCTGAGCAATTAACCATTCATAAGTTTGATTATGAGCAATTCATTATTTGAGTCAATAAACAAGCAGTGAAAATATTATAAATCGTGAACGGTAAGTGATGCGACAAAAATTATTGAACAAAAAAGATAGGACATTATATTATCCACGGTTACGGAGATACAGGCCCAAACGTTTTTTCGCAAGATGGCGGCACTTCCGTTGGCCTCATTTGTAAGTATTTTGTTTTTTTTTGGTTCATTATGTCATACTGCACCTATTTGTGATATAAAAAAAATCCTGCCGAATTATGAAAGACAAAATCCTCTACTTCCTGTACTGAGGCCAAAATTCTTTGAGAGTTATTGCATTTGCATATCTGCCATGTATGACGATGGTGTCATCATATTTTCCATACTAGCAACCCGCCCCGGCTTCGCACGATTGATGAATGGTTATTGTGGGTTATCCTACCTACCTACCATCGCCGACTTTTTTTTTAGACCTATTCAAGGTTTACAATACTGTAGTACATTACTTTGATCCGAGCTTTGATCTATCAGCCAGTCTTTGCAATGTAAACGTAAAAATGTGTTTATTTCCTACATCACATCAGAAACCTCTAAAATTATCAATCTCTCTCTGCTATAGTATGTGTAACACATATTAACCTTCCTCTTGAATCAATATCTATTAAAAAATTCCGCAGCAAAATCCATTGCGTAGTTTTCAAGATCTAAGCATACATAGGGACAGACAGGCAGCGGGAAGTGAATTTGTTTTATATCAGGTTGTGAAGTTATTTCAAGAATGATATCCTGCTTATGAATCTCTCTTCATTGCAGGCATAATAATGCTCCTGTGCAAGAGCCCATGCAATAAGAAAGACCTTTAGTTAATTCAATTTTGCAAAAAAGCTCAGGTACTCCAAATGAAGAGGCTTTGTATCTCAATTTAGTAGGTAAGTAATTGAGTATTTGATGAATTCCATAATTCACTTGATAAGATCTTTTTGATTGAATGTCCATATTCCTATCCAAAAAAGAAATCACTTCGAAAAGTGAAAGATGAAAATCCAAAATTTCATAACATAACCCATTTACGTAAAATATCTGATCTCTATATAAGATTTCATCTACCTACCTACGCTTTATTATTAGCGATACCTTTCAAGTATCCAACTAATTAATAAAATCGACTTCATTCATCATAACACACGATAGAGTAAGGTAGGTACTCTTTCAATAAACGATGAATTGGCAGAGATTTAGCCTGAGCTGGTACTATCCTAATGATTTACAGACATCGATTTTCAAATCGACCGAAATGATACATTTCGTGAAAATACTCGTGAAAATAGCTCATTCTAAATTATAGCTCATCCAATCCATCTTGGCACAAACTCATATACTTTTCCAGTTACACACTGGTTGTATATACCATGACTAAGGAAAAAACACCTTCTATAGTCGGGCTGTTCAAAAGATAGAATTCAAGGACGCGTGAACAGTGAATGCCTGCATCTATATATAGCCTGCGCGGCGTAGCCACGCCTTCTAAACTGAAATAAATGAAGAACTGTTTAAACTGTACTGTACTCATTTGTCCTTTGTATTTACGTGTGTTACGTTTTTGTGTGTGTTTTTGTTGAGTGGTGTGAATCGGATTTGTAACATTGGGGAGAGGAACATTCAAAGAGTGCGTGCCATTCACGTGATCATTCTATCTTTTCAGCGGCTACACTATAGGAATAAATTTCAACGCAGTGAACACGTACAATAGGTGTATTTTCATATTAGTATATTTCACAGAGATTGCTGGGCATATACGTTATTAGTTCTGTGCCAAGTTGGATTGGATAAGCTGTACATCCTTTCTTTGAAAACTTTTAATTACATGGAGCGTTGACTGATAACTATGTAGGTACGGAGTATTTCTGAAAGGGGGTGGGTAGGTTTGCTCGAGTAATATCTGATTTCTTCATCCCCACTATTAGTCTAGTCGATCCTGGCAAGGCAAGAAATATAAATGAAATAGAAAATACCACATAATTTTGTACTGAACTATCCTGTTTAATAGAAGATTTCAAGAAGTATGTGATTGGTACCCTACAGTTCCAAAATAGTAGGCACTAAATTCTCAGGAATGATTGTGACGTATTTGCCTCAATCGGTCTCTTCCAGTGGCGTGAGGAAAATAAACTGAACAAGTGAGACTGGCTACTTGAAAATAAATAAAATTCATAATAATAGGCACTCAATTTCCCAGGCATATTACTTATCCCATCAAAACGAAAACAATCTTGTCGGGTTGTGTTTGTATACATCTTCTAAATTCCTTCACATGTAGCTCAATGGTCATAGAACAACGGAAAAAGTGTTAAGCTTGCATTACCCACGTCAAAAAATTTTAACCGAAAACATACCTGGGGTATTTTTAATTTATTTTCAATTCATTGTTTTTTTTATAATTTATTTCTGATGGTTTCTTGAGTAATCGAATTAGCAGATAAAGGAATAGTTTTTATTCAATAGATTATTTATTCCTTAATGAAAATCAGAAATCGAACTTATTTTATTCAAGCCAACAAAAAAAGGACATCACCGAAACAACAACAGGAAATAAGGGAGGCCTTTAATTATTGTTTTAATCAACAAACATACATTATAACTACCAGGAGAATAACAGAACGTGGTATCAGGAAGACAACAAATAAAAAAATCGAGAATTCACGTGGTATACTCGAGAGCACTCCTAACAGGTCCAAACTACAGAACCATTGATTCTATAAAAACACTTGACATAGTCAGTGGGCATACTTGAAGACTGGCTTTAAATCAAATCATCTTTGGAACAATCTGTTCAGGCCAGTCTCAAATTACCTACACAGTAGGTTTCGGCTGGCACCTGTCAGAAAACAACTACTCCCCTGGCTAATACCACGAAGGGCATTGAATTATATCCGACCAGGTGCCAGTGCAGGTTTCTTCACAGAAGTAAACACTGCATTTGCTTTCGTCGATACAAATGAAGGAATTGATTTTCAATTATAGGGACGGACACACTTGCAGACCGGTTTCGGGCTATTTGGCCACTCGTCAGTGCAAGGCAGTGCCATCATCAACATAAAGTCGATGATTTCCCATAATTAAAAATCAAACTCCCACACGAGTATCAAGCCCCGGCCAAAGCTGATGCGAACAACGAAGTTATTACGCCATCTACCAATGGACGAGGTATTCCAAAAGCAAACCGAATTCACCCATTCCTCCTGCGAGAAAAATGTAAAAACACTTGACATAGTCAGTGGGCATACTTGAAGACTGGCGTTAAATCAAATCATCTTTGGAACAATCTGTTCAGGCCAGTCTCAAATTACCTACACAGTAGGTTTCGGCTGGCACCTGTCAGAAAACAACTACTCCCCTGGCTAATACCACGAAGGGCATTGAATTATATCCGACCAGGTGCCAGTGCAGGTTTCTTCACAGAAGTAAACACTGCATTTGCTTTCGTCGATACAAATGAAGGAATTGATTTTCAATTATAGGGACGGACACACTTGCAGACCGGTTTCGGGCTATTTGGCCACTCGTCAGTGCAAGGCAGTGCCATCATCAACATAAAGTCGATGATTTCCCATAATTAAAAATCAAACTCCCACACGAGTATCAAGCCCCGGCCAAAGCTGATGCGAACAACGAAGTTATTACGCCATCTACCAATGGACGAGGTATTCCAAAAGCAAACCGAATTCACCCATTCCTCCTGCGAGAAAAATGTAAAAACACTTGACATAGTCAGTGGGCATACTTGAAGACTGGCGTTAAATCAAATCATCTTTGGAACAATCTGTTCAGGCCAGTCTCAAATTACCTACACAGTAGGTTTCGGCTGGCACCTGTCAGAAAACAACTACTCCCCTGGCTAATACCACGAAGGGCATTGAATTATATCCGACCAGGTGCCAGTGCAGGTTTCTTCACAGAAGTAAACACTGCATTTGCTTTCGTCGATACAAATGACGGAATTGATTTTCAATTATAGGGACGGACACACTTGCAGACCGGTTTCGGGCTATTTGGCCACTCGTCAGTGCAAGGCAGTGCCATCATCAACATAAAGTCGATGATTTCCCATAATTAAAAATCAAACTCCCACACGAGTATCAAGCCCCGGCCAAAGCTGATGCGAACAACGAAGTTATTACGCCATCTACCAATGGACGAGGTATTCCAAAAGCAAACCGAATTCACCCATTCCTCCTGCGAGAAAAATGTAAAAACACTTGACATAGTCAGTGGGCATACTTGAAGACTGGCGTTAAATCAAATCATCTTTGGAACAATCTGTTCAGGCCAGTCTCAAATTACCTACACAGTAGGTTTCGGCTGGCACCTGTCAGAAAACAACTACTCCCCTGGCTAATACCACGAAGGGCATTGAATTATATCCGACCAGGTGCCAGTGCAGGTTTCTTCACAGAAGTAAATACTGCATTTGCTTTCGTCGATACAAATGAAGGAATTGATTTTCAATTATAGGGACGGACACACTTGCAGACCGGTTTCGGGCTATTTGGCCACTCGTCAGTGCAAGGCAGTGCCATCATCAACATAAAGTCGATGATGAAGAAACCTGCACTGGCACCTGGTCGGATATAATTCAATGCCCTTCGTGGTATTAGCCAGGGGAGTAGTTGTTTTCTGACAGGTGCCAGCCGAAACCTACTGTGTAGGTAATTTGAGACTGGCCTGAACAGATTGTTCCAAAGATGATTTGATTTAACGCCAGTCTTCAAGTATGCCCACTGACTATGTCAAGTGTTTTTACATTTTTCTCGCAGGAGGAATGGGTGAATTCGGTTTGCTTTTGGAATACCTCGTCCATTGGTAGATGGCGTAATAACTTCGTTGTTCGCATCAGCTTTGGCCGGGGCTTGATACTCGTGTGGGAGTTTGATTTTTAATTATGGGAAATCATCGACTTTATGTTGATGATGGCACTGCCTTGCACTGACGAGTGGCCAAATAGCCCGAAACCGGTCTGCAAGTGTGTCCGTCCCTATAATTGAAAATCAATTCCTTCATTTGTATCGACGAAAGCAAATGCAGTGTTTACTTCTGTGAAGAAACCTGCACTGGCACCTGGTCGGATATAATTCAATGCCCTTCGTGGTATTAGCCAGGGGAGTAGTTGTTTTCTGACAGGTGCCAGCCGAAACCTACTGTGTAGGTAATTTGAGACTGGCCTGAACAGATTGTTCCAAAGATGATTTGATTTAACGCCAGTCTTCAAGTATGCCCACTGACTATGTCAAGTGTTTTTACATTTTTCTCGCAGGAGGAATGGGTGAATTCGGTTTGCTTTTGGAATACCTCGTCCATTGGTAGATGGCGTAATAACTTCGTTGTTCGCATCAGCTTTGGCCGGGGCTTGATACTCGTGTGGGAGTTTGATTTTTAATTATGGGAAATCATCGACTTTATGTTGATGATGGCACTGCCTTGCACTGACGAGTGGCCAAATAGCCCGAAACCGGTCTGCAAGTGTGTCCGTCCCTATAATTGAAAATCAATTCCTTCATTTGTATCGACGAAAGCAAATGCAGTGTTTACTTCTGTGAAGAAACCTGCACTGGCACCTGGTCGGATATAATTCAATGCCCTTCGTGGTATTAGCCAGGGGAGTAGTTGTTTTCTGACAGGTGCCAGCCGAAACCTACTGTGTAGGTAATTTGAGACTGGCCTGAACAGATTGTTCCAAAGATGATTTGATTTAACGCCAGTCTTCAAGTATGCCCACTGACTATGTCAAGTGTTTTTACATTTTTCTCGCAGGAGGAATGGGTGAATTCGGTTTGCTTTTGGAATACCTCGTCCATTGGTAGATGGCGTAATAACTTCGTTGTTCGCATCAGCTTTGGCCGGGGCTTGATACTCGTGTGGGAGTTTGATTTTTAATTATGGGAAATCATCGACTTTATGTTGATGATGGCACTGCCTTGCACTGACGAGTGGCCAAATAGCCCGAAACCGGTCTGCAAGTGTGTCCGTCCCTATAATTGAAAATCAATTCCTTCATTTGTATCGACGAAAGCAAATGCAGTGTTTACTTCTGTGAAGAAACCTGCACTGGCACCTGGTCGGATATAATTCAATGCCCTTCGTGGTATTAGCCAGGGGAGTAGTTGTTTTCTGACAGGTGCCAGCCGAAACCTACTGTGTAGGTAATTTGAGACTGGCCTGAACAGATTGTTCCAAAGATGATTTGATTTAACGCCAGTCTTCAAGTATGCCCACTGACTATGTCAAGTGTTTTTACATTTTTCTCGCAGGAGGAATGGGTGAATTCGGTTTGCTTTTGGAATACCTCGTCCATTGGTAGATGGCGTAATAACTTCGTTGTTCGCATCAGCTTTGGCCGGGGCTTGATACTCGTGTGGGAGTTTGATTTTTAATTATGGGAAATCATCGACTTTATGTTGATGATGGCACTGCCTTGCACTGACGAGTGGCCAAATAGCCCGAAACCGGTCTGCAAGTGTGTCCGTCCCTATAATTGAAAATCAATTCCTTCATTTGTATCGACGAAAGCAAATGCAGTGTTTACTTCTGTGAAGAAACCTGCACTGGCACCTGGTCGGATATAATTCAATGCCCTTCGTGGTATTAGCCAGGGGAGTAGTTGTTTTCTGACAGGTGCCAGCCGAAACCTACTGTGTAGGTAATTTGAGACTGGCCTGAACAGATTGTTCCAAAGATGATTTCATTGATTCTATACTGAACGGTATCAATAATTCAAAAAATCAATGTGTTCTAGGGAGCTATAGGCAAGCAACACTCTCTGAATTCACGAATAAGAGAAATATTGACATTTGAAAACATCTGGGGTATGTCACACCCCACATACGTGACGAAGGGTTAACGGACGTTACAATCCTTTCTAAGAATTGAGTGCCTTTTATTTTGAAATTATACTTGGGAAAAATTAGTTTGAATTGTGTGACTATATCAAGTGATTTCTCACGAAGAGGGGTGGGGAAACAGCAAAAGTGACCAGTAAATATAAACGTAACTAATAGCAATCGCGATAGTTGCTCATCATCCGACGAGTTTTCTTCAGATGGTAGTGAATAATATAATCATTTCTGGGAATTTACTTGGAATATATTTGATTTCAATAAAAGAATTGAAACTAATACATATTTACTCTACGTATTATTAGTCAACAGATGTTACGCTTGGGTAGAATATGAATAGAAACTCGTGTTTTCTTACTTCCTTATATGGTACTTACTCATTCAACCAAGAATTACTAAATAGTATCCTCAAATTTTAATAGACTAATGTAATATTCCAGTGTATTTGTACTCGAAAACAGTTTTGAAATGTACTAAATTTCAAAGTGCAATTCCTTTACGAATATTCGAGTCTGAGTACAAAAGTAAAAATCTTTTGTCCGAACAGAGTATTTAAGTAAAAGAACAATTTCTTTTCCCAAGTACTCTCCAGCTATTCGCTCTACGCTATATTCATATCTCTCTTTACCTCATGGCAACTTCGATCTGCCGTTCTCTTTTCTCTCTCACAATCCATCTCTGTGTACGCAGCGTTGCCATTCATAAATTTCATACCCAGAATAACACTGATTTTTTTTAGATTTTTCAATGAACATTGAAACTGCTGGATACATTTCATCAGTAGGAAGTTTCTTTAATGAAAATCACTTTGTCCGTCATTCTATGACCAATCAGCTGCATGTGAATGATTAAAATAGAAGATGCTGAAATATATAGAATCAAAACCTGACAACAATGCTTTCGTTTTCATGTAATACTATATTTGAGAATTTAGTGCCTACTATTTTGGAACTAGAGTAATAGATCGCAGAGGGTGTCATCAGTGGAAAGTATATCTTGGGTCCTACTGAGTTGGGCACCTTTGTCATAAAGCAACATTTCGATTGTTCATATCTTTTTTATTTCTGTTGCTAATCTCCGCAAGGCTGCTTCACAAAATCGTCTAGCCATCTACAAACCTGCTAAGCAGGGCGATCCTTTTCGATATGCGCGAGACATCAACGCAACACAAGGAAGACAAGTCTCAGCGTTCAAGCAATCAATAGGAGAATGATTTTCACATCGATTGTTTGAAAAATGAAAATTCTCATATATATATATTTTCACATATAATGGTAATCGCGTACCTATCCGAAAGGTCTAGTGGGCGTCAAACACAATCGATTAGAGAAATGAAAGGAAGAAGCTACCGAACGAAAATAATGAAATATTTCTGATATAAGCCTTCAAGTTTTACAAAGAACCCCGCACCAAATACATTCTTTCACTAGAAGTTACACATGCAAGTTCAAATTAGTTTCTGTGTCCAGTTTCGGAGATACGAATTTTTGAAAATAATAAAAATTGCTGTTTGACCAAAACAGCAAGGTTCACTCATCCAAAAGTATTACTTTCTAGTAGCAAAATAGTAGCATTGTTGGTTTGAAGAAAGTCGAATAGCATGACTGACATGGTCGTTGCGATAGAAGAAGCCACCTATTATACAGGGTGGTTCAAAAAAAGCGACAATTTGGGATATTTTGCCAATTTTTTATCAACGGTCCCATTAGTGAGACTGATCATTTTTCGTTAGGAAATTCCTATTGGGATTCTTTTCTTATGACAAGAAGATTTTATCTAACAGTTTCAACTTTTTTTTCAACACAGTTTTTTTTTCAAATGTTTGTTTTTTATACTTCATGTTTATAACAATAGCCACACGAAAGAGCCTTTTTGAGTCATTGATTCCGCTTCGGAGCCAAAAGTATTTGAGAAAGACTCACAGTACATGTTCAATTATACGGGGGCTGTTTACAAATATCAGTTGAAATCGGTTTTGTACGTGATATGTTTGTTAATTTTTTTTGAATGGATCTCCCAATTTGAATCATATTTTTCAGTTATACTTTATTAATGAATTACCCTACACTCGGGTAAGTTTCATTCATTTCCTATGTCTGGTTTTTGAACTATAATTTAAAATTGATATTCTATAGAAGATATTATCCAATCTTATTTCTTGATGAGAATTCGGTGTCCAGATCCATATAAATCGTTCTTTACACCTCGTAAATATTCCGTGAATAGCTATAAATAGTTATCATGATAGTGTTTTGTCAACACAAGATTAACAGCTAATGAATTATTGTCATTTTCAACTAAAGAACTCTACAGAAATAATAACAGATTCTCCTAAACTACATGTATGTTTTATATATATATATATATATATATACCTATATATATATATATATATATATATATATATATATACTCTTTTAACACTTTATTCCAATATCACGACAGTTGTCACTGTCATCGTCGGGGGAGCTACAAATAATATGATTTCATATAAAGAACAAACAGGAAAATGAATTATTACTCACAGTGTCGGCGAGAATGATTGCTTTTATGATTTAATTTGAGCAACATAATTTTTTTTGACAGGGGATCGAGACGAAAAATTGTCAAAAAAAATTATGTTGCTCAAATTAAATCATAAAAGCAATCATTCTCGCCGACACTGTGAGTAATAATTCATTTTCCTGTTTGTTCTTTATATGAAATCATATTATTTGTAGCTTCCCTGACGATGACAGTAACAACTGTCGAAATATTGGAATAAAGTGTTGAAAGAGTACACATTTCTGCTTGCTGCTTTACCCAATAACAATCTTCCTCATATTGTTACCGTTCAGCAAAAAACTTCCATTTTAATTATATATATATATATATATATATATATATATATATATATATATAAACAAAACAAAAAAGAAGTTCTTGGGTAAATCAGCAAGCAAAGCGTGTACTCTTTCAACACTATATTTCCGATATTTCGACAGTGAATACTGTCATCTTCAGGGAAGCTACAAATGGTTAACGAAATTGCTTATAAAATATGAAGCGAGAAAAACAGTGCTACTTACTGTGTTATTGAGAATGGTTGCTTATGTTGGAAAATGAATGAATGATTTCTGAGTGCATTGTCAGACTCAACATTCAGTACATGATAATGTCAATTATTTAAAATATGTGAGATAAAATATGAATAAAGTTTTCTCGTAAGAGTTGTTTAAAACAGTTAAAAGTTAAAACGTGGTTTGAAAATTCTAAGGTTAGGAAACAGACAAATGACATGACAATTGAAAAGTTTGATTCGTGACTAATGTCAAATGAGATTTTTGGTTTTGGTCGTTGCTTCTAAAGACATCAGCCAACTTACTATGTTCAAAAGAGAGAGTTATTAATTATGGAAGTATTTAAGATATTTGAATTATTATTTTCATCAATTTCTTTTTTACTTCAAATTGTTTCCTAACAAGTCAGCAAAGACTTCCTATCTACTATATATATTGTAACCGAACCTACCCCTGCCTTATCTGTACGGCTAAAATACGGCCACGTTGATCGTCACGGTTTTCCCACGTTGTGTTTGTTTTGGTTTTGGTAAGGTTCGTTTGCGATACAAAGTTCTGCCAGTTGTAGGGAAATGAAATACAAAAAAGGTTAACACATTATCTATTGACCGTTCAAAATACATAACCAATCCATGATGAGTTTGAAACTTCTGATATCACATTGAGAGTGATCTCTCCTTTGAAGAAGAAGTTCATCTGATTCGGAAAAGTAAATACCTAACTTAGGAAAATATCCTGTATGGTCAAAATTGAATACGAACAATCTCCAGAATGTAAAAGGCTGAATAATTATCAAAGTTCGGTGAGAAATGTTTTGTCACCAATTGTGTTAATGGGCATCTGGTACATCTATACCCCCACAACCATGGAGTTGGCCAGGTTCTGTCTCAGCGGGATTCATCTCTTTGGGTGCACACCATCTGGCAATCAACCCGATACCGTCCTCCCCATCTTTTTGACTTATTCGTGCACAGCAAAATGTTGGTAGTTCATTTCATACTCTTTTTGATTTCCTATAGTGAGGGAGGATCCATATCTAGTGTATGAGTAACATTGCAGTAAATATAAACGTACCCAGTTCAACCATTTCACAATTTAGCGGTAGGTCAGTAAAACAACCCGGATGTTATTTCAAACCTTACAATTTGGAGACGTTACCATAACGCGGTTCTCCATACTCAGTGATTGGATATTTTCCCATTTACAATCTCTAACTTTGAATGACTAGGTTTGAAATTCTGGAAGAAGTTGATGTGAGACTTCAGGATACTCGGTTCCCATTTCTTACGGACCTGTACTTCCTTGTTCTTGTTCCAGATCTAATGGCGCCACGACCGATCTTGTCGGGTACTCCATTTTCTTATTATAGAGCTTGGTACCGAGGAAGAATTCAGGTCCAAAGTGATTGTTGTTACCTGATGGAAGGTCCAAGACGAACTGACTTTACCTGAAAATCGGTCTGGTATTTATAGGAAAAATGGGGTTTCCACAGCTACCGTGCTTCTCTATGGAATTCGATGTCCTTTGCCGAAAATTCTAATCTTGCTTTCAATTCCCGCAACCCAAGGATCTGAAACTCATGTAAGATGTGCTAAGAAACCTTGTCTTTCACCATGGAGAGCACGGACACCCGAGTGATACCCCCTTTTCTCACAAATCATCCCGAAAGTCGGCAAAGTTTGGGTTGTTGACAGCTGACGCTACAGGACACTCCTTCGGAAAAAGCCTCTGGGTGCCCCCTTCGGCTCAGGCGAGTGACAATTTTTAGTGCCAGTCTTGTGAAAAAAAGATGTACTCTAACTTCCATAGAGAAATTTGTGTGTTCAGCTGCTCACAAGTACCCCACGTCCCAGTGAAGTTAAGCTGCGGTACCAACAACACTCGGAACAGCCAAATCCTGTCCACTGTTTGGAAACTTCACCGTTTTCTGTCCTCTTGAGGGTGATGTTGACCCAAGGGATGTACATCCCGTGCTCTGGTTGTCCCATGAACAGAGTTCTTTCCTTTCGTAGGCACTATTCTCATCACCACGAAGAGAAGTTTGCTAGGTTCTCCTCTTCTGTAGAGGTACGATTGAATTAGAGCCTTGTATACTTTACCTATCAGTTTACTTATTATTAAGGCATGATCCTAGAATTTATAGAAAGCCGACAACACCCCGGGGCATTCCATCTCAATACATATGATTTATGATTTCTTTCATTTCGATTAAATGGATGAGTACAACTATATATAAGGGCTGTTAGTAGGGGAGAACGTCCTTTTGCAAATAAATTACAACAGGGCAAATAATACCAGGACGAAAGAAGTGATGCAAGAAACAGCTAATTATCAATAGTATTAATGGTCGGTTCATACACCACACTTTAACTTTTTCTTTATCTTTTACTTTTACTTTAAGAAAGTTGTCACAATGTAAATCAATCGAGGCGTTCATACACGGCACTTTTACTTTTACTTTTAGTTTAAGGATGAGAACTTTTACTTTAAGAATCAGATGATTTAATAATTTTAGTGGCTGCGCATGCGTGCATCTGAAGTCATCACAGCAAGCAGTGCCACCAACATTATAAGGAAACGTATTCTTCTGAATATTTCACAGAAATGATTTAAAATGGCTGTTCTGTGAAATATCTGTCATTATACGATACAAAATAGCAAATTGCAAATCAAAACAATGACGTAACCCACGATTACTTCTTCTTCGTTTGTTTTTGATCACTGCGCATGCGTCCTGTTTACTTTAACACTGGTGTATGAACGGTCCAATTCCATTCTTAAGGTAAAAGTAAAAGTAAAAGATAAAGTAAAAGTAAAAGTGTGGTGTATGAACCGACCATAACTGGTAGTATAACGGTTTCTTGCATCACATGTCATATATCCCTTGAGAGCATTTGACTGGAGCAGTTGACGTGCGAAAGTTTTTACTTTTTTGTACAAAACTGTAAGTCGCATCAATATTAATAATAGCTATGAGGTCATTTGGATTGGGATTATAAAGCCCATTTGCAAAAGAAGTAGCATGACCTCTAATAAAATTTTCTCTGGTTATAGATCCAAGCCCTACATTTTCTGGCACGAAACGCCGTAATAGTGGTTTTTGTGTTTGAATTGCCATCCTCACTGCCTGACGAGGAGAATAATTAAATATCACTTTAAGAAATTCATCAGGCAAACCTTGTCTTAGTTAACATAGAAGAGTTATTTAGTCTTTGGTAGAAACATGTCTAACAGAATTTTCTCTTTCTCTGGGCACTGTATCGCAACATTGATGAAGAATTTCAAACTGCTCCTTCGTAATTGGAGTCGCTTGGAGTTTTCGTTGGTAAAATCTTGTGGCTTTGAGTAGCCAGATCTATGTTCTTTGATTGTTTATCTGAGAGCTTGAAGCAAATCGGTTAATTGAGTTCCAGGTATCCGATAGGCTCTATGAACAAACTCCAAACCTGGTAAAAGAGCTTGCAATAAAAGCCCATCTCCAGTCGAATGTATATCACAGACGCGATGATGGCCCGAGACGTATATATTTCTTTCAATGAAGATATTGACCATAAAATTAGTAGTTATTCTGCGGTTATTGAGCACATCATTACAAACGCACACGACCAAGTTGTTCTTTGTTTAGGGACGTTCGGCCTTGGACAATTAGGGTCTTCTTGTAAAACCTATAGACAAAATTGCATTTGTAATCAATGATTGAAAAATGCTTCATTATTTAAAATACGAATGGACCAATTTGCAAAATCACCCTGTAGCTAGGAGAAAACAGAATTGGGTAATTTTTCTTTTTGTAAATGCAATTTCACAGGATATTGCAACAGTTTTTTTATGTAATTTTTTCTAGAAGACCGCAAATCCGACCAATTTTGGTATATCCTGTATGCTTATTCACGCGTGATAATTACCCAGCTAGCATCGAAGCAGTCCACAGAAGTCTCATACGGACATCAATCACTGTAATATCGTATGGATTGTCAAAATCCGCTACAAGGAATTCCTGTGTGATATTCGAAAAAATTGATTCAAACAAAGCGACAGTTTAAAAAAATAAGCAGTTACCCACTATAAAATTTCGAATGAAAAGGTGATATTACTTTCTTTATTTCATAGTCCGTTCGAGAGAATATTGAAAACTTAAATTGGTGTTTGAAATGAAATTGCTTTCACGTATATTTTTCTATTTGTTTCGGAGAATAATATAAATACCTAGCCTTAATATAAATGTGGTGATTGAGATCTTTTTCATTATATATAATTTATTCTCATCCTTGTGAATAATATGCACATTGCATCAACGTTGAATGATACCTGATTTTTCAACACTAATTTAGGATATAAAAAATATATGAAATATGGACCAAAATCGGTCCAGTAGTTTTTACGTGATGCGGAACAGACCATCAGACAACTACAGTTTTATATTGGTACAATAATGAATTGAAGAAGAAACTAAATCCGAAATTCCATTACATGAAAAAGATCAGATAAAAATTGTGTGTTTGCTGTCTGCGTGGAATTTCAAAAAACATCGCAAATCTGCCTCAGATATCACATGTTCGCTGGGTAGGCACAAGTACACACAACCTGATTACAGTTTATGAAAATTGTTCTTACCTGAATTTCAATGATTATAAGTCAATTACAATTCCGGCAAATACGAAAATCATCAGTAAATTCTAGTGGAGGATGGTTGAGATTTTCCCTCCTACTCATTGCGAACTGACGTTTCAATTAAAAGTCATCAACATTATTCAATAATCCATTTGTTGATCTTCTCCCAAAAAATAAACTACAAGAGTAGCATTGAACGCAATTATTAAAAGGCATCGTGAAATATTTTGTAAACAATGCTTCTTTGCCTTCAACTAACTACTTAGTAATGTCAAATAGTGGCTTGTTTTATGGTCATGGCTCATGGCTATCCATGATGAAAATATGTATCTCAGTTACAAAAATCATTGAAGAAGGGGAATTCATACCGAGATTCATACCACTTATGACGCTTTCCGGGACATATCTACTATTCAAAAACTCCACTTCGAGTACCTGTGTAGTTTTTCCCCTTTAAAAAAAAATCGTCAACAGAAAACGACACAGAAAATACAATTATACCTTATAGGCTTCTGCAGGAAGGCATTATGATTACTGTTTTGTAGATATTCGTGGAATCGTTACGAAGCGTAGAGATATTGATACTGAATTTTCGCGAAGCAGGTGGAAAACCGCATACCAACGTGTCAATAGCCACGTCGTTAAGAGTCCCACAGTTTATGGTCTTGCGGTTTTTGACGGTGCAATTGTTTTGCACTGCAAGATCATATTTATTTCACCAAGAAATAAATTGGATAATATCTTCTATAGAATATCAATTTTAATTTATAGTTCAAAAACCAGACATAGGAAATGAATGAAACTTACCCGAGTGTGGGGTAATTCATTTAGAAGTGTAACTGAAAAATATGATTCTCTCCAGTCTATGACGGTAAAAAAAGTGTAAACTGTGTATTTATCCCATACAGCACCGATTCGTATGAAAATTTGGATATAAGTTCTACTTACCCTCTATTTCAATATCTACCCTGTGCCGAGGGTTGCTTTTTTGGAGGGGGGTTAAAACCACCCCTATTCGAACAAAAATATTAAAATTTCAGATTGACAATTTCTGATCTATTAAACAGTTTCGACCCCTAAAAACCACCCTTATGATAGTTTTCATTAAAATATTATATCAAAATTGTTATAGAGTAACCGGGAAACCCAACTGTATGAAAATTCAGATTGAGACTACTTTAAAGTTACCTCTGTACTCGGGGTTGCTTTTGATTTTTTAAGGGTGAAAACGACCCCATTAAAAAAAGGTTGAGTCTGGATTTGGATGTGTGATCGATTGAAATCTTCAAATGCATTTAAAATATTTTTCTCATATTTTATTAACTCCACTTCAAAATACAAGTACAGACTGGCTAATAAACATTTAGACTTTTCAATTGTCTCATCGAATTTTCTCGGCCCTCCATTTATTTATATATATATATATATATATATATATATATATATATATATATATATATATGTAATACATATAGTTCCACTAGGCCCAAAATATAGTTACTATGTGTATTCTTCAATATACTAATATACATACTCTAATTTCTACCAAAAATTGTTTTTGGTTTTTTTCCCATAACTCGCTTAGTCTTTGAGCAATCAAATCCACCAAAGAAGTATTTTGTATCTTTTTTCTAGAGCTATGGGCCAATTCACATGATTTTTTGTTTCAGATTATATTTTTGAAAAGGTTCATGCTGAAAAGGCTCAAAAAAGGTATTTTGCGCGAACCCTCACAATATTTAACTGGCCATATCTTACTCTATTTTCATCCTGCAGAAAAAATGAAACACCAACATTTTCAGAGAAGAATAAACTTCGATTTTGTACTCTAGCAAATTTTGCATGTGATCAATACTTTTTGAGTTGATTCGAAGAGATGGTGATTTTTCGCTGAATTACGTATATGATTTTTTTCTCTTCAATATCAATTTTTCCAAAACTGAATACTTTCAATTGATGAAAAACTCAGAACTCATTATTAGAACATGAATGAAGTGAATTATGGAGTAACACCGATTTTTTTCAAAGGGGGGGAGAGAGGATGAGTTATTCACAATTTTTTTTTCAACGAAAAATAGGATTCAATATTATTTCCTTCATACCTTGGTCAGTTTTGATGCTAGAAACTTTTATAATATAAATAAAAAAAATAAAGGATTTATAAAGGACTTCAAAAAAGGGCCTATGAGTTTTTCCCGAAAATTACGTATATGATTTTTTTCTCTTCAATCTCAATTTTTCCAAAACTGAATACTTTCAATTGATGAAAAACTCAAAACTCATTATTAGAACATGAATGAAGTGAATTATGGAATAACACCGATTTTTTTCAAAGGGGGGGAGAGAGGATGAGTTATCCACAATTTTTTTTTCAACGAAAAAATAGGATTCAATATTATTTCCTTCATACCTTGGTCAGTTTTGATGCTAGAAACTTTTATAATATAAATAACAAAAATAAAGGATTTATAAAGGACTTCAAAAAAGGGCCTATGAGTTTTTCCCGAAAATTACGTATATGATTTTTTTCTCTTCAATCTCAATTTTTCCAAAACTGAATACTTTCAATTGATGAAAAACTCAGAACTCATTATTAGAACATGAATGAAGTGAATTATGGAGTAACACCGATTTTTTTCAAAGGGGGGGGAGAGAGGATGAGTTATTCACAATTTTTTTTTCAACGAAAAAATAGGATTCAATATTATTTCCTTCATACCTTGGTCAGTTTTGATGCTAGAAACTTTTATAATATAAATAACAAAAATAAAGGATTTATAAAGGACTTCAAAAAAGGGCCTATGAGTTTTTCCCGAAAAATGCATTGGTTTCTGGTTATTGTACGTAGAAACTTTCCACTTTGGCGTTTGAAAATACCAATCTACTTTCAACAAGCAATTATTATTATTTGTAGTGGGTTTGCATACATCACAAATGAACGATCGCCTTTGTTTTTTCAAAAGCTATAATTTTGCTCTCCGCAGGTTTTTCGATTAGATGCATATTTTTCCAGTTATTCGCGAAAAAGGATCTGAGAACGTGTTTTTTTGCCTGAAAACCGACAATTTCACTCGCGAATGAGTCGGAAAGTATTGCTTTTCAGAAAAAACTTCATGGAACAAAAAGTGCTTAGAATTAGTCAATCTATTGATTTCCGAACTTATTTCCAATAAACATTTTTTCAACCACAGAAAAGGGTGGCATCCACCCCCAGGGAGAAAGCAACCCTCGGCACATGGTAGATTTTGAAAAAGAGGGTATGTAGATCCTGAATCCAAATTTTCATGCGAATCGGTGTTGTATGGGATAAATACACGGGAAAATGGTCATAGACTGGACTATTAGAAGTGTAACTGAAAAATATGATTCTTATTGGGAGATCCATTCAAAAATAATCAACAAACATATTTATTACGTACAAAACCGATTTTAACTAATATTTGTAAACAGCTCCTGTATAAAATGTGATCCTAACTTTTTGAAGCTGATCATATTGAGCAATAGTTTTGGCTCCAAAACGGATTCAATGACTCAAAAAGGCTATTCTGTGTGGCTATTGTTAAAAACATGAAGTATAAAAAACAAACATTTGGAAAAAAATTAGTGTGTTGTAAAAAAGTTGAAACTTTTAGTGAAAATATTCGTGTCATTGGAAAAGAATCCCAATAGGTACTTCCTAATGAAAAATGCTCAGTTTCACCAATGGGACCGTTGATAAAGATTGGCAAAATATCCTAAATTGTCGCTATTATTGAACCACCCTGTAAAATAGATGGCTTTTTCTATCGCAATGACCGACTGACTGACATGCTATTCGACTTTCTTCAAACCTACAATGCTACCATTTTGTTACTAGAAAGTAATACTTTCAGATGAGTGAACGTTGCTATGTTTTGGTGAAAGAGCAATTTTTATGATTTTCAAAAATTCGTATATCCGAAACAGGACATAGAAACTCATTTGAACTAGCATGTGTAACTTCTAGTGACTTGTACTGCAATATCCCAAAAAAATTATCGAAATTGGCTGAAAGCCATTTTTCCATGTATTTGGTGCGGGTCTTTTTCTCTAGAAATAGCCCGATAACAATAAATAGATAAGTGATATGACCATGAGACTATATTGAGATTGGGATCTGATCAAAACATGGATTCATCAATATGAAATGAACCAGTAAAAACTAATGAATTCCCCTCTTACCACTGCACACGGAAAACATTTGCGGCAAACATCAAAGGCACCGATTCAATCGTGGTAGTACGGAAGCGCAGAAGGGCCATACTATTTTAAAATTTAATTTTTTTATGATTCCGACTTTTAAGTCGGAATTCCGACTTTGATCTCGGAATTCCGACTTTCATCTCGGAATTCCGACTTTTATCTCGGAATTCCGACTTTCATATCGGAATTCCGACTTTCATCTCGAAATTCCGACTTTCATCTCGAAATTCCGACTTTTATCTCGAAATTCCGACTTTTATCTCGGAATTCCGACTTTCATCTCGGAATTCCGACTTTTATCTCGAAATTCCGACTTTAATCTCGGAATTCCGACTTTAATCTCGGAATTCCGACTTTTATCTCGGAATTCCGACTTTCATCTCGGAATTCCGACTTTCATCTCGAAATTCCGACTTTTATCTCGGAATTCCGACTTTAATCTCGGAATTCCGACTTTAATCTCGGAATTCCGACTTTTATCTCGGAATTCCGACTTTCATCTCGGAATTCCGACTTTCATCTCGGAATTCCGACTTTCATCTCGGAATTCCGACTTTCATCTCGGAATTCCGACTTTTATCTCGGAATTCCGACTTTCATCTCGGAATTCCGACTTTCATCTCGGAATTCCGACTTTCATCTCGGAATTCCGACTTTCATCTCGGAATTCCGACTTTTATCTCGGAATTCCGACTTTTATCTCGAAATATTTGAGTGATACCCAAATCAATCAAAATCATGAATCGTGCCTAATTTTTGAAACATTGAGTTCGTTGTAATTGGGTCATATGAGTTATTTTAGACCATGATCATAATAATACTCAAAAAACTATAAGGTGTGCAATAAGGTAATTATTTCAATGCGAAATAAGTAGAAAATTTATTGAGTTTCAGATTATGAAAACAAGGATTTCATTTTATTCCTGAGGCTCAAATATAAATCTATAGTTCCATCCATATCCATCTCTTCGTTTTCTCAGATAATAAATGAATAGCAAACTAAATGGAATAAGCTCTTTGTCATCAGTCATATTATTTTCACATTTCTATTCTCTTGAATGCATCTTCTTCTCCTGAAGATGCCAACCTTTTTAACGAAACTCTCTTCGAGTTCGAGTAATACAAGTTTGGTGTTATGCTAACTTATGTTCAGGAAATGATGTTTAGGATCTTCGATTAAACATGTCATTAACTTGAAATCCCAAAATATGTGGTGACTATAGTATTTACTTTTTCAAATTTATTAATTTAATGTTTCAAGCTGCTATTGGCATTGAAATTCAGTATTTCATGCGATTCCTATAGTAATTCATTTTCAACATTTCTTCATTCTTTATTTCCACATCTTTTTATATCGTTTCCATATTTGCAATCCTTTCCGTTTTGTGGTTTGATTATATTTGATGACATTGAATCGACTCCAACTAGAAGAGGTGGAGTTTCAGCAGAAGCTGTTTTACGTGTATATTTGATTTTTCGAACATCATTTTTTGATAGTTCATGGAAATTTGGATTGAACATTGATTGCACACTATCAAACACAAGATATGAAAGATGATCGTTCAACTAGGTGGATGTCACCAATTTGTGAACAACAGATATATCATTACAAACGAAAACAAGATATACCTAGAAATTCAAATTATTATAGTTACATTTGCGGAATAACCGCATTTGTGAGGTATCTACATCAGATCAACGAAAAAGGTACTCATTCCTAGAAACAAAATATGAAATACTGTGCTTTACTAGACACCCGTATAGGAAATGATGCATGTACAAGCTCATCCAATCCATCCTGGCACAAACTCAGCTACTTTTCTAGTTGCACACTGATAGTGCAGGTCATGACGAAAGAAAAAAACACCTACTAGGAAATAAATTCAAACAGTGAACACATATAATAGGTGGATAAGCCGGTTTTCATTTATAAAATCAGAATGATTACCCCGAACGTTAAGAGACAAGAATTTCGATCAAACTCAAATGACATATAAGCAGAAAATTAAAAAAAAAAACAACTACTGAAAAATTTCGAGAATTTGTATGGTTGCTCTGGATTCTCAATGTAGCTTGACACTAAAACTCCTCTCATCAATGTATCGTTTTCGAACACGTCTGAGATAAAAGTCGTGATTCCGACATAAAAGTCGGAATTCCGAGATAAAAGTCAGAATTCCGAGATAAAAGTCGGAATTCCGAGATTAAAATCGGAATTCCGATATTGAAGTCGGAATTCCGAGATAAAAGTCGGAATTTCGAGATAAAAGTCGGAATTCCGAGATGAAAGTCGGAATTCCGAGATAAAAGTCGGAATTCCGAGATAAAAGTCGGAATTCCGAGATGAAAGTCGGAATTCCGAGATGAAAGTCGGAATTCCGAGATTAAAGTCGGAATTCCGAGATTAAAGTCGGAGTTCCGAGATCAAAGTCGGAATTCCGACTTAAAAGTCGGAATCATAAAAAAATAAAATTTTAATAAAGTATGGCCCTTCTGCGCTTCCGTATGGTAGCCCTGGTAGGTAGTTATTTATTTTGAGAAAATTTCCATCACCTCCTCTTATTCTTCTGTGCTCAACTTGATTGGCTCATGCTTCCCCTTCTAACCCCCAGAGGGGAGTTCCAACACGCCTAGGTTCCAGTTTCTCAGGAGCGTCTGAATCTAGCCATGACATCCAACGTTGCCAACTAGTCAGTTCAAATGGGATAATTTTAATAGATATCCATGTTTTTTAAAGGTGAACACATTTGCATTATACCGGGTGTCAACGAATCTATTAAACAAGTCATAACTTCTAGACTATCGGAATGAGCTTTGGTATAGGAAAATTGTTTATGAAAAGAAAAGTTTTCACTTATGTCTCACAATCTGGTCACTTCTAGTTTCAACGGAAATGTCACCGGTTCAACATTTATAAATGGAACACCCTGTATATGGTCACGTTTTTTTATTTCTGAGACAATTCTGAATCAGAATGTGACATTTTCAAAAGTTTTCACGCCTACTCGATTTTTCAGGGTCACTTTACAAATTGCATCTAGGTGGCCATGATCGGACGTAAACTATGCTAGTCACTAGTTTTAGTGACTAGCATGTTAGATATGAGTGAGACAAGTTGGCAGAATCACATTATCTTGTCTATCTATTATTTTTCAAATGGCGACCATTTTTTGACAAGCACTTTCCGAAATTAGGATTTTCCGACGAATCTAACGATACTAAGTTATTAGCGATTGGATTACAAATGAGAACATAAATTAAATATCACTGAGGAAAATACTTGATAATAATTCATTTACTTTTGTGAAGTGTGCCCTGGTTAGGCATGATGCATAATCTCTTGCAGTTATTTCCATCAAGTCTTGTTTGGAGAAAAAAAAACACTCACTTAGGTAATGACAGTGACATAAGCTTTTTGAGCAGAAGATGAAAGTGTTTTAATTTTCGTTGAATTTTAGTTTAATTTTCTGTCGAAATAATGTATAACCAAAGTGAAAAAGTGGATATGTTTTTTTTATATGCAGATTCACACGAAAGGGAATCTCTGTGATGTTCAAAAAACACCGCGTGAATCAAGGGACAGGAGATACGAATTAACATTTACTTTGAATTTCTGAAGTTTGCAAGCCTCAGGAAAAATCTCTCGTGGAAAGGAGTTTCAAACCTTAGCTGTTTTATTGAAAAGAGATCCCTGAGCAAGAGAGGTTCGACAGGTTTCCAAATTCACAACAAAGGGGTGGGAATTCTGTACTCGTCGAGTCATCCGTGTAGATATTGCCAAGTGTGGAACGATAGATAACAATTCGGATCGACCGTGAAAGCATCGACCGTGAAAGTATCTATAGAAGAGAGACAAGTCTCCGACCCTTCTACGATGTTCCAATGAAGTGAGCGAGTCTGTGAGCGAAGAATCACCAAGACGAATTGCCTTTCTATGAATAGAATTGAGAAACCTCAATGAATGTTTTGCTGCCGAACTCCACCCATGAGAACTGTATTCTATGACAGGTCGTATCTGAGCCTTGTAGATCAGTAGAAGCTGACGAGAAGTGAAGTATGTTATTGTTTGGAGAATGCCTCAGAAATTCAAGGAATGCTACTGAGTTGTATGCTCAGAAATATCCCAATCGGCAACATCCATCCCATCAGTATTTTCCGTATGTTGATGATCGTTTTAGGCAAGAGGGAAATCGAGAGGCAGAACAAAGGTTCATCATAAATGAGGAAACTGAGATTAACGTTTTGCTATGGTTGAGGTTGAGAAAACGGTTTCTTTAAGAGAAATTAGTCGAGAAATGCAGATAAGTCACGAATCAGCAAGAAAAATACTGAAAAAGCACGGATATCGAGCATTCACATCAACATTTGTTTGCTAATGATGGCTTTAGACGAGTAGTGTTCTGTGATTGGTTGCTTCAGAATCATAGAGTTAACCCAAATTTCAACAACTTCATTCTATTTTCCGACGAATCACACAAATAATGGCTTGTTCAATAAGCAAAATACTCGGCACTGGGCCTAACAAAATCAACATGCTATGAGAGAGGGCAATTTCAAAGAAAGTTTTGGCGTCAATGTCTGGGCTGCTATCGTTGGAAACAGAATAATTGGGCCAATATTGTTTTAAGGTCAGTTAACAGGGACTAGGTACTTAGGTTTTCTTCAAAATGAAATCGAGGATCATCTTAATAATCTACCTTCAGGTGTTTTACGGCAAATTTACTTTCAACAAGATGGAGCACCCCCTCATAATACCAGAGACGTTCTCGATTACTTAATAGAGCATTTTGACCAATGGTCCAGTACGGTGGCCTGCCCGCTCACCAGATCTGACTGGGCTAGATTTCTTCATTAGGGGATATGTTAAAGAACGTATATACTATGCAACAGCTTCAGCGACTCTCGAAATCTTAGAAGAAAGGATTCTACACGCATTTTGAAGTATAACGCCTCAAATGTTACGAAACGTGTCGAGGGAAACAATTGAAAGAGCTGAAATGTGTCTTGAACAAAGAGGAATGCACTTTGAAAACTTACTTCAGTGAAATTCTTGAGAAATTGGGATATTGCAAAAAATATGAGTTGCATCGCTGAAATTATTAGTTGATTTTTGTTAAATTTGTTGATCCAGTTGCAAATAAATAATTAGATCGTTAGATTCGTCGAGAAATCCTAATTTTGAAAAGTGCTTGTCAGAAAATGGTCGCCATTTGAAAAACAATGGTTGAATGTGATTTTGCCAACTTGTCTTACTCATATCTAACATACTTGTCACTAGAACTCCGCGATAGTAATTTTCCTATATCACCTGAGGCCCTTAGATTAGTTTACGTCCGATCATGGCCACCTAGATGCTATTTCTACAGTGACCCTGAAAAAATCAAGTAGGCGTAAACATTTCTGGATTTGTCACATTCTGATTCAGAATTGTCTCAGAAATCCAAAAATGTGTTTAGGGTGTTCTATTTAAAAATGTTGAACAGTTGACATTTCCGGTGAAACCAGAAGTGACCGGATAGGGAGATATATGTGAAAACTCTCCTTTTCATTAACGATGTACCTATACCAAATCTCATTTTGATACACCTAATAGTCTAGAAGTTATCACTTGTCTAATAGATTCGTTGACACCCGATAGAGATGCCTCAGACGACGGACAGCACTGAGTACCTATTGCAGTGTGGATTCTTGTGATAGTTCACGTGAAAATATGAAATTTTTTCGATTTCCGAGATATGCTAAAAGGTAATTCATTATACATAATTTCAATTATACCTATAAGTCAAAAACGTTACGGTAGTAGTATGATTTAGATACCATTCTATAACGAATGTTCAAACTTTATTTCGCAACAAAACATTTTTACTATGAATCGTTTACTTCCTCTGGAAAACAATTACTAATCACTGCTGTGCCCTCAAAGTTTCCAACGAAATTGGAACAAAAATGGACACGCTTTTTTGAACTTGAAAGTTTTAGACAAGAGTCCAAAGAATGTTACGAATTCTCTGAAGTTCATTTTGGGTTGAAAGCTTACTATCTCCTCCGTTTTCAAATGGAAAATATTGAAAATTAAAAATTATAAATTTTTATTGCGCGTAATCTTAATCAGGATTTTCTCGAGAATAACTTCGACCAAATCAGAATAGCTTGTGTAAACACTAGAAATCCGCAACTGCCATTCAGTTTCCTAGAACATTCAGAACCTTTTTGCTGTAGGATATTTTAATGAGATAAAAGGCAGCAATTGTATGGAAGATGTATAAAAATAGAATCAACCGATTGAAGGAATTTGATATCAGAGGAGGGAAATTCACTGGTCTATGTTGGTGGATGTTTTTTACGTAGATGTCTCTTTAAACATTCTTGTCATACCTACTTGTTTACCTTTATTGTTGATTATCCGAAAGAGGAAAGTCTACTTCATTTTGTGAGCTCAAATCTTGCAACGTTATATGTGTGTGAAGTTAGCAACGAAAGTGTAGCAACGTTTCTGTGAAATTCGTTGCCAGCAACGATTCCATAGTACGGATTTCATGCAACGAAATCAAATTGATTTAATCGGAATCGTAGTTTTCTAGGCATGAATGGGTTATGTTTCAAAAGTGTTCAGACATTGACAAAAAGTTACTAGAGGACTTTTGAATAGGATGGAGAGTGAAAAATTCTAATATCACTGTTTCTTATGAATTTTAAGTTATATAACTACCATAAGTCGAAAATAAGAAAGAAAGCCACCTGGAAATTTTCAAAGAATACTCCAAATATCATGTTTTTTTCGTAAAACGATAGTAAAGAATTTTCCGAGATTTTCAGATAGGATGGAAAGCCAGGAAAAATTGTTATTGATGGTATCACTTTCATAATTTGATCGTTAATTACTCGAAAACGAAAAAGAAGGCCACTTGTAAAATATCGCAGAATACGTGAAATATCAAGGTCTTTTCGTATAAAAATAGTACGGTATTTTTAGATCGGACGGAATGCCAGGAAAAATTAAAAATTGCTATTGATGCTATCACTTTCATAACTTGATCGTTGATTACTCGAAAACGAAAAAGAAAGCTACCGGGAAAATATCGGATATAGTTAGGAATTTTCTGGTCGGACGGAAAGCCAGGAAAAATTGAAAATTGCTATTGATTGTATCACTTTCATAATTTGATCGATTACTCGAAAATGAAAAAGAGAGCCACCTATAAAATCTCGCAGAATACGTAAAATATCATGTTCTCTTTGAATAAAAGTAGAACGGAATTTTCAGATCGGACGGGAAGCCAGGAAAAATTGGAAATCAGTATCGATGCTATGACTTTTATATTTGTATCAATCATTACTCGAAAACGAAAAAGCAGGCTACTTGTAAAATCTCGTAGAATACGTAAAAATCATGGTCTTTTCGAATTAAAATAGTACGGAATTTCCAGATCGGACGGAAAGCCAGGAAAAATTTAAAATTGTTATTGATGCTATCACTTTCATAATTTGATCTTTGATTACTCGAAAACGAAAAATAAAGCCACCCGTTAAATCTCGCATAATACGTAAAATATCATGTTCTTTTCGAATAAAAATATTACGGAATTTTTGATCGGACGGAAAGCCAGGAAAAATTGTAGATGGTATTGCTATCATATTTCTTTCATTTATTACTCGAAAACCAGAGAGAAAGCCACATGTAAAGTCTGGTAAAATACGTCAAAAATCATGGTCTTTTCGAATATCGATTGTAGGGAGTTATCAGATCGGACGAAAGCCAGGATGAATTGAAAATTATTATTGATGGTATCTCTTTCATAATTCGATCGTGACAAGGTAAGGAATAATGATAATATGAGGATTTTTTATTTCTAAAATCCATCTATTAAAAATCGAACTCATTTCGTTTTAATTGGCCCATCCTGTATAGTAGCCAAATGTTGGTCGCCTGCACTTACCAAATTACCGGAACTGAAAACAGCTAGTCATCGGAGACCATGCAAGAGTCATTCATGAATACTTTCACGAACGTTTCAATAAGATGATCCACTATATGTGATCTGCTAGGGAGTTGAAAAACAAGATGACACAATTACCAGTACTGCATCAAGTTTGGTGTCAACTGTTAAGTCATTACGAGAATTATCCAGTTTCCTGCCTACAGTTAACGATTCCGGCAACGTGAATTATTGAAATGAATTTATTTTAAATGCAATAATCAGATTGCAACATCTAGAGAATGCGTTTTAGGATATCGCATAGAAAAAGGTCCACTACTGAGTTGTAATTTAATGAGTACATAAAAAATCAAAATAAGCCATATATCCTTGCGATTGAAGTGATCATTTTCTACTTAGCTCATGAAGTTCAATTTAGTCTATTCTTATTTCGCGTTGATCAAAACTTCATGTGCTATAAGAAAATCGATAGAAGAATTGGGTATAGAAATAATAACGAGTACTTCAACTGAAATTATAATTTCTCAAGTGGACGACATATACCTATAATATAACTTTTTTCTGGCTTTCCGTCTGATCCTCGGTCTGATCTGAAAATACCGTACTATTTTCATTCGAAAAGACCATGATATTTTACGTATTCCACGAGATTTGTCAGGTGGCTTTCTGTTTCGTTTTCAAATAATGCTTGATAAAAATATGAAAGTCATACCATCAATGCTGATTTCCAATTCTTCCTGACTTTCCGTACTATTTTTATTCAAAAAACCTTGACATTTTACGTATTCTGCGAGATTTCCCACCTGGCTTTATTTTTAGTTTTCGAGTAATCAACGATCAAGTTAATAAAGTGATACCATCAATAACAATTTTCAATTTTTCCTGGCTTTCCGTCCTATCTGAAAATTCCGTACTATTTTTATTCGAAAAGATCATGATATTTTACGTTATTCTGTGAGATTTCCCATCAGGCTTCATTTTTAGTTTTCGAACAATCAACGATCAAATTAATAAAGTGATACCATCAATAACAATTTTCAATTTTTCTGGCTTTCTGTCCGACCTGAAAATTCCTTAGGTACTATTATTTCACGGAAAAATTATTTTGAGTATTCTGTGAAGATTTCCAGTTATCTTATTTCCTTCTTATTTTCGACTTATGGTAGTTATAAAACTTGAAATTTATAAGGCAGAGTGATATTTGAATTTTTTCACTCCTTCCATCCTATTCAAAAGTCTCCTAGTAAGTTTTTTCAATGCCTGAACATTTTTGGCACACAACCCATTCATATAATCACGATTCATGCCTAGAAAACTACGATTTCGATGAAATCAATTTGATTTCTTTGCATGAAATCCGTACTATGGAATTGTTGCTGGCAACGCATTTCACAGAAACGTTGCTACATTTTCGTTGCTAACTTCACACACATTAACGTTATTCAAAATATATGTGGTTATTGTACAGTCCCACCCAATGATTTTTCAGAATATTTATACGATTAGAGGATATGTTTGTTTCGAATATCAGTTATAACTTCATACATGATGGTGTAGCAAACATATTTTTGAAAGAATATTCCAATTCCACCCATCAATGTAGCAAATTCTCAAAGAGTATTTACTTTCATTGTTCACAAGATTTTGAATCTACTACTACACAATCAAATTTGCAAATAGACAAATGAGATCTTAACGAGGATCTTAATGTATGAATAAACAACATCCAGAATAAAAAATTTCGCAACATGTGTAAATATGTCCCATCGCCAATGTATTGAATAGTATATGATTCTTTTTCGAGATACAGATTTTTCAATTTTTTCAAAACATGGGGATACCTCTCCTGATATCAAATTTGGCTATATTAAGCCGCTGATGATGTTCAGTTTAGAAGAAGTCTGTCCGGGTATACTAAGTTTAAATTGCAAAAAATTTATGACAGAAAACAACCACGTTTTCAAAAAGTTCAATAATCTGTATCTCGAAAGTGAATCATTTTTCGATTACCATTTTATAGGAGAGAGATGTTTATTTTGACGAAATCCACCACATAGTGAGTTTCTGTAATGTCCTGACCAACTTCACTCAGCGCCTTAGAAGCTAAGTAATATGCTTCGATTTAGAAAATTGTATCTTGAAAACGATCACTTCCAGCGTTGTTGAGGAAGTGTATCTTTTTTACTCGAATAAGATGTAGGAATTAGGTTTTTTCATGAAAAGAACCAAAAGGTTGAAGTCAAAAAAGTTAGGGCAATTTGAATTGAATAATGACAGCGTACGAAAGAAAGCATTTCCGGATACAAGTTTATAGGTATAGACTTTTTGTTCTTGAAATTTTGTCAGGTATACGTCACTTGAATATTCCAACGTACTTTGTTACACCCTATATGGGTAAGTATTAGGTAACAAAATCAAGAACTGAAAAATATGAAAATGAATTAGTTGAAAAAAATCATGTTAAACGGTTTTATAAAAAAAAAGATAATAATGATATGGCTCATGTACTAAACTAGTAAAAAAGCAGGCGGGTATTCCCTTCCCACGCATTTTGACTTATTCGGATTTCGTGTTCTAGGCACCAAAATACCTAAGTATCAAAAAACTCCCCAAAAGGCTCGGGTGTGCCGCAAGTACCTAGGTACCTGTACATTTCGTCTTTGTTCAGGGACGCTGCTTTCCAAAATACCGGGATTTAATAGTATATTGTGTATCTAGTGCGTTGAGGATACTTTTTTCTTCACGCACGTGGTGCACACTATACTTTTTCTACGACCTTTTACTTAGAGATTGAATTAAAGGAAAATTTCACTAATTTTCTTAATTACAACAATAATTATTATGAACAGTTATATTACAATTTTGTAAATTGTCAAAATGTACATTTACTTTCTCTTTCTCTACAAAATTAGTGCTGCTTGTACTGTTGGTATTGACAACACAACTACGATTATTCTCAGTTGTTAAGATTTTATTGCAGACATCTATCTTTTTAGTTAGGGGTTCTTCCACGTAGGCTTCTGCCACTGAGGATGATTTCCAGCCGCTGTGTTTTTTTAGCGTTAGGAGATCTCCTCCACCTTCGCCTAATAAAGACGCAGATGAACGCCGTAGGCTGTTCCCGGTAAATTCGTTGGAATTGGGGAGTTTCAAAAATGTGGCAACTTCTGAAGGGACTTTTCTTATCTTATTTATACCAATCACTTGCCGATTACATTTCCCTCGTTGATAATTAATAAAGAATTTATTTTCGGTATAATCCTTGGGACGAAGAGCCACGTATTTGTGATATATGTCCAAGTATTCAGTAACAGTAAATTTTCTAGAAACCTCACTCTTCGTATCATTAACGGACACAATAAGAACTGTTCCCAAATTTTGGATGTCATCCATTTTTAATTTATAGAGCTCTTCTCTGCGCAGGGCTCCAGCTACCCCAAACAACAAAATAAGCTAAAAATTTAAAGATTAGTATTTATCGATATTTATACAAATGGACTTACTTTGGTTAATAAATATTTTTCATCGGGTGCCTCTTTGAGAAATTTTATACGTGTTCCTTTTCCAAAACGCGTGATTTTTTGGGAATGTATCCCTCGTTTTTCGTTTTTCCGTTGCAAGAAAGCGCGAACTTTCGGATAATCTCCAATTTGTACATTGTACTTAACACTAAGGGTGCTTTTCAACATTGAGTAATGACTCCATAAGGTAGAAGATTCAACCTCTGTTGATAATTCAGACAGGTAGGCTAATATTACCCTTTCGGAGAATGATTGGACGTTGTTTGTATTGCGCCATTGCATAAATTTTTCCAAAGTGTTTTCGTAAATTCCCAACGATTTTTGTGGCAATAACGATGAACTTGCTTCACTGGCTGCCAACGTTATATTTGGAGGAGTTGATGGGAGTACTTCAATGCTGTCCATCAGGAATTTGCGTGAAATACACGGCTAATCGGTTTAAATCAAAATTTCGTCGTACTATTTATTAATTCAGAGGGTAATTAATTACTATTTACGGTCTATTAACTGATGTAACTCTGAACTTCAGTCTGCGAGAACTGTCATATTTGTCAATTTCTCTCGCCATCGCTACCTAGACCAGCGACAGGTGTGTGAATTTATATTGACTCTTATGGCACCGGTGCGTGGAATAAATCCCATAAGAAAAGCATGGCACTTCACACACCGATTCGTGATATGAAGCTTTACACATTTTTATCGATGTGTGACGTTAGTAATTCACACACGGGAGTAGAAAAAAATATACTCGAGTGAGGTGAGAACTGCCTTCTCACGTTTTTTCCTCGAACTCACTGATCTGGATCGAAGAAAACTCGTACTTATAGGAAAGTGGAATTTGCCCACGCCTGAACTGAATACCTTAGACGAGGGTCAGGCGTCAGGTGTTGGTGATAACATTCATTATATATTTGTATGATATATGAATATATTTTTGAATCCCGGTGTTTTGGAAAGCAGCATCCCTGAACAAAGACGAAATGTACAGGTACCTAGGTACTTGCTGCACACCCGAGCCTTTTGGGGAGTTATCTGATACTTACGTATTTTGGTACCTAGAACACTGAATCCGAATAAGCCAAAATGCATGGAAAGGGAATACCCACCTGCTTTTTTACTAGTTTAGTACATGAGTTATATCATAATTATCTTTTTTTTATAAAGCCGATTTATTTCAACTAATTTATTTTAAAATTTTTCATTTCTTGATTTTGTTACCTAATACCTACCCATATAGGGTGTAACATAAGTACGTTGGAATATTCAAGTGACGTATACCTGAGTAAAAAGATAGACTTCCTTAACAACGCTGGAAGTGATCGTTTTCAAGATATTCACAATTTTCTAAATCGAGGCATACTACTTAGATTCTAATGCGCTAAGTGAAGTTGGTCAGGACATTACGGAAACTCACTATGTGGTGGATTTCGTCAAAATAAACAAATCTTTCCCATAAATTGTTATTCAAAAAATAATTCATTTCCGAGATACAGATTATTAAACTTTTTGAAAACGTGGTTGTTTTTTGTCATAAGTTTTTGTAATTTTAGTTATTCCCATCAAACTTCATACGTAGTATACCCGGACAGACTTCTTCTGAACTGAACATTATCAGCGGCTTAATATAGCCAAATTTGATATCAACAGTTTCTGTCCCTCTCCGCTTGCAAATTGAGAATCGATAAGGATATGATCTTTTTTTTTTCGAAATAGAAGTTCGCTGTCACATTATTCATTAACAAATTCACAGTTCGGAGTTCATAGAGTGATTTTTTGCTACCATGCCCGACTTTACGAATTCTTAAATGGCTGATATTGTTTTTGCATGCATACGGCTGGGCTGACGGAAATTCATGCGAGGCCAGACGCATCTATCGGGAGAGGTATCCACATGTTTGGAAGAAATTTAAAAATCTGTATCTCGAAGAAGAATTATGTTTCGATCAAGATTTAATAGGGAAAATTTGTTTGTTTTGGAGTGATCCAGCCCATACTTTGTGTTTGTAATGTTCTCAGCAACTTCACTTAGAGCCGTAGGAGCTAATTAAACTGAATAGCTATAGACAATTGTAAATATCTCGGAAACGATCACCTCGAGCGTTGCTGAGAAAGTGTACATTTTAGGCGATAAAAGCGTGGGAATTAGGTTTTTTCATGAAAAGTAGCAAAAGGTAACTATCAAAAGGATAGGGGCAATTTGAAATAAATGATGACAGCGTACGCAGCGATTTCCCACTTCAAAAAAGTCCGGTTATCAAATATCGTAGAAATAACTTATTTTTTGCAAAAGTTATTCTTGAAAGCGAATAAAAAAATTCAATAAAACTTCCTGTATCTTCAAAACGGAGCTTCTCCGTACACAGGTTTATATGGATTTTTTTTAAATTACTTGAATATTTTAATGTAATTATGTTACACCCTGTATGTAGGTAGACTGTCCAATCTCTATGATCCGCCATGCAGCCTTCGACTTTCATATGATACCCATTGCCCATATCGAAACAAATATGAAATCACAAATATCGAATCAAATATGAAATCTGTCATTTTGTGCAGGCAGCCATTTTAGATTTGATATTTGTTATAGCGTACTCAATCCTCTATCTTATTGGCGGCCATATTGTATTCACTTTTTTTTTCATTGTTGTTTACTACGTGAGCCCTCACGGGGGGATTTATGAAAAAGTATGTAACCTGTCATTTTGTTGGCCGTCATATTGGCTTTTTTTTCATAAAGAACTAACTTCTATTTCACCAGTCGAGACCCTGCGGGATCGCTTGTGTCGAAATCAAAACGCATCAAAATACGTTTCAATAAAACTAGATTTTCAATAGGCTGTGGGAAGAGACTTAACAACAATAGAAAACCGGTTTAAAGCTTCGTTTAGCATGCTCGGTGATTGAAAAAAATTTTTGAATCAACCTACATATTTTTATGCGTTGAATATGAATCTGAAGTCAAAACTCGCCAGATCTCTCTTCATTTGGTAGCAATCGCCCTTCAGAGAAGCATTTTCAACTTTTTTCTCCATAAAACTAATGACACAGACGTTCGTCATCAACAGGGATCTTTTTTCAATAGAACAGCTGAGCTTTGGAATTCCTTGCCAAAAGAGGTTTTTCCTAAGGCTTACAAACTCCAGAAATTCAAAGTAAATGTTAATTCGTATCTACTGTCCCTTGATTCACGCGGTGTTCTTCGAACATTACAGGGCTTCCCTTTCGTGTGAAACTGCAGAGATGAATAAAACACCATTATGACTTTATTTTTGCCTTTTTTTTTATATAATACTATATATATTTTAAATACCGTTGCACGATTTGAACTCACAAAATGAAGTAGACTTGTCTCTTTCGGATAACCAATGCATTAATATGGGCAACTGATCGAAAATTATACAGTGCAGGACAGAACTATTGAATTTGTACAAGAATGAGGTACCTCCATTTTGAGAAATATAGGATAATTCATGAGGAAAGATGTATTTTGATTCAACATACGGAAGGTATTAAAAAAAACATTTTTTTTGATTTTCAGGCTGAGACTTCATATTCAGACAAACCTACCATTCGTCAACAACTTTTCCAATTATCCTTTATTTGTCAAAATGGGGTACATTATCCTTGAACAAATTTAATATTTTTTGTCTTGCCCTGTATACTGTCTGACCAAAAGTAAATCTATATGCAAATACGTTGGTTTTAGAACATGCACCAACTTCTGGCGATATCTAAATTTCGGTAGTACAACTGTTTCAATAGATATGTAGGGTTTTTCCTACAGTACCATTCAATTTCAAATATTCTCTGTAATACCAAATATCGCCGAAGATATCAAAGAAATATCTACTGAAACGGCGTTTTCTGAAAATTTCACTTGAAAAATTATCAAAACCGCGACCCTGTGTCTTGTGGTACTTTTCCTCCTAACTCTTGAATGGGACAAGATATAAAAAATAATTTGAGTGTGATGTCATCCTTCGTAAAGAGGGGGCTATCAACTATCCTCTTCTTCAAATAGAAGGATTTTGTGACACCTTGTTGAAAAGAGCTTTAAACACTGAGTCAAGATCGAACCGATTCTTATGAACAGTTTTATTTTGTCTTAGGGACTCTTAAAACACACAAGAAATGCCTTGGCATGTGAGCGAGTTCCTGTGTTGAGTAGGTAGTGCGGTATGTATTTTCTATACAGCCACGATGTTCTAATATGATTGAGACTTTCACATTCATTTCTGCATGCAACTGTTGTTGGTACCTTGTGAAAACCCCGAAAAAACAGTTCCGGAAATAGCGGTCCGGTTCAGAATTCAGATAAAGAAGTGTAGCTGATTTCTGCATGCAACTGTTGTTGGTACCTTGTAAAAACCCCGAAAAAACAGTTCCGGAAATAGCGGCCCGGTTCAGAATTCGGATGAAGAAGTGTAGCAAATGCTTCCAAATCGATAACATCATTACCTTGATATCAGAAAATTTGAACAACAACATGGAAAAGATAGTTTTTTTCAGTGATTAACTCCAAAATGAATTGTGATGGCCGCTTCTCGATCAAAATCCATATTCAATACAAAATACTACAGTTAGTTACGATTATTAGTGAAAATGTACGAGAAACTAGTATTTTGTATAAACTCAAGAATTATAGGACCAAATTCAGATTCATTTATACAGTTGAATACTGAGTATTGTACTCTCTGAAAAACAGTCATTCATCAGTCAACATATCGTGCTATTTGCTATATGACTTATTCAGTTAGGAATGAAATTTGGGATGTATTTACTCCAAACCAGGTAGGTAGGTACCCTACGTGCCCCCAATAATCCTTGGACAGCAAAATATGGCCGGCAAACATCAAAGTATCAAAGACGCCGACTCTAGACTATGCATTTTCACAATTGGCATTGGCTTTCCACAAGAGGGGAGGGGTGAGCACGCCCAGATTCTCCTGTTGTTGGTTCTTTTCCCTACTTTTTCATCTCAAGTTAGGACATTGATTCATGTATCGAAGTATTTCTGCAGTTAGTTTATCATTAGATAGATAGATAGATAGATAGATAGCCATTTATTTCCAACGGATACAACACCCAATTACAGGAAATGTTAATTATTAATGTGATATATTTCAATTATAGAATTGAACAAAGTAAAAAAAAAGATTATACATTCAAGAGTTGTGATTCACTCATCTATGTAAATAATAAATGTTAATTTTAATTGATATTAGCTTATATATGAAGATTCACAATACAACTATATATATGCTCCCTTGAAGAGAAAAATATGTCACAGTTCTGATATATTTTGTTGAAATTTTGACACATTACTACAATTGGTGATTTTCGCAAGACATTCGTTCTATAGTTTTCATGATAGAAAGTTTTGTGGTATCTGGAACTAAACTGAGGCACTGAAAAATTGATTCGAGACAATAAATCCTCACATATAACTTTGCCATTGACTATGTTGTAAAGAAATATGACACTCAGAAACATTCTACGTGCATTCAGGGATACAAAATTGAAGTCATTCAGGAGAAGAGAGTAATCTGTACCCCTTTCAGGATATAATCCAGTTGTTCTGAAAGAGAGGTATTTCAAAAATCTCCTTTGAACACGTTCCAAGTTGTGAATATGAATATGATACAGTGGGTACCATATTACTGTCCCATATTCTAATTTACTTCTAATGTAGCAGAAGTAGATGGATATCATTGTTGCAATATTTTGAAAGTCTCTGCCCTGTCGTACCAAAAATCCATACATCTTATTTGCAGAGGAAACAACACTATCAATATGAGATGAAAAGGTTAATTCCTGATCAAAAACGATACCAAGATCCTTGATTTGTTTGCATCTCTCTACGGTTTTATCTTGAATTTCATAGTTGAACTCAATAATGTTTCGTTTTCTACAATAAGACATTACAGAGCACTTCGAGATATTTAAATTGAGATGATTTCCAGAACACCATGCATGGATCTTATTAATATCCCTTTGTAAGCTCAAACAGTCGGAGATATCTTCAATTATTCTGTAAATTTTAAGATCATCAGCATAAAACAATTTTGATGAACTAATGATTTTTGATAGATCATCAATGAATAATAAAAATAATAGTGGTCCAAGGTTTGAACCTTGGGGTACACCAGAAGTGGTTAAATATCGACTAGACCGGTAACCCTCAATTTCAACGTATTGATGCCTGTCGAACAGGTATGACTGAAAGAGGTGTATCAAGTTAGAAGAGAATCCATAACGATTAAGTTTAAAAGTGAGTAACTGCAAGTCTATTTGATCAAAAGCCTTCTGTAAATCAAAATACACAACATCAACTTGTGACCGTTTATCGAGTGCATCAGAAATGAACTGGGAGATACTGGACAAGTTGGTAAGACAAGACTTCTTTTCTAAGAAACCATGCTGGTCTTTCGAGATTACTTCCTTCAAAGAGCTATATATGATAGTGTATAAAATGATTTCCAGAAGCTTAGAAAAATTAGATAGGATTGAAATAGGTCGATAGTTTTCAACTAAGGTTGAGTCTCCTTTCTTCAGAACTGTGCACAGCAATGAGTAGCTCCCATCTGTATATTTCTAAACTAAAATTATATTTGAAATCGTATTATCACGTGGTGCATTTATTTGCGATGGACAACCAACCAACCATTCGTATAGTCTAGTTGTAGTGAAATCGGAAGTGAATGAAAGAAGTGGATTAAATTTGTTTTTCTTGGTTTCTCGTGAAGTGTCTTTATGTTGATTATGTAGTCTAAGAAGCCTAAGAAGAAACGGTGAGAATTACTTTTCATTAATTTTTCAATATGAACTTTCTTAATTGTCCCTTTTCCATGACTAGTTTTACACGAAAAATGAAGGTTCTGTAATGTTCCTATCATATTGTGAGAAGAATAGAAATGAGAATTACCAACGCGTACTAACGGGTCTTGGGAGAGAGATATTCGGCAGGTTTTCAAATTAACAAGAGAATGTAGATGTAGATACCCACTCCTTACACAGATAAAATAAAGGGAAACCTTTTCGTTGATCATAACTCAATATATTGCGGCCTTGATGCACAATTTTTCCTCGCTGAATACTGCGAGGCCGTGAAGAGTTCCCCCTTCAATTCATAATACTCCTTAGTGAAAAAATGTTTGAGACGTCTCTCGTCGCCGAGTTTTTCTCAAGTGGAAAGGAAGCCTTGTTATACCTCGTTTGAAAGATCTCAATTCCCTATCCAATTATATCTTATTATTATTAGCATATCGATTTTCTATACAAGAATTTCCGAACGTTGATTAACGAAATTTTGAAGGTTTATTCAAAACTCCAATTCATCTTGATTAACGTTCAAAATGTTCAACATCTATTTTCTGGAAATAAAATGTTTATAAATTCATTTCTTGTACTTATTTGTGATATAAAATAACTCCTGTTGAATTATGCAAGACGAAATCCTCTATTCCCTGTACCAAAGCCAAAAACCTGGAAACGCAGTGCATTTGCATATCAGCCATGTGTGACTATGGTGTCATCATATTTTCCATACTAGATACTAGCGACCTGCCCCGGCTTCGCACGAATAAAGAATGTTTATTGTGGGTTATCCTACCTACCACCGCGGTCTTTTTTTGGACCCATTTGAGGTTTACAATAAATTGCTTTGATCTATCTCGTAGGGATCATAGGCCAGTAGATATAGACAATCAATTTACAATAATTCCAGAAGTTTTCAAACTTTACCACTATGTTAGTACGTGAATGAAAACAAACTATAAAATTTTGCATAAGCCTGCGATGAACGGACATTGTTTAAATGGAAAAAACTTTTCAATGCTTTATTTTCGCACAGAAAATTGCAAAAGTTCTGCAAACTAGGAATACCGCTAGCAGGGTTGGGCTGATTAAAATCATGATTTAAATCGCTCGATTTTTAAAATTCAAATCATGATTAAAATAATTTTTTTTTATTCAGAACCAGATAACAACATAATATAAAAGTTTTCTCGAAGATCAAAAGGAGTATCTGCTTTTAGCAAAAACAAAAATGAAGTTCATAATTCCAAATTCTTGAACTAAACGTAAATTTCATTACTGTACATTTTCAGTCTATTCATTTTCGTTATACAATTTAAACAAAAACACGAGTTTTCCTCCTTTTTCTATGCCTAATCTGTTTCTAATATCCGAGTGTACTACTAGCGAAATGCGTGAAACTGTTGGGCAACGTCAATTTATAGGTTGAGAAGGAAAACAAGCCTCGACAGGAATATTCTTGCAAAAAGCACAACAAACGCGTTCCTGTTCGTGCCTCATTCGGCACTGTATAGCGAGTGTATAGGTGTAAAACAAATCGCGCCAAGAATTTTCTTCCAAGAAGCGCGACAAATGCGTTGTCACAAGTTTTTGAGCCGCAAATTTTTTTTTTAATTTTTAGACACTTATACATTAAAATAATTAATAATTTCAAAAAATCAAAATGTTCAATTTTTATATATAAATTTAAAAAATCAAATAAATCGTGATTTGAAAAAAATCAATGATTTTTTATTTTTTTAATAAAAATCAGATTTTGCCCCACCCTGACCGCTAGTAATATTGTTTTACAACATGCATTAAGTTTGCAACCTTGTTACAGTTACGGAATCTTATGTGTAAGGGGGCTGTGGGATCCAAACACAAATCGTAACTTCGTACCTTCGTTTACTAATACTCAAAACTACTGAACAGAACCTTCTTTAAAACCAACATTATTATGTTTTTATATTTTGTTCCTCAAACGTTTCTTCACCAGTCGATAACGGCGGTCATATCGTTCCCGTATTCATGCAGGACCGTCTCATACACCGTTAGGTCCATAATCCTCACACTCGGCCATCCTGAGAGAGCACGCCCTCGAGCCTTCTGATATTGAGATACGTTGTTGTTACGCTTACTTCCGTGCTCTCCATGGTCTAGCAGTCCCCCGGGTATAAGTCAACCCGTACTGTACGACAGGCATTGGGTTGTTTCCCCAAACACGCGTCCGTTTTGGAAACACGAAATAGGCATCTGTAAAAACCACAGGCTTCTGGTTCAGAACTCGCAATCAGGCTTCCGTCCTGAAAACATAAGACAGGCATCTGTAAAACCACAGGTTTCCGGTTCTCAACCAGGCTTCCGTCTTGGAAACATAAGACAGGCATCTGTAAAAACCACAGGCTTCTGGTTCTCAACTCAACCAGGCTTCCGACTTGATGACATAACAGAGGCACCTGTAAAAACCACAGGCTTCTGGTTCTCAACCAGGCTTCCGTCTTGAAAACATAAGACAGGCATCTGTTAAAACCACAGATTTCCGGTTCTCAACCAGGCTTCCGTCTTGGAAACATAAGACAGGCATCTGTAAAAACCACAGGCTTCTGGTTCCCAACTCAACCAGGCTTCCGTCTTGAAAACATAAGACAGGCATCTGTAAAAAGCACAGATTTCCGGTTCTCAACCAGGCTTCCGTCTTGAAAACATAAGACAGGCATCTGTAAAAACTACAGGCTTCTGGTTCTCAACTCAACCAGGCTTCCGTCTTGAGAATATAAGACAGGCATCAGAAGTTTTCCTTTGATGATTCCCAATTCATTTTTCAACATTTTCACCTGCCGTTCCAAGGTGAGAGGGGGTGTGCCACATGTACTTGGGGCGTTTCCGCTGGAGGATGACGGAGGTGTTCTTATACCTGATGATGAGCCTGATTATAAGAGTCAATCGGCTACACACTAAAATTTTATTTGCCCGGCAAACTGAACCACAATTTCAAATGAGTAAACTCCACAGAGAATTGAAGATACAAAAAAAATCCACACTTCTGACAAATGTAAGGGGGCTGTGGGATCCAAACACAAATCGTAACTTCGTACCTTCGTTTACTAATACTCAAAACTACTGAACAGAACCTTCTTTAAAACCAACATTATTATGTTTTTATATCTTGTTCTTCAAACGTTTCTTCACCAGTCGATAACGGCGGTCATATCGTTCCCGTATTCATGCAGGACCGTCTTATACACCGTTAGGTCCATAATCCTCACATATGTTTGTCTCATTTGTTGTAGTTTTTCATTGCAATTTGTTTTAAAAAATCACAAAAGTTCTGCAATATTCATAAGTGAATAAAAAAAATGTTAAACATAGTTATTTACATTTTCAACCATATCTGAAAAACGGAATATGTATTTATTAAACTTGTTCCCTCAACGCCGTCATGTCCAGTACACACAAGTATTGAGATAATTACAAAAGTTTTTATACGTGGTTGCAAATGAAGATAAAATCGGTCTCAGTGGATATGAAACTTTGCAACCTCGAACTTAAAAACGGAACCTAATACTAATCGAATTTTTACAACCCCAGGAAGGGACGTACATCACAGTTATCCAGCTGAATACTTGATTATCATTCGGGTTATGCCTATTACATATTGTACTGGTCTATTGGATCTGAATTCCTTTGTTAGTAGGTACCAGTGCTAGGGTTTGTTCAGCCGTGCTCAACAGTTGAGTGATGTGCCAACTTGTTCGGCTGAACGGACCGCTGCACCATTGATCACTCTCAACCGTTGAGCAGCGGCTCAACACGTTTAGTGATTATTCTCAACGGTTGGGCACCGCTGAACGAAGCCATTGTTTAGTTGTGTGTGGTATATTTTATTATAGATCGATTATTCATTAATCGGTGTATATCGGCGGCCATAATTTTACCGGGCAGCGGACCCAACTTTTTTATTCGAAGAGATATCGAAAAATTTCAATCGGATAAAAAAATCAGCGTGAAAAAATAGTCCTTTTGAGCCCAACTTTATTCTTTCTGTATGTCCGTGTGTGTGTCTGTCCGGCGTTGGAAATTTTATGTAACACGATAACTCTCGAACGAAAAGAAGTATCGCTTTGAAACTCTGGCCGTTTTAGCCCTCATAAAGGTGCAGAACTGATGAGATCTTGTAGGAAATCGAAAAATGGAAAAGGTTTTTTTTGACATTTTCCGATTTTTTTTAAATATTTTTCATGGCTATTCGAGTTTTGATCGCAGAAATTTTTACTTGCTTTCAATTGAATCTTCGAACCTTCTCTTGAATCTTTCATCCGAAGGAAAAAAATTGAAAAATCAGTTTACATTATGTGTAACCCGTTAATTTTTTTGGAACGCTTTGTAGACCAAACCGGTGGTCGTAATCGAAAATCGAAAAAACTGTCTTCTAGGTCTCATGATACTCCACAACTTTTGGCTGAAACATTTTTCAAAAGCCCATCGGAAAAGGAGAAATCGGAAAAATCCTGAAATTCATGTTGATCTGGTTGTACTCGTTGTTGAATAAGTGGATATCTCGAAAACGAATGAGATAATCAAAAATCATCAAGAGTAAAATTGTGTCCTTAGTGAATACTATAAAAAACCTCATTACATTTTTTCTATAATATCAATAGTACTGGAAATATTAACGAAAAATTGCGAACTGAAAATCCCAAATTTTAATTTTTAAAGAAAATAAAACGATATATCTCCGAAACCACCGAGTGAATCAAAATTTGTCAGAGGAATTAACTTGTAAATCTCGGCAAATTCTATAGAAAACTTGCATACATATTCTCTGTGATATCGATAGTTTGGGAAAAATTGATAAAATTCCTTGAAATTCAATCAACTCGAAAACGAAATGAAAAGTCAATCAATAACACCGAAACTCATGACGAAACGGCGTTCGGTCTACCTACTATTATTCGACGAGAAATGCAAAATCATAACAGAGGAAAGTTCGAAGTTAACTGCGTACAATCAGAAAATGAATTAACTTTGGCCAATAGAAAAATCATGTAATATTCAGTGAGCGTCATTGTCAATTGATAACGATGAAATATGTAAAAGTTGTGTAATGTAGAAAACTGGGGATATCGAACTACTGATAGCATAGAGCTTTATTCACACCATCAGCATCAAATGATAGTGTTTAGATAATTTTCAAAGATGGGTTGAATTTGAATTGATTGCTGATGAATAGAATTATTCAGGTAACCAGTGAAAAAAAAAAATAGAATTTCAAACAAGTGAAGTTAATATAATTTGTCGATGGTACGAGAAAATCCAAGAAAAAATTAAAAAGTGACGGCATATAATCGATGTATTCATAACATTGGTTTCCAATGATAGTTTAAAAAAGATGTGTTGAATACTTCTTTATAGTGCGGAAAATATTAAGAAAAAATGGAAAAGTGCCGGCATATAATCGCTGTATTTACAACATTGGTTTTCAATGATAATTTCAAATCGTTTTCCATAAATAAAAGTTTAATTGATTTCTCAATAGTACGAGAAAATTTGAGAAAAACTGGAAACGTGACTGTGAAAGTTGAGGTGACTTCAGAGTGGGAGAAAATAAAAGATAATGGAAAAGTGACAGCATATAATCGGTGTATCCATAACATCGGTTTCCAATGATATATATATATATATATATATATATATATATATATATATATATATATATATATATATATATATATATATATATATGAGAAAAAGGTTGAAGTGACTTGAGTGCACGAGAAAATTCAGAAGGGAGATGAAAATGCCATAAGACTGATAGCATATAATCGATGTATCCATAAAAAAGAGTGATCTAGGCTCATCGGGATCCAGGGATCCACACAATAGCTTGTTAACTACTAGTTTTCAACAGCTCACTAGTTTGCAGAACTTTTGCTTTTTTGGTAGAGAAGAAATACCATAATATTTTTTCCATTTTAATTACCCTCATTTCCGTTTTGCAGACGTGGTTGCAAATCAATGAAAACGCTTGATGAAGATACAGTGTATCGAAACATGTCGCGAAAACAATAAATTTTGTGGAAATTTAATCGTGTCTACCTTATAACGTGAAAACGTATGTGAGAACTTCTTCATGTGAAAATTTCGAAACTTGTTTTGACGACATCAAACAACTTATTTAAAAAATATATTCTCCGTTCAACTCAAGAGGTTGCAAATTGAAATACTCCTCAAGAATATCATTTTGTCGTTATTTTGGTTATTAATGCAAGGTTGCATAACTTTTGGAATTTTTTTGGAAAAATTAGGATTATTAACAATTTTTTTTGATGAATCGAAACGTTCCGTTTTGTGTAAATGGTTGCGAATTCACCAGAAGATGTAAACTGCTACTTCACAATACTTCGAAAGTTTGCAGAACTTTTGCAAATATCCCCGTACAAATAATGCGAAAAATCACGAAATCCTGATTTTCGATATGTTCCTTTCAGAAAGAAGGGTTGCAAACTCAGACTCAATATCATTTGAACTTACTTTTCATTCTACCGAAGTTTCAAAACTTTTGTAATTATTGTTAACTTTGGAAAAATCATGTCTATATCTACTGGCCTATCAGCCAGCCTTTGCATTGTAACCGAAAAAATGTTTATTTTTCACATCACATCAGAAACCTCTAAAATTATCAGTCCTTCTTTACTATAGATGTATTGCACATATTAACCTTCCTCTTATCTTGAATCGCCATCTATTAATAAATACCGCATCAAAATCCGTTGCGTAGTTTTCGAAATCTAAGCATATATAGGGAGAGACAGACAGCGGGAAGCGAATTCGTTTTATACTACCTATGGAGGGGGAAACAACTGCCTAAAATATGTACACCATAAATAATTATCTGGTAATGAAGACGGAATGAACGAAATGAAAGGAAATCCAAAGTAATGAACGTATTTAATTTTTTTTTTAATATTGAGGACATAATGAAAAATAATGAAGGAATATCCAAAGTAATGAACATATTGAAAATAAATTTGAATATTAACCGGGATGTGTGAGCCGAAGGCGAGTTTCGTATGGTTTATGCGAGTGTATTAATAACCATTACTCAATATATCTGATAAATAATTGAGAACTATAAATATTATATTTGTATTATGGGTCCCACAAATCTGGAAGCGGAAGTATTATTCACATTCATTTAATTATTGCAAGTCTCACCAGGGTATTATGGAAATGCTGATTTCATTCCACACCGAATTCTCAATGTAGACTTCCGCCACAGAATTAATAATTAATGAAAAAGCTTTATCATATCGAGCTACTTGATTATGATATATATTTTCCATAACGACACAGATTCCTGATCCGTTTCATAATGGATCTCATTATAAAAGGGATTATGGGCTGAATGCTAGTTTTGAACAAATTACTGGGTGTTATTGGGTTTGTTCAAAGGCTTCTTTCATTATGATCGAATCCGAAAGATCATGAATATCAATTCACATACTTGAATGCAACTTGAGAAATTTATTGAAAATGAAAGAAAGTGATGGTGATATTTGGATGGGTATGTAGTTTGGCAACTTGTATTATAAACTCTGAGTTCGCTCACCATGAATAAGTAGCACTTTCAATCCGGCCATTGTTTGGTATTCTGTTTTGTATTCAACCCAGAATTTTTTTCACCTAAAGATTATTTCACCATGAACTCCTCGACATATTTGTTTTATTTCCCCTTCCAAAATATATTTGGATTTTTGGCAATTGAGTATTGAATAAAATGATGGATAATTATGAATTTTCCTTGGCATTTTCTCGGCGGCTTCTTAAGAAATTGAAAGAAATACTATTGTGATTTTTGTTAGAAAAAAAAAGTGATACTTTGTATCATGAGCCATGTAATTTCTTCTTTGGCAGTGAAATATGCAAATCCTTGAGAGTATTGAATCCAACCTGAATGCTAAAGTGTGTTGGGTATTCGGAAAGTATTCTAAGATAGTTTTTCAGGAACATCATTAACATGATGCAGTCATCAAATCGTTGAAATCGGTTTGAAAGTGGTGACTTTTTTTTAATCGAAAATGGGGCAACTAGCAACTCTTAGTCATATCAATCAATTATTTTATGACTTCAAGCATGAATTAAAAAAAGGAACTGGTCAACACTTCATGAGGAAGTAATTAACGAACAGGTGCACTGATGATTTCGAAAGGCGCTCCGAACCAGCTAAAGCCGATACTGGAAAACCTCAGAAATATAATCCCACCTCGACGAAGTAAATCAATATGTCCGTCTTTTCTATTATATCTAAGCCTTATATGAAACATACATTACATATATATATATATATATATATATATATATATATATATATATATATATATATATATACAATGTATATAATATATGATGCATTCACTTTCTCAAGTAGGCAAGATCACTTTCTCTATTATTATATTATAATAAATATGAGGCAAAGCCCTTCGTGGTTTTAGCCAGAGGAGTAGTTCTCTTCTGACAGGTCTCAGCCAGAAACCTACTATGTAGTTGAGACTGACCTGAACGAATTGTCTCAAAGATGGTTTTATTATCATTTTTGAAATAATTTCTCGGTTCATTTTCAATTTATGTATTTACATTGTTAATACTCACTTTTTTCTATTTTAATCAGCATATTGGTAAAGTAAACCGTGAAATTTTGTATTACTAATTCGTCACATCAGCCTTGGAAAACCATTTCAGTTTATTGCATGAAGTTTCATGACAAAACATCATATCTAATTATCAAAAACTGAATAGGAAGTTTGGAAAATATCCTATCTCGTAATCTCTATTTTGAACTTGGTATAGATATAAGTTGAAAACATAGTTTGATCATGACGCAATCATTCTCCGTGCTACCTATACCTGCAAATTATATCCCTATCCCTATGGTCTTCTGAATCTGTACCTATCCATAAATTTGTCAGATAGTATTCGCGCCTTGCTGACATAATTTCAGAGGCAAGTATACTGCGGACTGATTACCGAAAATCAAGCTTACCCCCTTCCCTATCCTTTTCTATCTCTAGTCACGAAAAAAGTGGGTACGTACAATCACGATGAAAATCACCCGCTTTGTATTTCAATACACAGCCAGCTCAATACTGTTGACTTTTGACATTAAGACACCATTGTTTTGCCTTCAAAAACCTACCTGAGCATGTTAAGAATATCCCAATATTCCTTATATTGAAGACCATATTGAACGGTTAATGAAGTAATGAATACATATTGAAAATAATAAAGAATATAATTTTATGATGAAAACAATATTCAAGTATAGAAAACTATATTGAAAGAATTTTGTATTCAGGGATAATGAAGTTATGAATACGATAACTAAGAAAATTTGGAATATTGAAAGTATTTAAAGCGTGATGAAAGACTGCGTGTACACTTAATGAAAGTTCTTTGCCCTTCGATCTATGTAGTGAAGTTATTTAAAAAATTATATCCTGCTATGTATGTATCTCTCCTCATTTCTTGCGTGGGAAAGCCGTTGCAATAACACTATTAGCTAACTCAATTTTACACAAAAGCGTAAGTACTCTTAGTAAAGTTGCTTTTGTCTCAATTTGGTGGGTATTCGAGTATTTGATGAATTTCATAATTTACTAATGAGGTCTTCTTCATTAAATATCCGTATTCGAACGCAATGATGAAATCAACTTGATTGGCTTATGCTTCCCCTCCGCCAGAGGGGAGTTCGTACACGCCCAAGTCCCAGATTCTCAGGAGCGTTTGAATCTAGCAATGAAATCCAACGCTGCCAACTAGTGAAGGTTTAAATGAGATGATTCTTATTGATATCCAGGTTTTTTAAAGATGAAAACACCAACATTTGCTTTACAGGGATGCCTCAAACGTCAGACACTACTGAGTATACAACATGTACTTACCTATATTTGAAGTTGAAACATTTGGATGCTAATCTGACAACAAATTATGACCGAACATCAGCAAACATAAAATAGTATAAATCTTCTTCTCCTGATGCTAACCTTGTTAGCGTAACCCGCGTCGAGTGCTAAAAAATCATATTTGATGTTAGGGTAATTGATCTTTAGGAAAAGTTTCAATTAGCAAACATTTTTTAGTTCATTAATTTTGATTTTATATGCGAAGATAAACAGAAAAACCTTGGTGGTGATTCAAATATAAAAGCTATATAGTACCACGGACTTTTCGTATAACTAATTGAGACCTACATTTTTTGTGAGCATTCTGTTCGTATAGTTTTGTATAGCTAAAGCCCCCCACAGACCTCGTGATTTCTTGTCGGTTATCGGTGACAAAACCGAAGTCTGTGGGGCAAGAACTGTCACGTCGAATTGTCACGATGGGTATCTGCCGACGACAAAATGGTTGAGGCTTTCGCGGCCGAGGTTATTAGTATAACTACTGCTCTTCGGGCTTGAAGGCCGTCGTACTTTGGAATTTCTTCCTGACGTTTCGCTAGCGCGAGTGGCCAGCTTCTTCAGAGGCTTATTCATCTCCGACGCTTGATCTTCTTCGCGACGGTTCGTCGGTTGACGGGAAAAACCGAGGTGTGTGGGTATTTCGTTCCAACGTGACAGTTTGAATTCATTGTTGTTTCACATGACGTTTTCACTTAATAAAAATCACACATTCTCGAATTGAAGTAAAGAAATGGATAATATTGAACACGTCGATAAGGAGTTTCTTATACAATTCATCGAGGCCTACAGGGGATATCCTTGTTTGTGGCGCATAAAATCAGGTGAATGTAAAGACAGAAACAAAAAAAAAATAAAGCTTGAAGTCTCAAGTGTGTGGGTATTTCGTTCCAACGTGACAGTTTGAATTCATTGTTGTTTCACATGACGTTTTCACTTAATAAAAATCACACATTCTCGAATTGAAGTGAAGAAATGGATACTATTGAACACGTCGATAAGGAGTTTCTTATACAATTCATCGAGGCCTACAGGGGATATCCTTGTTTGTGGCGCATAAAATCAGGTGAATGTAAAGACAGAAACAAAAAAAAAATAAAGCTTGAATCTCAAGTCGGTCAATAAATTTATGTGTGAAAATGTTGTTCGTTTGAGCAACCATTCCTTCGTCCAAGTCCGACGTCTTTTTTTGTTTTGCTTTCACTCAAAACTGCGGCTGCCGCCGTCACTGCCACAAATTGTGTCTTGTTCATCACGAAAACTGCTACTAATCACGAGGTCTAGGGCTTCGTCGAGCGCGACGGTCGATCACGATGGCCTGTCGCGTTCACCGATAACCAACAAACAGTCCCGAGGTCTGTGGGGGGGCTTAATAGATCTATACCGAACCGTTTACTCAGCGCCTTCCCTCAAAGCATCACATCTCGCCCGCTTTTTTCCAACTTGATTCACATATATGAATACTTTTTATTCTAACTATTTTTTGCTCAATCATAATGAAATTTAGCCTATATCAATCATGAATACTGTAGCTTTCTGTTGAAATAAATTTCATGATCGGATCAGTAATTCTTTAGATTACCCTCTACAAACCTATAAACAAATCTCCTTATGCATTGCCTTTGCTTTGACTAGGTATACTTACAACATTAGATTCATGCCCTCCTCAAATTCTCTTCAATCGATGGAACGAAAGTTACAAGAGTTATTTCAATTGTTTTAAAATTATTATGACTTTTGTGTCTTATATCTTGGTATGTAACATGTACTGTTGTGATACAAAGAAATACATTTTATGTTGAGAAATGACAAACAAATATTAATAGAATCTGAAAATAGTAATGCAAGGACATATGAGGAGTGGAATCATGAATAAAAAGGAGAATACCGATCTGTTACTATTTCCAATTCTTTCCAGTACCAATATTTTAAAACTGAGAACATATGCAAGTCAATTGTCACGGCCTTATTCAAAGTAGAATAATTGAAGATGTTTTCGATTCATTCAATTTGAATATTTCCAACCCTACCAGGGTCAAGGTTGAGAAAGGTTAATTGTTAGAAAAGAATTAAATATGAAAGTCTATAGAAAAATCATAGTTGCAGGAAGGTAGAGTTTGATAGATAACACTAGAAATAATCGATTTTATATTAATAAACATCGAAAAACATAAAAATTCATCATAGCGACAAAGGGTCATCAAATAGGTAGTAAGTTGGGTATCTATATTGTATACAGAATAAGGTCTATGTACTCATTCATTGTATTGTCAGTCTGATCTAGAAAAAATTTTGAATGGGCAAATATGTCAAGAAATGATTCGTTTTATGGGAAAAGTAAACAAGCACTCGGTACATTCATATGTCCATACTAATTTGAAAAAAGAATGAGGTCGGTTGGTAAACAATTGAGTGAGGTAGCACGCGAATTGTTTACTCTGATAATAATTCAAATGCTTATGTGTGGTGAGGAGTTTATCTCGTTGAAAAAGTCACGAACTCTAGCAGTCATTTATTTCATAGTGAAATAAAAAGATTTGGATGATCGTGAAATATTTTAAAATCAATAGAACAGTTTCGGCGTGGGCAAATCCCACCTACCTATAAGCACAAGTTTTCTTTGATTGTTGAGTTTGAGGAAATAACGTGACAAGGGAGTTTTCACCTCGCCCGAATATATTTTCAAATACTGAAATTTCGGAAAGCAGCGTTCCTGAACAAAAATGAAATGTGCTGCACACCCTAGCCTTTTGGGGAAGTTGTTCGGTACTTACGTATTTTGGTGCGTAGAACACGAAATCAGAATTAGTCCAAATGCGTGAGAAGGAAATACCCGCCTGCTTTTTTACTTGAATAAAGGAACCTAGAACCACACGTGTTCACTTGTCAGATGCCATTCACAATATTGTTTTTTAGCTACTGGTACATCGGTTTCATCATTATATTTTTTTTTCAAAAAAAAAAAAACGTTTGATCTGATTTTTTTCAACTAATTCATTTTTCAGTTCCTGATTTTGTTACTTAATACCTGTACATATAGAGTGTAACAAAAGTACGTTGAAATATTCAAGAGTGGCGTATTCTGAGACAACTTTACGAGAAAAAGTCTGCACCTTAAACTTGTGTCCGGAAATGCTTCGTTTCGGAGATACCAAGTGTTGAAGTTTTTCTTGTTCGCTTTTTGACAATAACTTGCAAAGAATAAGTAATTCGTACGAAATTCGATACCCGTTTTTTTTAACTAGGGAAATCATAACTTAGTATTAATTTTAATATAACATCTAGAGGGTGCAGCGTACACTGTCATTATTCATTTCAAATTGCCCTAACTTTTTTGACAGTAACCTTCTGGTACTTTTCATGAAGAAACCTAATTCCAACACCTTTTCCAATTATAAAAGGTACCTACACTTCCTCAACAACGCTGGAAGTGATCATTTTTGAAAAAGTTACAATTTTCTATATCGATGCATATTACTTACATACAAACTAGCTATGTGGTGGATCTTGTCAAAATGAACTTTTTCCTATAAAATGTTCATAATGGTTATTAAACTTTCTCAAAACATGGTTGGTTTTTCCATAAGTTTTATTGCAAATTAGGAATCAAGGAGTCTATGAAAGTTTTTTTCATCAAAATAAAAGTTCGCTGTTAGATTTTCAACTATTCATTGACAAATCCACAGTTCGTAGTTCATGAAGTGTTTATTTTGGTACCATACCCGGCTTTTCAAATTCTGAAATGGCGCATATGGTTTTTGTACTCATCAGGAAGGTGTTCCCAAGCTTTGAAAAAATTTAAAAATCTTTAACTCGAAAACGAATCATTTTTCGATTAACATTTTATAGATGAAAGTTTTTTATTTTCATGAGATCCAGCGCATAATTGATTTCACACACCCTTGGAGCTGAGTAAAATGCATCGATATAAGAAATTGTAAATATCTCGGAAATGATCAACTCCAGCGTTGTTGAAGAAGTGTACCTTTTTACTTGTAAATGTGTGGGAATCAAGTTCATGAAAATAACGAAAAGGGTACTGAAGAAGCTAGCAAAGCCACATACGAATTTCGACTCGGGATGGGTTCCCTAATTTCAGGTTTATTTATTGCCATGTTCTCGAATTCATTGCTCTCCTACATAGAGAAATCCGTGGCTTTGCTAGCTTCGGCCGAATAAAGCAGAGTCATATAAAAAAAAAAGTTATTGGGTTTGGCCAAATTGTAGAGCCTATTTTAGGCTATATTTTTACCCTATTTGAATTTTTTTCAATCTAGTCCACCATAGAAAAATCTGTGGCCTTTCTAGCTTCCCTCGAACTCAGCAGTCTTTTTTTGAAAAAAAAAAACATTTTTCAGCCATTTGAAAAAGTGATTTTTCAGGAATATTTCAAGGCTGATTATTTACCCTAGAGTCATATTTAATTGATCCTTGCGTTTTAGAAAAAAACAGGATATATTGATTCTCGCCTAGGCGATGATGTAGTTATCCGAACTATAAATATTTGACAATTTGACATATCGAAACGATGATTACCATCGAATGATCGATGAATGACCAACATTGAATTTTTTTGATTAACGTTTTTTAAAACAAACCTGTGGCTTTGCTAGCTTCGGGCGAAGTCAGCATAGCCATTTCTGCAATACAACAATTTTCGAAGATTCCAAATTGTAATATATAAAATCCAGTTTTAGGCTGATCAATTACCTTAGTTTCATATTTTTTGCTTCTCGCGTTTTAGAAAAAAAAACAAGATTTATTGATTCTCGCCTAGGCGATGATGTAATTATCCGAACTATAAATAATTGACACATCGAAACGATGATTATCGTCGAATGATCGCTGAATGACCAACATTGAATTCTGTTGATCAACTTTTTTCAAAACCAACCTGTGGCTTCGCTAGCTTCGGGTGAAGTCAGCAGAACCATTTTTGCAATAATAACATTTTTCAAAGATTCGCAATAATAATATTCAAGACCCAGCTTTAGGGTAATCAATTACCTTAGTTCCATACTTTTTGCTCCTCGCGTTTTCGAAAAAAACTTGATCTACCTGTTGATTCTCATTGGCGATGATATAATTATTCCAAACTATAAATATTTGACAATTTGAAATGTCGAAACGATGATCAACATCAAATGATCGATGAATAACCAACATAGAATTTTTTCGACCAAAGTTTTCTAAAAAAATTCAAGGATTATTTTTAAGCTTATCAATTACCCCACTCTCATATTCTTTGCCTTCCGCAATTTTGGAGAAAAATTATTTAATGATATAGATTATTCCAAACTATGATAATTCAACGATTTGACATGTCGATATGATGGTAACCATCGAAGGATCCATGACTGACCCATATTTCTCTTTTTTTCTGTCTTACTATGATACATCTGAAGATTTGGCAACGCTGAATCACGTGCTCTGAATGAATAAACTAGTCAGCTCATCATCTAATATTCGAATTTCGAAGTCGAAGGAAGGTGGAAGGTGAAAGAAACGAGACGAGTGTGGATGATTGTTGTTATATTCTTGTGTTTGGTTAGTGTAAAGTGAATATTTTTCACCAAAATAGAAATTCAAAGACCGGGACGACCAGCTAAAATATCGAGGATTATTTCATATACATATTCCTTGAAAACAAAGAAATGATTTTCAATGATAAACAACAACCTGTTTCAAAAGTTTCACCGATTTGGAGTCGAAATTCGAATGTAGCTTTGTTAGTTTTTTCAGTTTATACGCGTTTCAGCACGTGCGGCCATTCTTTGGCTGATAGGCTATTAACTAGTAGATCAATATCATACTAAGTATGCTTGAATAGTATTACGAATGCAATGCGATAGTCATATAGTCACCGAACCATACCAATCGTGAATTGGTGTGATGAGATTAGAGTAATTGAAACTCCCTCCTCAAGCATCATCGACCACACAAACTGCCGAATTTTTCATAGATATCACCATTGAGCTCTAAAAAACAAAAATAGAGATATCTGGGAAATATTTGAAGCAGACGACGAAATATTTCATAAATATTTTCGTTTAAAAATAAAGTTGAAAAAGTTGTGAATAAGTAAAATGAAATATATCTTATCGAACACTATTCCTCAACAAAACTATCACCGTCTCTTATGCGGGAGACCGCATATAGACCGATTCCCCGCCACGAAGCCACCTATATAGGATTTACACGCTGAAAATTAAGGCCTCGTTAATCCATTGATTGCACAAATTTCGACTTTTAAAGGTTAACGTTCGTATGAGGTCACCAGTTGTTCGACGAAAAAACCCATTTTAAAACCTGTTTAACACTCTGACAACGAAATCGATTGATGTTTCGTTTTGAAATTATCAAAATGAATTCTGAATTGATTAGAGTACCAATTCACAAGCTAGCTCATAGTCTCAACAATTTTTTTTTCTAATAGATTCACAATTCATGAATTCAATTCATTTTTTGCGTGAATTTTGACTTTTGGATTCAATTCACGAAAATTTGTCCAACTTTGCCTCGGAGACAACATACGTACCCATACTTAGTTGAGTCCAAACGAGACCCAACGATTCCAGAAAAAGCAACATCATAACTATTGTCATATGGGAGATTATCCCTGACACCTATAAGTGATGTCTACACCCTGAATAGACACATACTTATATCAAGTTTGCGAAACACTTCCAGAAATATAGAAAACGAATGACCTCCTAATTTGGAGCTATTAGTTCGGAAAAAAATATTTTTTTGCTCCTTTGAAAAATACATGCTGTCTCGCTAACTTGACGTCAAGTTAGCAATACAACTTTCGAGACAACTTTTTCTCAGTTTTGACAAGAACAGTAGATTCTCCTAATCATTCGCCAATCAGTTGCAGAGGAAAATCATTATTGTTTTCGTTGAAAAATAGTATATTATCCAACGATCACGTAATGATGGTCATTAATACACGAGCATTAACCAGGATACGAAATTAGCCAAAAATGATTTTCGTATGGTTAATGCGAGTGTATTAATTACCATGACATGGGAGTTGCATACGCTTTTTTTAAGCCCAATAGATAATAGAGAACTTTGAATATTATATTCATATCATGGGTCCCACTCGGGGTCCCACTGATCTGCAAGTGGAAGAAATATGTACATTCATTTCATTATTGCTGATCTCAATAGAGTTCAATGTTGTATTGGAAATGCCAATTTCATTCTTAAACGTTCTGAATCGAATTTTCAATGCCGCCTTCCGCCCCTGAATTGGATTTTCAAATCTGCTATCGTAACGACTTCAGAATAATAATGAACTCCGAGATGAACTCGTTACGATACAAATTCTTCATTACGATCATCATCATTATGAAACGGATTTTGGGCGTATATGTGTATTATTAGAGTACGGGTGTAGAAAAAATACATGTCTCGCTATATTGACGTCAGCTCGAGGTCAACTTAGCAATTCAACTTTATTGATGAGCTTTTCATAATTCAATTTGAAATAAATTTAATAATTTTTATACACGACTAATACATTTTATACTTTTTTCTGCAGTATAAGACCACATATTATTCCCTTAGGAAATAATGGCGAGGGATTAATAGTCTCTGCCTTTAATCCCTCCTGTAGTCCTATCACGAAATTTCTCAAATTAAGTATTACCAAAGTGTCAGTGTCAAACGCGTAAGTAGTGTTATGGTGTAGCCGCTGAAAAGATAGAATGAACACGTGAACGGCACGCACTCTTTGAATGTTCCTCTCCCCAATGTTACAAGTCCGATTTACACCACTCAACAAAAACGTCGCCTCGGCAGTGAATTCAACAGCATATCCCTGTTCTCCCATAAACTCTTGGGATGCTTTTTTGAAAGTGTTCGTTATTACACCTTTTTCCTCTACAGTTAAATGTCTTTTTTTTGATCTTTTTCTTGGAGGTGAAAAGAGTGTTTCCATTCATATTATTTAATTAACGTTACACACGTAAATACAAAGCACAAATGAGTACAGTACAGTGTAAACAGTTCTTCATTTATTTCAGAAGGCGTGGCTACGCCGCGCAGGCTAATATAGATGCAGGCATTCACTGTTCACGCGTCCTTGAATTCTATCGTTTGAACAGTCCGACTATAGTGTATTTGTATTGAAATGAACGAAACTGAAGAATCATCCATTTATGATAATGAACTATAGTCGGGCCGTTCAAAAGATAGAATTCAAGGACGCGTGAACAGTGAATGCCTGCATCTACAGTGTGTACATAAAGTATGGAATGAATTCATTATCTAGAAAAGGAAAACCTTGTCGGACAAATCCTTGGACACGTCAACTTGTGTTACAAGATGCGCAGCTTTTAGTGCCCTAGTCGGTGTGGTGACGTCATTATCCTGCCTGAAATGACATCATCAATTTTTTTTTCAAATGGTAACCTATATTTTTGATAGTGCCATTTGAAAGGGCATAGTTTTCTCCGCACAGTATATCAAAAGTTTGATAATGTTTCATTAGTAAATTTTCGAGAAAATCAATGTTATACTGATTTCAAATTAATTTATTTTACACAGTTGATTGAACAAACTAATTGATCAAATGTCACGTAAGGGTGCAAAATAAAGACCTTCCTAGCTTTTAGAGTTCTCTTTCAGCACGCCACTGGTGTGTTCGTATTTTTTAAGCCCTCAAAAAACCATTATTTGGAGTATAGTAAACATACATTTTACTGTTTTCGATATCTTGCAGATTCAGCCGTTTGGTTGGCGTATGTCACAGTTTGACTGTTCATATTTCTGTGATTCTTCACTTCTGTTTGAAAGAATTATTTATAAAATGCACCTTTCTGTTACTCAGAGAATCGACATTCTGATGATGATTGGATACGGTGATAGAGTACGAACGCAACAAGAAGTAGTTGGACTATTTAATACGAAATACCCGGAAAGGCCCATAACTCAATCAGCAGTGAGCAAAGTTGAGAGAAAGTTTCGAGACACTGGCAGTGTTGATGATCACCCTAAAGGTGGGCGTCCCAAAATCAATGACGAGGACAAATTGAATGTTTTCTTAGCAATGGAGGAAAATCCACATAATAGCCTAAGAAAAATTAGCCAACATCAAGATACTCCAGTTGCAACTATACATAAAATTTTGAAGTTGGAAAAGTGGCATCCCTATAAGATGACCCTGACTCACGAACTTTCCGAAGACGATCCAGACCGACGAATGCAGTTCTGCCAAACGTTAATGGATATGTGCAATGCTGACCCTTTGTTTGTTAAAAACATTGTTTTCTCTGATGAAGCCACCTTAACACTAACAGGAACAGTGAATCGGCAGAATTGCAGGTACTGTTCTGAGGAGAATCCGAAATGGATGAGAGAACATCACACACAGTATTCTGAGAAAATAAATGTTTGGGCGGCGGTTGTCGAAAACAGAATTATTGGACCCTATTATTTCGAAGAAACCTTGAATGGTCCAAGGTACCTTCAATTCCTCCAGGATTATGTTATACCCGGCTTGGTGATCTTATTTCCTAACGCAAATAACCCTGCTATACCAAATAACAACTTGTGGTACCAGCACGATGGTGCACCGTCACATTATGCAGCTGATGTTAGAAGTTATCTTGACCAAGTCTTTACAAACAGGTGGATAGGTGGGCGTGGTTCTATTGAATGGCCCCCAAGATCGCCGGATCTTACTCCATTAGATTTTTTTCTTTGGGGCCATCTGAAGAATGTCGTTTATGAAACTAGACCTGATAATATCGAGGAATTGAAAACTAGGATTACACATGAATGTAACAATATTACTCAACAAACTGTCACTAAGGTCCAACGAGAATTTATTGACCGTCTTGGATACTGTCAGGCGCAGGAAGTACTTCAGTTTGAACATTTGATCGATTAGTTTGTTCAATCAACTGTGTACAATAAATTAATTTGAAATCAGTATAACATTGATTTTCTCGAAAATTTCCTAATGAAACATTATCAAACTTTTGATGTACTGTGCGGAGAAAACTATGCCCTTTCAAATGGCACTATCAAAAATATAGGTTAACATTTGAAAAAAAAATTGATGATGTCATTTCAGGCAGGATAATGACGTCACCACACCGATTAGGGCGCTAAAAGCTGCGCATCTTGTAACACAAGTTGACGTGTCCAAGGATTTGTCCGACAAGCTTTTCCTTTTCTAGATAATGAATTTATTCCATACTTTATGTACACACTGTATATATAGCCTGCGCAGCGTAGCCACGCCTTCTAAACTGAAATAAATGAAGAACTGTTTACACTGTACTGTACTCATTTGTGCTTTGTATTTACGTGTGTTACGTTAATTAAATAATGTGGAAGGAAACACTCTTTCACCTCCAAGAAAAAGATAAAAAAAAAAACATTTAACTGTAGAGGAAAAAGGTGTAATAATGAACACTTTTGAAAAAAGCATCCCAAGAGTTTATGGGAGAACAGGGAAATGCTGTTGAATTTACTGCTGAGGCGACGTTTTTGTTGAGTGGTGTAAATCGGACTTGTAACATTGGGGAGAGGAACATTCAGAGAGTGCGTGCCGTTCACGTGATCATTCTATCTTTTCAGCGGTTACACTATAGTCGTTAATAATGACTATTATTATTGACTGGTGGTATAATCTACTATGACTATACCATTAGATGGTAGTGTAGAAGTTGGCTCATTCGCCTTTCAAGCGGAAGACGGGGGTTTGATTTTCCGCCAGGCGGCTGGGTAATCGCACGTTTAAAGGTAACGGAACGGACGGAAACGAACAATTTCTAGAATCTTCTGATTATTCGCTAATTAGCTGCGGAGGAAAATCATTAAGTTTAAAACCGAATTTTTTATTGCTGAATTGCAAAACTTGCCTGTGACTAATTCACACTTAGGGCCAGTTATACATACTCCAGTGAACGGTAGTTCAAGTGAACACGGTTCAGATGACCTCAGTTCAGTTGAACTACAGTTGACTGGAGTATCTACAACTGGCTCTTAGCTGCATATAAATATATATGATCATCATAACAATAAAAACACGATATCTTATACCAATGTGTCCGTGCGTTAGCATCGCTTGGAAGTCGAAAAAACACTTCATCAGGGGTATTTCGTATTTCTTATAGTGGTTTTGCACTTCGGTACAATACAATGTGTGGTGTTTTGATAAAAAGGACAAATCTCGTGCGTTTGTAATGACATAAATTCGCCTGTATCTCCGAAAATTTTTTGCTCAAGTAGAAATCCAATAAAAAAAGTCAATTTGAAGCCATCTGATCGAACACAACCAATCAGAACAAAATAACACTGATGATTACCCATGGGCTCTTTTCACTTTATTATGTTATTGCTATGGATACATACAAATTGAGTTATTTCCATTTTGACGTTTCAAATATTTCAAAATGTCACAATTTGGTTGTGTACTGCCGAGAATATTAATGAAATTGGTTTTGCTCTGCATTCTTTTCTACAAAAATTAGCAAAATATTTTCTATCCGAATAATCCTCGAACATTGATAAATGCTGGAAAATTTTATAACAACTTTCTCAAGCTTTTTGCTCATGTTTCCTAGCAACAAGCTTTCGAAATCTGTTATGAAATTTTCGAACAATTATCAATGTTCTTGGGTTATTAATACTGAAAATAGACGTGATGGCTAAAATTTTGATTTGGATTTTTTGTAGAGGAGCCCAAATTACGTAAGTTACACAAAACAAAAATGGAAATTTAAATGCTCACTGCGACTAGGGTTGCCACCTCAAAAATCTGTCAACCAGGACAAGAAACGTTAAAACCCCGGATTCCGGAGCTTACTACCCGGACGTTTGAACAGAGTATTTTTATAAGTTACTCAGAAGAATAAAATATAGTTTTGATGGTCATAAATCAACTTTTATTCATTTTAATACAATTCTAAAGTAAACAACACGAGCCCGTCTTACAAACTACTCTTTTTTAAGAGTCTTTTAACACAATAAAATCTCAAAAGTTTAAAGAAACTACATCCTACATTTTTGTCTGTAAATAAAACAAAAAATTATACTCTCTAACTTCGAGAAAAAGCATCTTAAAGTTCACTTAAATTTTTCTTGAAAAAAAAAACTTTAAAAAATATACTTAAACTTTTCAATCTCACTTTTTATAAACAACTCTTTTTAAAGTTCTAATAAATTATCAACAGTCTTACATTATTTTTATTCTCTAATTGACTGTTTTAATTTTCTGGTTTTTGATATTTTTCAGTCTTTCCAATAGCCTTTAGAATATCTTCCTTGCTTAAAAGAAAGTTATAAAAATCAATACAATTGTAGTCTTTGAAATTGTATTTTATTTTGATAATTGACGAGACTGTTTCTATTTTCAATAAATTTCTTTCCTAAGTCCATTGTACAATTAGTGAAAATATTCTCTCCACCCGGACAACAAAGAAAACCCCGCCCGGACAATCCCCGGACGCCTTCTAAACTAGGACAAATCCGGGGAAATCCGGACGGATGGCAACCCTAACTGCGACCGAAGTTGAACCGAGGGATTCTAAAGAAGCTAGCGAAGTCACATACGAATTTCGACTCGGGATGGCTCATTTTAGGCTAATTCATTGCCATGTTCCCGAATTTTTCGCTCTCCCCCTTTATAGAAAAATCCGTGGCTTTGCTAGCTTTGGCCGAATTCAGAAGAGTCATATTTCAAAATGAAAAAAAGGGATTTGATATGCCCAAATTGTGAAGCCTATTTTAGGATAATGTTTTACCTTATTTGAAATGTTTTTACTCTTTTCCATCATAGAAAAATCTGTGGCCTTTCTAGCTCCAGTCGAACTCCGCAAAGCCATTATTGAAACAAAACATCTTTGAGCCATTTGAAATAGTGATTTTTTAGGAATATTTTTAGGCTAATTAATTAATTAATAAACACGTAAGAATATAACTACAACAGTCATCCACCCTCGTCTCGTACCTTCTACCTTCCCTCTATTGTCTATTCTTTCAGAGCACGTTATTTAGCGTTACCTAATCTTCAGATGTATCACAGTAAGGCACAAAAGGAAGAGAAATATGGGTCATTCATCGATCCTTCGATGGTTACCATCATATCTACAACTCGATCTACAAGTCAAATCGTCAAATTATTATAGTTTGGAATAATCTATATCATCGCCTATATGAGATTCAATAAATTTTTCGAAATTGCAAAGGGCAAAGAGTATGAGAGTGAGGTTAGTGATTAATTAGCCTAAAAATGATCCGAGAAATAATCCTTGAATCTTTGAAAAATATTGTTATTGTAAAATTGGCTCTTCAGAGTTCTCCCGAAGTTAGCAAAGCCACTAGTTTTTTCAAAAACATTTTTTAAACAAATTCTATGTTAGTTATTCATCGATCATTTGATGTTGATTATCGGTTCGACATGACAAATATGATTACATCACCGCCAATGAGAATCAGTAAGAAATTCAAGTTTTCTCGACAAGGCGAGAAGCAAAAAATATGAAACCAAGGTAATTGATTACCCTAAAACAGGATTTTGAATATTATTATTTCGAATCTTTGAAAAATGTTATTATTGCAAAAATGGCTCTGCTGACTTCATCCGAAGCTAGAAAAGCCACAGGTTTGTTTTGAAAAACGTTGATCAAAAAAATCAATGTTGGCCATCCATCTTTCATTCGATAGTATTCATCGTTTCGACATATCAAATAGTTTGGATAATTACATCATCGGCGAGATTCAATGAATCCTGTTTTTTTTCTAAAACGCAAGGAGCAATAAAATATGAAACTAGGGTAATCAATCAGCCCAAAAATATTACTAAAAATTAAATATTTCAAATGGCTGAAAAATAGTTTGTTTCAAAAATGGCCTTGCTGAGTTCGACTGAAGCAAAAAAGGCCAAAGATTTTTCTAAGATGGAATAGAGTAAAAAAATTCAGATAGGGTAATAAATTATCTCAAAATAGACTCTACAATTTGGCTATATCAAATCACCGAGCAAATCTCTTTTTTTTTATTTTGAAATATGACTGCTGAATTTGACCGAAGCTAACAAAACCACGGATTTTTCTATGAAGGGGGGAGCAAAAACTTCGGCAACATGGCAATAAATTAGCCTAAAATGAGCCTAAAATTAGGTAACCCATCCCGAGTTGAAATTCGTATATGGCTTTGCTAGCTTCTTTAATATACCAAAAGGTTTACTGTCATAACAGATAGGCATTTTGAAATGAATGACGACAGAGTACACAGCGCCCTTTGGATGATACATAAAAATCAATGAGAAATTATGATTCTCACGTTGAAAATGAAAACAGGTACCTAATTATGGTACATATAATTTATTTTTTGCAAATGTTATTTTTCGACGTTTCGCAAAATATGGAGCCTCAGTACGAAACTTCAAAAATATAAGGTTATTTTTAAATCTCCCCGTATGATAAATCCAAATTCTGATTAGTACGTTGTAAAAGTAGTTATAAACGAATAAATTTCATCAAAATAAGGCATATTTTCGAAATTCATATTATTTTGCTTTCTTTGCTCATTTGGTAACTCCTAACTTATATTCATCAACAACTTTTCCAATAATCCTTTATTTTTCAAAATGGGGGTACTTTATTCTTGAACAAATTCAAAATTTTTTGTTCCGCCCTGTACATTGTTTGTCCAGAAACCAATATATATGCATATAAGTTGGTTATAGACCATGCACCAACTTAATTTTGGTAGTACAATTGGTTATCTGTAGTGTAGAGGTTACACATTCGCCTTTCAAGCGGAAGACTGGGGTTCGATTCCCCGCTGGGCCACCGTTTTGGGTAATTCCACTTTGAAAGGTTAGGCCTCTTTGATGCAAGTTTCGACATCTAAGGGTTCACATTAGACAGCTGGTTAACGGAAACGAACAATTTAAGCACAATTTTAGTACAAAACATTTTAAATATTAAACCCAGCGTTTTCAGAAAATTTCACCTAAAAAAACCGACACTGTCTTGTGGTACTTTTCCTTCTAACTCTTGAGTGGAACAAGATATAAAAAATAAATTAGTGTAATGCCATCCGTCGTAAAGAGGGAGGTATCAACTATTCTCTCTTTCAAATAGAATTTTGTGTCACCTTGTTGAAAAGAACTTCTAACACTGAATCGAGATTGAACAGTTTCATTTTGTGTTTGGGACTGTTCGACCACACAAGAGATTCCTTTTCCATGTGTCCTTGATAATTTGTCCCGCGCCGGCTGATTTGTAATGGCCAGTACTCGATCATAATCCATATTCAATACAAAATACTATGGTTAGTTGTACGATTATTAGGGAAAATGTACAGGAAACTAGTATTTTGTATCAACTCAAGAATTATAGGAGCAAATTCAGATTTATTTGTCCAGTTGAATACTGAATAAAGTACTTTCTGAAATGAACTGTCAATCATCAGTCAACATATTGTGCTATATATAACTATTTCAGTAAGGAATGAAATTCGAATTCTATTTACTCCAAACCAAAATGTAGGTAGGTAGGTACCCTACGTGCCCCTAATAATCCTTACACAGCAAAATACGGCCGGCAAACATCAAAGTATCAAAGACGCCGACTCTATATACTACGCATTTCTACAATTGGCATTGGCTTTCCACAATAGGGGAGGGGTGAATACGCCCAGATTCTCCTGTTGTTAGTTTTTCTCCCTACTTTTTTATCTCAACTAAGGACATATGGGTTGTATTCGGGTTCACAACAAAAACAGTTCAGGAACGGTTCGAAATAGTTGGACTGTTGAGTCGTGAAGGGTTTGTCGCGAATATATCTACATTAATTGGGTGGGTGACTATTTTTGACTGTCCTAGAACAGTATTCATTGCGAACCCGAATACGGCTATGTATTGAAGTATGCAGTTAGTTCATTATATAAACAGCAATGAGTAGCTTTCATCTGCATATTTCTAATGATTGAAACTAAAATTATATTGGATATCGTAATAACGCGTGGTACATCAAGTCGGTAAAGTCGGTAGTAGTGAAATCGGAAGTGAATGAAAGAAGTGGATTAAATTTGTTTTTCTTGGTTCATTCTGGAGTGTCTCTATGTTGATTATGTAGTCAATTTGGTTCTGAAGTTGGCTGTTTGGATGTAGATTGTGTTGTGCAGCCTAAAAAGAAACGGTGAGAATTACTTTTCATTAGATTTCCGATAAAAACTTTCTTGGTCACTTTTTTATGACTAGTATGAAAATTGAAGGTTCTTTGATGTCCCTATCATATTGTGAGAAGAATAGAAATGAGAATTTCCAACGTGTACTTTTAAAAAACTAACGGGTCTTGGGAGAGAGATATTCGGCAGGTTTTCTATTTATCAAGACCATGTAGATGTAGATACCCACTCCTTACACAGATAAAATAAAAATTGGGAGGGAAACCTGTTCGTTGATAATAATTCAATATATTGCGGCCTCGATGCACTTTTTCCATCGGTATATACAGCGAGGCCGTGAAGTCCCCCCTTCAATTTATAATACTCTTAAGTGAAAAGATGCCTTGCCCTGTATACTGTGTGACCTGTAGTCAATCTATATGCAAATACGTTGGTTATAGAACATGCACCAACTTCTGGCGATATCTAAATTTGAGTACCTAGTACAACTATTTCAATAGATATCGAAAAAATATATTCTGATACAGCGTTTTCTGAAATATTCACTGAAAAAATTATCAAAACCGCGACCCTGTGTCTTGTGGTACTTTTCCTCCTAACTCTTGAAAGGGACAAGATATAAAAAATAATTTAGTGTGATGTCATCCGTCGTAAAGAGGGAGGTATCCACTATCCTCTTCTTCACATGGAAGGATTTTGTGACACCTTGTTGAAAAGAGCTTCTAACACTGAGTCAAGATTGAACCGATTTTTATGGGAAGTTTTATTTTGTCTTTGGGACTCTTCAAACACACAAGAAATAATGCCTTTGCATGTGAGCCCGGTCCTGTGTTGAGTAGGTAGTAGTACTTCGCGAAGCGGTATGTATTTTCTAAAAAGATATTTTTTTTTCAGTGAATAACTCAAAAATGAATTGTGATGGCCGGTTCTCGATCAAAATCCATATTCAACACAAAATACTGCATTTTCCAGTATGATTATTAGTGAAAAGGTACAGGAAACTGTATCATTTTGTATCAAGTCAAGAATTACAGAAGCAAATTTTGATGTCTTTGTACAGTTGAATAGTGAATAATAAAAGCACTCTCTGAAATGAACTGTCGTCATCAGTCAACATATTGTGCTATATGACGTTTTCGGTAAGGAATGAAATTTGGGATGTATTTACTATTTACTCCAAACTAACATGTAGGTAGAGGTACCCTTCGTTCCCCAATACCTTTCACAGCAAAATATGGCCGGCAAACATCAAAGTATCAAAGACGCCGACTAGACTACGCATTTTCACAATTGGCATTTGGCATTGGGTTTCCACAAGAGGGGAGGGGTGAACACGCCCAGATTCTCCTGTTGTTGGTTATAATGGTTATTCTCCCTACTTTTTCATCTCGAGTTAGGACATTGATTCATGTATTGAAGTATTTATGGAGTTAGGAGTTAGTTCATTATTATATACACAGCAATGAGTAGCTTTCATCTGCATATTTCTAATGATTGAAACTAAAATTATATTGGATATCGTAATAACGCGTGGTAGGTACATCAAGTCGGTAGTAGTGAAATCGTAAGTGAATGAAAGAAGTGGATTAAATTTGTTTTTCTTGGTTCATTGAGGAGTGTCTCTATGTTGATTATGTAGTCAATTTGGTTCTGAAGTTGGCTGTTTGGATGTAGATTGTGTTGTGCAGCCTAAAAAGAAACGGTGAGAATTACTTTTCATTATATTTCCGATAAAAACTTTCTTGGTCCCTTTTTTATGACTAGTATGAAAATTGAGGGTTCTTTGATGTCCCTATCATATTGTGAGAAGAATAGAAATGAGAATTTCCAACGTGTACTTTTAAAAAACTAACGGGTCTTGGGAGAGAGATATTCGGCAGCTTTTCTATTTATCAAGACCATGTAGATGTAGATACCCACTCCTTACACAGATAAAATAAAAATTGGGAGGGAAACCTGTTCGTTGATAATAATTCAATAGGTATATTGCGGCCTCGATGCACTTTTTCCCTCGGTATATACAGCGAGGCCGTGAAGCCCCCCCCCTCAATTTATAATACTCTTAAGTGAAAACATGTTTGAGACGTCACTCGTCGCCGAGTTTTTTTTTTCAAATCGAAAGGAGGACTTGTTATACCTCGTTTGAAAGATCTATTCAATTCCATGTCCAATCATATTTTATTTTTGGAATCAAACTAGACTATTTTGTCTTTTTATTAGCATATCGGTTTTTTTTCTCAAAAATCTCCAAACGTTAATTAACGGAATTTTGAAAGTTTATTCAAAACTCACTCCAATTCATCTTAATATAGGTACGTTCAAAATGTTCAACATCTATTTTCTGAAAATATCTGTTTATAAATTCATTTCTCATACTTTTGGACGTTTCTGGGCAAACTAGTAAGTTATAAAATTGAACCATTCATTTACGGTGTAGGAGGATAATATGTGGTAGGTAGGTACCGTCAGACCCTCGGTCAGACCATTCGTTAAAGAATTGATATTGATAACATTAGGAATTTGTCTAGAGAACAATGACCCTAACACCAAACTGATATTTTCAAGATTTCTAGTGAGGTAATGTTGCACTTCGGATTCGCGAACTGAAAAACCTCTGTCGAACCGTTTGGTCATCGAAAAATTTGTGAAAAACTTCAAGTCATTCTTGCTTGCCTAAGCTGTTATTGTCTAAATACGTTGTCACTGTACTGTGAAAGTTTTCGAAAATCCCATAGTAGTGTTTTCAATACATTTCCGTGTATTTTTATCGGTTTGGTATCAAAGCCAATGACACGGGCGCACCGCAAAGCCCACTTTCTGTGCACTGAATAAGCATGCGAATGCAGAGTTTTTAGGCGGGTACAATGTAAAATGGGATGCAAATAACTCGAGAACGGCATGTTATCCCATAACAAGGTCATTTGAGGATTGCAAGAAATAGCGATTTTTATTCTGAGGGGGGAATCGTATGTTTCAACCTCATCCATCCCTCCCCTGCTGGGAGATACATAAAGAATATGTGCAAAAAACTATCAGAATTGTTCTCCTCGAGACTAATTTCGCATTGTAGTAGCTAGCACGGTGTTATTTCTCAAGTTTTCAAAAACTCTGACAAGACGTTAAGACATAAATTGCACGTTGTAGGCGTAAAAAGGCACCTACGGTCCGAAGAAATAACTTTCATTTTTATTGTTATTATTATACATTTTGTTCCATGAGCAACCTTTGTATGAGTTAACCACCAGTTTTGAAATTATGATTCCTAACGTAGCAACATCCTCAAGTGGAATAAATCGATATCACCGTACAATGTGAAATGTCCACTACAATTTCTGAGAATGATATAAATTGAATTTAATTTGTATTCTTTCAAATTTTGATTCAAGATATTGACATCTTGATTGCATTCAAATTTCAACAATTTTCTATGGTTAACAAAAAGTATTCATATATTTGAAAATTTGAATTATTCTCTGATCAGCCCAAGTAGTACAGGTTATAGTGGAACAAGTTGGTCTTGTCCATAATGCATGATTCGGCAGGAGTTATTTTTTTCACAGAAACACAAAATACAAATAAGGCGAACGCAAGTGCTGCCAGTTCGCGAAAAACCGTTTGGGCCTGTATCTTCGTAACCTTGCATTCTCAATTGTAAAGACCTTCATTATGGGTAATTAAATGTCCTATAATTTTTCTTCGATAATTTTTCACTTTCCTTCACGATTTATGAGTCATTACTGTTTGTTTATTGACTTTTTTAACGATATCTCTTCTTATAATTGTTCGAGTAATTGTTCAATAATAAATCGCTCATGATCAAACTTTTCAATCGATAAATTTTCTGCAACCTTTGATCTGAACTTTTTATCCATAAAATATTTTCGTTATAGAGCGTTAATTTCAAAAATCCTGTGCCTGGGCAATTAACGATAAGGTTGGAGTTAAGACATTTGATTATCCACGGTTACAGAGATACAGGCCCAAGCGGATTTTCACAGAATAGCGCCACTTCCGTTCTCCTTATATGTAAGTAGGTATTTTGTGTTTTTTGGTTCATTACATCATACTGCACCAATTTGTGATATAAAATAACTCCTCCGAATTATGCAAGACAAAATCCTCTACTCCCCTTACTGACGCCAAAATCCTTGCAAAGTCATTGCATTTGCATATCTGCCATGTGTGACGATGGTGTCATCATATTTTCCATACTAGCGACCCGCCCCGACTTCGCACGAATTAATAATGGTTATCGTGGGTTGCTCTACCCTCGGCTCTACCTACCATCGCGAACTTTTTTAGACCTTTTAAAGGTTTTCAGTAGTAGTACATTATTTTGATCTCTCTCGTAGGGTGGTTTTTGTGTGTTATCCTACCTACCATTGCGGACTTTTATAGACCTATTTAAGGTTTACAATAATGTATTGTCCTAAGGATCAGCCAGTCTTTGCAATGTAAGCGCAAAAATGTGTTCATTTTCGACATCACATCAGAAACCTCTGAAATTATCAGTCTTTCTCTACCATAGTATGTATTACATATAACCATCTCTGTGAAAAATACTGAATCAAAATCCGTAGTTTTCAAGATCTAAGCATATAATATAGGGAGAGACAGGCAGCGGGAAGCGAATTCGTTTTATACTACCTATGTCGAGGATCGAGAGGGAACAACTACCTAAAATATGTACACCATAATTAATTATCTGGTAATGGAGATGGAATGAACGAAATGAAGGGATATTTCAAGTAATGCACGGATTTAAAAAAAATTCTAAATATTGAAGACAATGAAAAATAATGGAATATTCCAAGTAATGAACATATTGAAAATAAATGGCAATATTGACCGGGATATGACGAGCCTATGACGAGCCGAAGGCGAGTTTCGTATGGTTTATGTGAGTGTATTAATAACGATTACCTAATATACCTGATATATAAGAATTATGAATATTATATTTGTATTCTGGGTCCCACAAATTTGAAAGCGGAAGTAATATTTATATTCATTTCCTCATTGGTAGTCTCCATAGGGTATTATGGAGATGCTGATTCAATTCCAAACCGAATTTTAAATTCCGCCACAGAATTGGATTTTGAATTAATTAAAAATCTGTATAGTATTGAAAAATCTTTATCATAATCAGCCGAGCAATCAGCTAATTATGATACAGATTTTTCATAACGACACAGATTCCTGATCCGTTTCATAATGGATCTCATTATAAATTTGATTATGGGCTGAATGACTAGTATTGAACAAATTACTGTGTTAATGGGTTCGTCCAAAGTCTTGTTTCATTATGACTGAATCCAAGAATTCATAAATGACAATTATTCTCACAATTGAATGCAACTTAAGAAATTTGTTGAAATTAAATGAAAGTGATGGTGATATTTGTATAGGTATGTAATGTCAACTTATATCAATTATATACTCTGAGTCCGCTCACTTTCAATCCGGCCATTGTTTGGTATTTAGTTTTGTATTCAGCCCAGAATTTTTTTTTATCCTAAAAATTATTTCACCATTAACTCCGCAATATATTCGTTTTATTTTCCCTTCCAAAATATATTTGGATATTTAGCAATTGATCGAGAATATCTGGTAGAACATGATATTGAATAACATAATTATTATACTAAAGTTTCCTTGGCATTTACTATCTCTTCCATTATCAACTCGGCGGGATATAAAGAAAAAGGTACTGTTGTGGTTTTTTGTCAGGGGAAACAGTGATACTTTGTATTATGAGCCATGTTATTTTTTCTTTGATAGTAAAATATGCAAATCCTTGGGAGTATTGAATTCAACCTGAATGCTAAAGAGTGGTAAGGTATTCGGAGAGTGTTCTCATATAATTTTTCGGGAACGTCATTAACAGGAGGCAATTATCAACTCTTTGAAATTGGTTTGAAAGTGGTGCCTTTTTTCAATCGAAAATGAGAAAATTAACAATGGTGCGACTAGCAACTCTTAGTCATATCAATTATACATTTTATGACTTCAAGCATGAATTTGAAAAAGGAACTACTTAGTCATCTCTTTATCTGGGGAAGTAATAAACGAACAGGTGGCACTGATGATTTTGAAAGAGTCTCCGAACCAGCTAAAGCCGATACTGGAAATCCTTAGTACTCTAATCCCACCTCGACGAAGTAAATGACTGGATAAACATCTTGTCCTTCTAATATGAAACCTACATTACGCTCTGCCTGTCTATACAACATACAGCGTGACTCACGGTCGATGGTAGGTTAGACGGTTCTGGAAAACGCAACGCATGATTTTTCTGAAAAATTCACGTCTCATATTTCCTTCCTTTTCTATCGATCTTAATTATTTTCAGCATTGCGTCGTTGCCACTTCCATCAATAAGTCCTTACAACTTAATTTTTTTAAAGGAACACCCCGTATATTAATGCATTTTCGGAATCTGTTTACGGGTTCAAAACTCAATTGTGCTTAATATGGTCCAAAACCAGGACGGGGCAAAATCTGATTTTTATTAAGAAATAAAAAATCATCGATTTTTAAAAAAAATCATCGATTCATTTTTTTAAATCTGAATATAAAATTTGAACATTTTGATTCTTTGAAATTATTGGTGATTATTTTGATGTATAAGTCTAAACATTTTGAAAGAATTTGCGGCTCAAAATTTTGTGACAACGCATTTGTCGCGCATCTTGCAAGAAAATTCTTGTCGCGATTTGTTTTCCTTCTGTCCTATACACTCGCTATACAGTGCCGAGTGAGGCACGAACACGAACGCGTTTTTTGTGCCCTTTGCAAGAATATTCCTGTCGAGGCTTGTTTTCCTTCTAAACCTATAAATTGACGTTGCCCAACAATTTCACGCATTTCGCTAGTTGTACACTCGGATATTAGAAACAGATTAGGTACTTAAAGAAAAAGGAGAAATTTTAATTTAAAATTCAAATTATATAACGAAAATGAATAGACTGAAAATATACAGTAATAGAATTTAGTTTTTGCTGGAAATGTTGTCCATTACATTCTTAACACTTCAAATATCCGTTTAAAGGCGACTTGTGGTTGCTTTTTCAATATCATAGGGATCCAGATCTTCAATACTCCGTTCTATTCGCCGTCGCAGTTCTTTGGTAGGCACTGGAGTACTGTACACCATTTTTTCCAAAACACCCTATGAAAAAAAGTCAACTGGCGTGAGATCGGGTGATCTCTGTGGCCCTAAACGCCTAAACCGACGATCGTCAAAGAGTTCGTCTAGTTTCATGGAAACTTCCTGGGTGCAATGAGCTTATATTCTAGAAAAGACAAATTTTCGTGAAAATCGGTTACAGCCGTCTATAATATTTGGAAATATCTCTCTGCATTCAGTGTGTCTTCATAAATAAATGAAAACCAATTTTTTTTGCATGAGTATTATGATCAGGCCAAAAATGTTTATATTCCTTCCATTGAAAATACCCATCCCTCGTAAATTTTGATTCGTCGCTCTGAATCATTTTCGACAAAAGTTCCCGATCAAAAGGGATTCACGAGGGGTTGACCACATGGGAATTCCGGTGTACAATTGATAGGAATTCCAAGAATTTTCTAAAGAAACTATAGGGATTATCATCAGGTAACTTCAATTTGTTCGCGCAATAATAGCCGTATTCGGGTTCGCAATAAATACTGTTCTAGGACAGTCTAAAATAGTCACCCACCCAATTAATGTAGATATATTCGCGACAAACCCTTCACGCCTCAACAGTCCAACTATTTCGAACCGTTCCTCAACTGTTTTTGTTGTGAACCCGAATACAACCAATAAAAAAGCATTTAGTGAAATTTCAATATTCATATAAAATCATAATTCAAAAACAAAACACCGGTGTGAAGTAATCCACTCCCACTGGACGAAGAAAGTTAGGACCTTCGTTTTGAAAGAGTTTGTGGTGAATTTCCAATTTGAAATCCATTTTGTTAGCGACAATTAAGCCTGATGACACAATCTTCATGATCTTATAGACATCTGATATGTCCCTGGAGGGTGTGTTGGGGAAGTTTTTGCAAATAACGTAATAACTTCTTTCTTGAAATAGTTCCTCATTCTGATTCAAATATATAAATAAGGCATGTGAAACATTCCAAAAATACTTTGTTTTATAGTTTGTGCAGCCTCGAGAGTGGTGTGGATGGCGGTAGTTTTTTCAAATAATCCCGTAACTTCTCTCAATGGAATATATTCGAATATATGGATAAGGCATGTGAAATAACCCTAAAAACTTCGTTTTATATTTTGTGCGTGTGTGGGGGTGTGGTTGGGGGTAGTTATTTCAAATAATCCGATAACTTATTTCAATGAAATAGTACCTCATTCTGATTCGAAAATATAAATTTGGCATGTGAATCAACCTGGAAACACTTTGTTTCATAGTTCGTGCGGCCTCGAGAGGGCTGCTAAGGGGGGGTAGTTTTCTCAAATAATTCAATAACTTCTTTCAATGGAATAGTACCTCATTCTGATTCGAATATATGAATAAGGCCTGTGAAACAATCCAAAAAAAACTTCGTGTCGTAGTTTCTGAGGCCTCGAGAGGGGTGTGGTTGGGGGTAGTTTTTTTTCAAATTATTCGATAACTTCTTTCAGTGGAAAAGTGACTCATTCTTATTCGAATATATATTGATTGGGCATGTGAAACAACCCAAAAAAACTTTCTGTCGTTGTTTGTGTGTTTGTTTTCGGGATCAACTTCTGCGACTGCCATCATTTTCCTCAATATATCAAAAATGACGTGTCTTGAAATTTCACTCTACAAGACGAAGGGACGCCCTTGATTGTGGAAGAGAGACTAGATCGTAATTGGCAGACAAAACACAGCTTGACTACATAGTTGCCAGTGGTTACCGAAATTGAAATAAGACGATTATACCTCGCGTTATACGTTTTATATAGTCAATGACTGCAGCGAGGACTGCAGTCTTAGCTTGATTTCTGGAGTTATTTTGCAGGTTCATCATGTTTTTTGGACGGTTTCATATAATTTATCTGTTTGTAATAAAAATATGATCGGATAGACGGTTCAGAGTCAACTGTCCAATTTGATTCATACAGGGTGAACACAGTGATGAAACATATTTTTTTATTTTGCTGTAGGTAATGTTGAAGGCTTATCAATGATTTTTGATATTATGGAATATTGGTTTTGTACGTTTTCAGGAAAGTTCATTTTCGCTTTATAAGCGATTAAAAAAACGTTTAAAAAGGATTTCTCCCACAGAGTGGGTATTCTGTAAGCATTTAGCACAAATAAGCAGTTGAAAATAATAGAACTCACTCAATAGACGGGGTTTTTCATAAAGAACCCTTTTTTTTCAATGAACAAATTGTATTTTTTCGATACTTATTCATTCTAACTGATTCAGAACCAGAATCGCTGAGGAAAAATCTCAAATGATGCTAATAAAACAAACCTGAGTGGAATCAGACGACCCGTTTCCTTCATTTTCCGACTGTAACGTTGCATTATATAGATGATTTTTCGAGGGGAAAACATCTTTCAATCTTGTACACCTAAAAATTTTAAGTCATAGTTTTGAGTCTTTAAGTCATGCGTTTGAGTCTTTAAGTCATGCCTTTAAGTCTCTAAGTCGTGCGTTTAAGTCTTCAAGTCTTTGAAAGATTTTAAATCTTGTACAGATTTTAGCTAATTGTTTCCCCCTCGTGATTTATTTTGTTTCCGATATAATAAATATCAGCCTCAATGAAAATGTGACAAGTTTCGACATGTATAATCCGATATTATTCAGATTGTGTCCTAATGATGACATGGTCTACTTGAAAGTCTAAAGTTTATGTTCCACTCAGAAATCCCAAAAAAAACTTTTTGTGAATGTTCAGAAATATATCTGTCATATTTCGTCGGGTTTTCTCGTAATTTCCCCGGAATTCCCAGTATTTCGGTCATTTAGTTTTGAAATTTTATCGATATTTCTTCAAATTGACATATTTTTTCTGTAGGAATTCCGTGGAATTCCGTGGAATTCCGATTTACGGGAATTCCAGTGTACACATTCTCTCTCAGTGTTCAACCCCTCGGGGATTCACAAACATGCACTCTACGTTCGAGGTGTTCTGCTTTTAGAACTTGAACTTTGGTGAATTTATACTGATGCATTCCGTAATTTTCCCTAATTCGTATAATATAAAAATATGCCAAAACGTCAACAGTATTGTCCTCATTTGAAGTAGGTAACAGGTTTCGGTAAAGTTGAAGGCGCTTTTAACATTGAGCTATAGGTAAGGAAATTATTTTGTAATCTTACAAACTTCCTCTCGTTCATTGGTGTTAATTCAGGATACATGCTGTTGAATTTTCTACAAGTTCTGGCAATGATTTGATCACACTGTCCGTGTATAATAAATAATTCCATAAGAACTTCGTTTGAATAATCAATGTTTGCATTCATTTTTGGCGATTTTTTGAAACACCGTCAATAACTATTTATCAATTATTTATAAAGTCACCAAACTGTCATAAGCTTGATATTTCCACGGCTACCTATAATCAAATTCTTTAAAAATTATTTTTTGTACAACTGTCATTGAAAATCTCTCTGATAGAAACACTTCAATCAGAACACCTTCCAAAAAATCATTTAGAAAAGTTCACACATGCAGTTTGTGCCATTGGTAATATTAAATCCCGGTGAAGTTACTGACGATGACGAAGTAGTATTCAGTCCAACTGTAGAAAGTCCTTCATGACTAACCAATAATCATGTTTGAAATAACGTGAGTTGGCTTATGTAGTTGGAAAATATGCCTTGTAATCCAAAGATCCTGTGTTCAAATCTCATGGATCTTATAATAACATTTAGCAGCAGTAACGTTATACAAGGAAATTTGTAAAATACATTTGTTGAAAGTGATTTTATTTTGCTCGTGAGTTTGCTCCACTTGCTGACGCTCGTTTTGCAATAAAATGCCACTTTCAATACTTGCAGGTTAAACATGAATAACACAATAACGGCTTTATTATGGAAACTTGAAGATTTAGGTATAGGGATATGATATATCATCTTGAAGCATTTTTCACCATCTTTCAATTTATCGAGTAATATACAGGGGGTTTCATTTGAAAAAGTGAACTCTTGACCACGTTTATACACAATGGAAAAAACAGTAATTTTAGCACGCCCTGTATGATATGGAGTCGATTTCTTGGTCTTATTTGAATATTTCGGATTTGTCCAAACTATAATCGAAATATCAACTTTTCATGAATTGAGAGTACTGATGTACTTGAGTTCAATTAAGGCTATGTTTCGGACCATATACACAATTTATTTTTACAAATAGTATAGGTATAGGAAATTATCAAGAAAAAAGTATTAACATAATAGAGGAATTCCAAAAATGTATTAATATGTGTTCCGTTTAAAAAAATAAAGTTGCTAGAACTTTTTGATGGAAGCGGCAACGCCGCAAGGCTGAAAATATTTTAGATCGATGGAACAGGTAAGAAAATGTGAGAGAAGAGAAATCATGCGTTGTGTTTTCCAAAAACGTCTAACCTACCTACCATCAACCGTGAGTCACGGTGTATACAATGTGTTTACCGAGGGGGAAACAACTACCTAAAATATGTACACCATATTTAATTATTTGGTAATGAAGACGGAATGAAAGAAATGAAGGCATATTTAAAGTAATGAACATATTTTACAAATATTTTGAAAATTGAATGTTACGGGTTGAATTTGGTTTGCTTTATTATAAACCATGGATGTACAGTCCAGTAGTCTCATGATACTTTTATTTTTTTATCAGTACGTTCACAATCACAGAACTTAGCTCAAAGGAAGGGTATATTTCGTATTGTAGATTCATCAAAAGTATGGAATCTGAAACAAAATAATTATTAGATATCTGTAGACTCCTTATTGTTGATTTCCTTACCGTTATACGCATTGAAAACCATTTTCTCCCGAGTAGGCATCGGTTCATTATCGTTACAGGGTCAGTATGGAGGTCCTCCAGTGAGTATTTTCAGAACCGCGACAAGACTAATCAATCTGAGGTTCCCAAGTCAGCCTTGTGCATTTCCACAGTCGTCTCATCTTTTACAAGAATGATATCTGTAAATCGAAAGTGAAGTATAAACAATAACATAACCTAAAATAATGATTTTTCAATTAAATGATAACATTCACTATATTTGCATAAACAGAGTAGAGCAAAGGAGAAAAATACCTGGAATAGTGTAGGAAACTGGGAGAAAATAGAATATATTTTCGGAAACAAAGTTGAATAATTTGACTTTTCAAATGTCATTGGTAAATTTTTGAAGGCTGTCTGAATTGTCATCAATTGACATTAAAAGCACGAAAATCACCAAAACTGGAAAAAGGCATGTCTGGAATTCAAAAAAAGAAGGTTCTCTGTTTTTTTTGTCTCTTCTGATTTTCTGAAGTAAGTACTTGCTATAGAGAGCTCTTGCTGTATGCAGATTGGAAAAAAAGTTAAGATTTTCGGTGACTGTTTGAATGATTTTGATTGTACTCAAGGAGATTAATCAAATAACAACGTTTTGTTGGATAAAGAAACACATCTGAAATTCTTACATTGTATGAAGGACTGCCTTCATCAAACAAAAAAAATCCTCAGGGCCACATGCCAACTAAGGTAGGTCACTATTTTCACTCACCTTTGAGACTCCATGTTCATACATTGACTAAACAGGTCATAAAAGAACCCAGGTGACATTATGCTATTGTTTTAGGCCTTTTTATCGTTATCATTCCTGCTTTTCTTCCTGTTGACATCCGCTCATACCCGGATTCAAAGAATTCAGCTCAGCTTGTAGTTTGAAACACCATTAGTTGCATGCTGCCTGTTACATTCCTGGCATGAATTAGTTATGCTTGCTTAGAACCACGTTATATTCAAAGGAACCACATCATTCGAAGGAACTTTGTTGTTCGAAGAATACCTCCTCTTTATAATGGATGTCATCAAAAAATGGATTATGGGCATATATAAGTATATTATTATAGTATGGGTGTAGATGTTACAATGTAGATGTGTGTATTATGTTACAAGTAAAAAGTTGAAGAAATGGAAATGCTACAAATATATGTGTAGATTATTCGTTTCTTTAATGAATGAAAAAACAATAGCTTCGTTACAAAATAATTCCCTTTCAAAATGAAATTCATTGAAAACTCTATTTAATCCAAGCATTCGTAAATTACAATTGGGTTGGTGATTTTTTCTTCTGGAAAATTCGTTTTTTTGTAACTACAGAAATAATTGCATCAGTAACTCTCATCTGGTAGAACAACATATGAAAATAAAAAAGTCGCATCATGACATCAAAAAACATTGAAAATTAAGTCGGCACCCCGATTAAAATATTTTGTTTCATGAATTTTTCTATATTACTCCAAAAAGACAATCATCTACAGGTATAGGTACGTAGTGTCAACCTATATTATATACTCTTGAGTCCGCTCAGTATGAATAAGCAGCACTTTCAATCCGGCGATTGTTTGATCTTCAGTTTTTTGTATCAAGCCTAAAAATTACTTCACCCTGAATTCCACAATATATTTGTTTTATTTTCTTTTCCAAAATATATTTGGATTCGAGCAATTGATCGAGAATATCTGGTAGAAAATGATATTGAATAAAATAATGATAATACTTCATTTCCCTTGGAAAAAAAAGTATTGGTCATCACTTCATCTGAGGAAATAATAAACGAACAGGTTGCACTGATGATTTTGAAAGGTGCTCCAAACCAGCTGAAGCCGACACTGGAAAAATTTAGTACTCTATTTCCACCTTGACGAAATTCAAAGTGAATCAAAAGACTGGATAAACATTATGTCCTTCGTTTCTGTAATATCCAAGCCTTATATGAAACCTACATTACGCTCTGCGTGTCTATACAATATATATACTATCTATGCTTTAACTCTCTCGAGTAAGCAAGATCACTTTCTCTTTATTATATAGTAGTTCTCTTCTGATAGGTCTAAGCCAGAAACCCACAGTGTAGGTAGTTGAGACCTGAAAGAATTGTTCTAAAGATGATTTTATTATCATTTTTGAAATAGCTTCTCGCTTCATTTTTAATTTATGTAATTACAATATTGACACTCATTTTTAATCAATAGCATAGTGCTTAAGGAAATCGCGGCAGTACTTATGTATTACAAATTCATCACATCAGCCTTAGAAAACCATTTCAGTTTATTGCTTGAAGGTTCACGACAAAACATAATATCCAATAATCAGTAATTGAATGGGAATTTTCGAAAATATTTTATCTTGTATTCTCTATTTTGAACTGGGTATAGATAATACTTGAAAACTCAGTTTTATCATTATGAAAGCATTCTCCGTGCTGCCCACTTGTAAATTATATCCCTATTTCACACCGGCCCTATCTCCACATTGTTCACCTCATTGACACCTGAATCTGAACCAAACCATATATTTGTCAAATAGCATTCGCGCCTTGCTGACATAATTTCAGAGGCTGTTTTTCTCGAGAATTTTTGACATAAAGACACTATTGTTCTTCCTTCAAAAAAAACCTGCATAGGTTAGAATATCCCAATATTCCTTATATTAAAGAGCATATTGAAAGATGAAACTTTTCCTAAAGATCAATTACCCTAACACCAAACTGATATTTTTGCACTCGACGCGCGTTTCGCTAACAAGGTTAGCATCTTCAGGCGAAGAAAATTGATACTAAATCTAGAGCTGGGGTTAGTTGTTTATATACCTAAAGTCTTTCGATCCGATATGGAATTCGTTAGTTGCTGTTAATTATAATTATTCTGATTAATTTCTTGGTAATGAACTGACTACCTGTAAGTTCCGTCATCTGTTAGTATTGATTTCTGATTACTTTCTCAACAATAAATTGAAAAGCGGGCTGAAAGGGATAAGTCCCATGTCACATACTGTTTTTACATTTTGCTATTTCGAGACTCTCACATGCATCGAGTAGTCTTGTGTCATGCACATGCTTGATCAGTTTCAGATTGCTTTCATCATTTTTGTGGTCATTGTTGGGCGTGTTGGGCGACACTGGATTTTTCTACCCTTCCGTATTTTATATGTGCAAAATGCTCTTTGAAACGGGTTTTAATAGCAATCTTGGCAACTGATCTCGTAAATTCTCGACTTCTCTGAGTTTTCTAGTTTATCTTTTGGGTTACCAAGAAGCTGCTGTAATTTGTAAGAAGTTTTATATGCAACTTTCATATTTACTTTGTCAACTATCTGTTGGAGTCCTCTAGTGAATTGAGGTTCATATGGAAATACTATAAACTTTTCGTTTCTCTCATCTTTTTAAAAAGTCGAAGATTTACGAAGTGTTTCCCTAAATTTACATTTTCTAATTATCTTATCAACTATCTCTGGGTTAAAAACGTTCACTTCAGCTACGTATTTAATCACTCTCCTTTCATTGTCGTACTTATCTTTTTTCAAAGGAAAAGTTATTAACCTATGGACAAGAAAGAAGATTACTTTGAAAGAGTCGATAACTTGATTGAAGGTGGTCCATATCAGAAGTTACCACGAAACCCGTTGCCCAAGTTGATCGCAAACGTATAAACAACATTGAAAAAATGCAAGACTCTGATCACACCGATTTTGAACAACAACTGTCAAATCCCAGAGTCCCGAAGATTTATTGATTACCAAAAATACACAAACCTGGAAAATCGATGCGACCAATAGTCTCAGCAATGAATTCGCCCTCATATAATATTGCTAAATGGTTAACAAAAGAATTTGAGAATCTCTCCATCGGCCCGACTGACGCGAGTGCCAAAAATTTACAAGAATTCATAGAAAAAATGAAATATATTAAATTAGAAGAGGGCGAAACATTGGTTTCATTCGATGTTAGTTCTTTATTCCCAAGCGTCCTGATACCACAAGCTCTAGAGTATTTGAAAGATCTTCTCAAATCGATTAACTTGGCAGACGACACTGTTGAAGAATATATTAGACTCACCAAGCTTTGCATGGATCAGAATTGTTTTCAATTTAATGGCTCATATTATGCACAGCACGAAGGGACAGCCATGGTTAACCCATTGTCCCCATTTGTGGCGAACCTGTTCATGGGCAGGTTTGAGACGGATGCTAGGGAGGAACTCAGTTTCTTCTCTAGGGTCTGGATTAGATATGTTGACGACATATTCGCTGTGGTGGATACAAGAATTGCCAAAATTGAAAATGTCCTTTCGGCACTAAACAGCAGATGTAATGTAAAATTCAGGTGCGAAGTGGAAAAAGAGAAAAAGTTGCCATTTTTAGATGTATTGGTTATAAGGATCGAACAGAATGAAATAGAATTTGACATTTACAGGAAAGACACGAACACCTTCAGATACATTCCAAATGACTCAAATCATTGTCCACGGCATAAAATGGCGGCACTGCAATATCTTGTCCATAGGTTAATAACTTTTCCTTTGAAAAAAGATAAGTACGACAATGAAAGGAGAGTGATTAGGTACGTAGCTGAAGTGAACGTTTTTAACCCAGCCAGAGATAGTTGATAAGATAATTAGAAAATGTAAATTTAGGGAAAACTTCGTATATCTTCGACTTTTTAAAAAGGTGAGAGAAACGAAAAGTTTATAGTATTCCCATATGAACCTCAATACACTAGAGGACTCCAACTGATAGTGGACAAAGTAAATATGAAAGTTGCATATGAAACTTCTTACAAATTACAGCAGCTTCTTGGTAACCCAAAAGGTGAACTAGAAAACTCAAAGAAGTCGGGAATTCACGAGATCAGTTGCCAAGATTGCAACAAGTACACCGGCCAGAGCCGACGAGCTATTGAAACCCGTTTCAAAGAGCATTTTGCACATATAAAATACGGAAGGGTAGAAAAATCGAGTGTCACCCAACACTCTCTACACAATACCACAAAATTGGTGAAAGCAATCTGAAACTGATCAAGCATGTGCATGACACAAGACTACTCGATGCATGTGAGAGTCTCGAAATAGCAAAATGTAAAAACAGTGTGAATGGTGATATGAGTTACGTACCACAGAAGTACGTTCAACCAGCCGACTAGGTCTATGACCCAGCCAAGGAGCGCCGACGCTGCAGTATCAAATAGCCGGCATTTCCAGAAAAAGCAAACATCATATTTTCTCACCATTTTATGTGACTTTATTAAAATTCAGTCTTGATGTATCTTTCATACGAACAACTTGTCTAAATAAATATATTTCGTCTTTTTAAAAACGGTCTTCGTTCTTTAAAGTACGTAATTGGCGCAGTCGTTGTAGGATCTCGAAGGCATCTATCGGTTTAGATATCCTTGAGTTTCAACTCTTCATCGAGAAGAACCAGATAAGTTGTTGCCGCAACGAAAGAAAAATTCTGAAGCCGAAAGTACCATCACCGGTTCAACTTCAGTTCCAGAGGCAGATTCCAGGACTTCAAGTACCCGAAATCTCCGGCACCAGACGATGGAAAGGATTTTTTCGTGAGTTACTCATTGTTCCTTTTTCTGTGATCCTATATGTCAGACTCCTCAATTTTCCCTGATTCAATAAGTGATATTAGTGCAGAAATTGAGTTAGATTTAAGTCAATCATTAGAAGCTCTTAGTATAAATAGTAATCGAACTAGACAATTAGAAAATATAGTCAATTCTATCATGGCAGTAGTACCAGTCTTTGATTTGAAACTTTTGCAAATCATACCAGAGTTTGATGGTAATCCATGCAGACTTTATCGATTCATTTCAACATGTACCGATTTATTGAATACATATTGGGACGCCACTCCCGCAAATATTAATTGTGCACAAAATAAACTTCTGCTCAATAGTATTTTTTCCAAATTGACTGGACCGGCCGAAGAAATATTTTCTATCAGCGGTAGTAATAATTGGAATGATATTAAAAATTTATTGATCACCCACTTTGGCGATCAGAGAAATGAAAGTAGTTTGTTATCAGATTTAGGCTCTTTGAGACAAAATCCAAACGAAAACTCACTCAACTTTTTTTCAAGAGTTGTTTCTATGCTCAATCTTCTCCACAACTATGTTAATCTACACGAAATAAATGAGCAAGTAAAAATAAGTAAAACATTACTCTATGATTCACATACATTGCATACATTATTTGTTGGTTTAAGAGAACCCCAAAGTTCAATGATCAGATCAATGAGACCGAATAATTTAGCTGAAGCACAACAATATATCATCGAAGATAATAACATTCGATATTTACAAAAATCCCAATTCAGTAATTTCACTCCTCAAAGGTCACTGAACGTAACAAAACCTCAAAATTTAAATTTTGTTCAACAGTCTCGAAATTTTCAACCGGATAGACCTCAAATACAACAAAATATTCCTCGACAATTGCAACAAAATCAAAATTTTTCTAACCAACCTCAATTTCCTAGAGGACCTATTCAAGTACAACCACGTCAAAATTTGCCCCCAAAAAAATATTTTACGAACAACCAAGTATTCGGACCACCGCGGAATGTTTGGAAACCCAATAACGGGCCATCCACTTCACAACCAACACCGTTGAGCATTGTTAGTACACAAAATTTTTCAAGAAATATACCTTCCTTTCAACAACCCCCTCGAAATGACTTCCAGAATAATTCAAATCAGAGACGTAGCTTCGTCTCCGAGGAACTTCATAATATTGAATATGATCAAAATTATGAAACATGTGATTCATATTTTCCACAGGAAGACTATTCAAACGAAAAATACGTAGACGAAACCGAACAATTTTCCTATTATGACGAGACTGACGATCAAAATTTTCAGCAAGTAGGGCCAAACCCAAACGAAACATAATCGAACTCAATACCATTTATGACAAAAAAGAATTGCCTTATATTTGATTGTCATCAAATCGAAAATCCACCTATAAAACTCTTGATAGATACTGGAGCAACAAAATCTTTCCTGAACCCCGAAATTGCAAAATTATATTACTCTGAAAATATTTTTAAAGAACCCTTCGTAGTTACATCAGTTTTTCAACAATCACAGCGTGATTACTGTGCTAGCATTCCATCTTTTGAAGAGTTCAACTCAGACAAACCACTGAAGTTTCACTTATTTAAATTTCATCAATATTTCGATGGATTGATCGGCTTAGATATACTTAAAGAAATGTATGCCCAAATCGATTTTTCTAATTCAATTTTATATACTCCGAATTCACAAATCTACATTCAGTATTATGAGATATAATTGTACCGCCTACAAAAATAAATGGATGTTTCATCACAGACAAACCACTGAAGTTTCACTTATTTAAATTTCATCAATATTTCGATGGATTGATCGGCTTAGATATACTTAAAGAAATGTATGCCCAAATCGATTTTTCTAATTCAATTTTATATACTCCGAATTCACAAATCTACATTCAGTATTATGAGATATAATTGTACCGCCTACAAAAATAAATGGATGTTTCATCAGAGAAACACTAACTACAGCCAATAACGGATACGCTTTGGTAGAGTTAGAAAATCCAAACGATCAAAATTGCGAAATTGAATTGTTCGAGCCACTAAATACATTTTCATTTCCGGTTCAAAACTATGAACTTTATGCTGATATTGACACTTTACAGACAGACGAACATGACATTCGAAATCTCATTCGAACAGACCATATGAATAATGAAGAAAAATCGCACATCGTCAAATTATGCCAAAAATATTCAGACATTTTTCATCATGAAGGAGAAAAGCTTACTTTCACGAATAAAGTCAAACACCTAATAAAAACGAAAGATGAACTCCCTGTATACACAAAATCTTACAGATACCCCTTCATCCATAAAGAAGATGTTGCAAAACAAATAAATTCAATGTTAGAGCAAAATATTATCCGCCCCAGTAATTCTCCCTGGTCTTCACCAATTTGGATAGTACCGAAAAAACCGGACGCCAGTGGGAAAAAGAAATGGAGAATTGTGGTGGACTACCGAAAAGTTAATGAAAAAACTATCGAAGATCGGTATCCCCTGCCAAATATAAGCGATGTAATGGATAAACTGGGTAGGTGCCAGTATTTCTCCACATTGGATTTGGCAAGTGGCTTCCATCAGATAGAGATGGCCCCGGGAGACATTCAAAAAACAGCTTTCAATGTCGAAAACGGCCATTACGAGTATCTGAGGATGCCTTTTGGGTTGCGAAACGCTCCAGCTACTCTTAGTAGGGTAATGGACGACGTTTTGAAAGGTCTCCAAAATAATATCTGTTCAGTATACATGGATGATATTATTGTATATTCAACATCTTTACAAGAACATATAATCAACCTTAAAAATGTATTTCAGAGGCTACGCGAAACAAACTTGAAAATTCAGATTGATTAATCAGAATTTCTCAAGAAAGAGGTTTCTTTTCTCGGACACATTGTAACATCAGAAGGTGTCAAACCAAATCCGGATAAAATCAAAGCCATTATGCAATATCCCATCCCGAAAACTACGAAACAAACTAAATCATTTCTTGGACTCTTGGGATACTACCGTAAATTTATCAAAGATTTTGCCAAAATTACAAGACCATTCACACTTTGTCTGAAAAAAGGCGCCACAATCAAACATAATGAAAATTTCATTGAAGCATTCAATCATTGTAAAACTATTTTGACAAATGATCCGATATTACAGTACCCAGACTTTGACAAACCGTTTATCATTACTACGGACGCTTCAAATTCGGCAATTGGTGCTATTTTATCACAGGGCCCTATTGGTTCTGACCGTCCCATCGCATACGCATCTAGAACACTAAATGACGCGGAATATAACTATAGCACAATTGAGAAAGAACTTTTGGCAATTGTTTATGCTACGAAATATTTTCGACTATATATTTTCGGCAGAAGATTTTTCATCTGCACAGACCATAAGGCGCTCCAATGGTTGATGTCTCTGAAAGAACCAAATTCAAGACTCGTCCGTTGGAAGTTGAAATTAGAAGAATTTCTACAAAAAAGGCAAGAAAAACACCAATGCAGATGCCCTCTCAAGAATTGAAATCCACCCCAATGAAGTAGAACCACAGCCCTGCAGTTCGAGGACAAATCCACAAGATATTGAAGAAACTTCTCCGTTTCTACAATATATGAAAAGATTCAACATTGCACAGAAGCATCCACAAGAAGACAACACCTCAATATCTAACAACCTTGACGAAACCCCGAATGAAGCCGAAATCGAAGTAGAAACCGACACATCGAGCTCAGTACCAGAAAATTGGTTTCAAGACTTAATTTCGAACTCCGAGGAAGCCGAGGAACCTGATGAACCCGAAGAAGATAACGAAACTGTACATACAAATGCCGAAAATCCCGTACAAGAAATCAACCCAAGCGAATCACCTATCAATGTCTTTCAAAATCAAATACACATATCAAAATCAACCTTACCAAGAAAAACAACCAGAAAAACGTTATGGGAACGGAACATAAAAAAAATATGAAATATATACATAGTAAATAATGACCTTTCCCCAATCATAACATTTTTCAGTGATTTTGGTCAGCCTAGAAAAACTTATGCATTTTATTTTAATGATGACAAATCGAACGAAATGTACGAAAATCTCTGTAACCTAATGATGCAAACCTTCAAAAACTACACATTCAAATTGATTAAATGCAATTCGAAGCTTGAAATTATAACAGAAATTGACAGACAAAAAGAACTATTAGTTTATAATCATGAAACAAAAACAAATCATCGCGGAATTCAAGAAACCATACAACAAATCAAGAAAAAATATTATTGGCCTAACCTTGCTAACGACGTCAGGAATTATATCAATAAATGCGAAGTATGTCAAATATCGAAATATGATAGAAGCCCACCAAAAATTAACTTTCAAATAACCCCAACACCCAAAAAACCATTTGAAATTGTTCATATTGATGTTTTTCAGGCCAACGGTCAAAACTTCCTTACCATCATAGATACTTTTTCTAAATATGCTCAAGCTTTTCCTCTTACATCCGCAAATGCTTCTTCTATTGTCGAAAGTCTCATCAAATTCATGTCATTTCACGGACTACCACTAAAAATCATAGCCGATAGTGGAACAGAATTCAAAAATTCCACTGTGACTGACTTCACAAAACTTCACAAAATTGACATTCATTTCATCACTCCCAAAAATTCAACTAGCAACGCCCCTGTAGAGCGCCTTCATTCAACCTTGCTTGAACACTTGAGAGTTTTGAAAGTTGAAAATCCCCGTTCTGAAATAACAAGCTTAATGCCTTATGCTATTTTCGGATATAACCACTCCATACATTCTTTGACAAAACAAAAACCAATAGATATTGTAAGTGGACATATCGATACAAAAGATCCATTTGATATAGACATAAACCACGAAATTTTGAACAATTATATTCAGGAACACAAAGACAGAACCCAATTGATTTTCAACCAAATTCACGACATTTCCCAACAACAAAAAGAAAAGACGATAGAAAAACGAAATCTCACTCGCGAAAATCCGGTCAGCTATCCTGAAGGTGGCGAAGTCTATCGACACAACGTAAAAACTCGTGGAAAAAAGCTGAACGTTCCATTCATAAAAGAAACTGTTGTCACTGACCAAGGACTAAAACTAAAAACCAAACGCAATACCTACCACAAAAACATTTTCAAAAAACCCCGAAAAATCATAACAAAACAAAATTTGTTACAGAACCCTCCTACTCTTGACGATAATCTACCTAACATCATCAAAGAACGTTCAAATAACGAACCTGAAGGACAACCCAGGGATTCTCCCCTTTCTTCTAGGGACAGCAAAAATTAAAGTAGCCACACACACCTTTCTTCATTATATTGATTTCAAACCAATTTCAGAAGAAATCGAAGAGCTGACTCATCACTATAATACAATAAAGTTATCACTCAAAAATCGAAAGGACCTCAGTTCAACCTACCTTACATCTTTACATCAATACACCGAACAACATATAGACTACCAGTTGGAATCGGTTAAAGAAAAACTTCAATCAATTTACCCTTTATCGATTCGGAAAAAAAGAGGTTTGATCAATGGACTTGGAAATATTGTCAAATTTATTTCCGGTAACTTAGATCAGGAAGATGCCGAGCGTTATGATGCAGCTATTGAAAAATTGCAGAACAACGAAAATCAAATCGTTCATTCATTGAATCAACAAATATCATTGACTCACAAAATACTTGAAAATAACAATAAAACATTTTCACTTATGGTTCATAATCAAAATGTGATCAAGGAAAGTATCGAAGAGCTTAATAATAACAGCACATATTTTTTGTCGATAATAGATACATATACACAAATAAAATTCAACTTGGATACATTACTTTCAATTCTCACCAATATTGAAAACGCAATTTCTTTCGCTAAACTTGGCACTTTACATCATAGTATAATATCTATCGACGATATAAAATCAATATTCGATTCGCTCCTGAAATATCATTCCAAAGATCAATTAGTCTATTCAGAAATTGGAGATATCCATAAACAATATGATATAACACCTGTTGATGCATATTTCTCGAATACAAAACTCGTTTTTGCATTACATATCCCTCTAGTACATCCCGATACCTTCTCACATTACCACCTTTATTCAATACCTACTCGGAATTTCACCACAATCATCCCCAAAAACTCCTTTTTCACAATGAGTAACGATATGTTCCAATACGACTCTGGACCATGTCGTAATTCGAATCCGAATTATCTATGCCAGAACAACTACCTGATTGATGGAACCCAGGAAAGCGATTGTATTTTTTCAATTCTTCAAGTAAAATACATCGAAGCCATATGCCAAACAGCAACGATAGTGGTGAACAAGCCCCTTATTGAAGAGGTCAGCGAATCGAACTATATCGCTATATTTCCTCAACAAGAAAAAGTTCAAACCCGATGTGACGAAACCGATTTCGTTATGCTGAAAGGATCATTCCTCATCGAAATCCCGTACCAATGTAGTATCGAAACTTCCGGACATGGATATACTAACGAGAAGGGAGAAATCAAAGGAAAACCATTATTTCTTCCCGAAATTACAATACACGAGCAGAAAATAGAAAAAACCAAGCTTCAAGTCGACGATGTCCCACTTGACGAACTACATGAAGTCCAACTAGAAGGAAACAGGCTTCAACCCCTAGATTTACAAGGTTCAACGTTTTCCAGCCATCATCCCTGGACGATTCCCTTATACATATTCGCCATTATGGGAATCATTTATGTCTGTCTGAATAAGTTCAGAAAATTTAAGAAAAAATCCAAGGAAGTCGCACAGCCCCAACAGTCTTCAGAAGTTTTGTTTGTCCCATCCAAAACTTCATCTTAGGAGGGAGGAGTTACGTACCACAGAAGTACGTTCAACCAGCCGACTAGGTCTATGACCCAGCCAAGGAGCGCCGACGCTGCAGTATCAAATAGCCGGCATTTCCAGAAAAAGCAAACATCATATTTTCTCACCATTTTATGTGACTTTATTGAAATTCAGTCTTGATGTATCTTTCATACGAACAACTTGTCTAAATAAATATATTTCGTCTTTTTAAAAACGGTCTTCGTTCTTTAAAGTACGTAATTTATGGGACCGATCCCTTTCAGCCCGCTTTTCAATTTATTGTTGAGAAAGTAATCAGAAATCTTTACTAACAGATGACGGAACTTGCAGGTAGTCAGTTCATTACCGAGAAATTAATTAGAATAATTATAATTAACAGCAACAAACGAATTCCATATCGGATCGAAAAACTTTAGGTATATAAACAACTAACCCCAGCTCTAGATTCAGTATCAATTTTCTTCTTCTGAAGATGCTTACCTTGTTAACGAAACGCGCGTCGAGTGCAAAAATATCAGTTTGGTGTTAGGGTAATTGATCTCTAGGAAAAGTTTCAACTTTTACACCAAAGGTTCCAAAACACATCGTTAAGCATATTGAAAGGTTAATGAAGTAATTCATATATATTGATAATAATGAAACATATAATTTTATAATGAAAAACAATATTTAAGTATTGAAAACTATTGAAGAATGTATTTTGTATTTAAGGATAATGAAATAATGAATGGGATAATGAGGAAAATTTGGAATATCGAAAGTATTTAAAGCGGAATGAAATAATGAAGACTCTGCGTGTATACTCAAAGAAAGAGTTGTTTGCTCCTCGGTATATACTATCTATGCATTCACTTTCCCAAGTAGGCAAGATCACTTTCTCCTTTATTATATTATAATGAATACGAGGCAGAGCCCTTCGTGGTTATAGCCAGGGGAGTAGTTCTCTTGTGACAGGTCGCAGCCAGACCTACTGTGTAGGTATTTGAGAATGACCTGAACGAATTGTCCCAAAGATAGTTTTATTATCATTTTTGAAATAGTTTCTCGGTTCATTTCAATTTATATGATTACATTGTTAATACTCATTTTTCCCTGTTTTAATCAATAGCATATTGGTTAAGGAAATCGTGAAAATTACAAATTCGTCACGTCAGCCTTTGAAAACCATTCCAGTTTATTGCATGAAGTTTCATGACAAAACATTAAATCTAATAATCAAAAATTGAATGGAAAATTTCGAAAATATTCTATCTCGTTATCTCTCTTTGAACTTGGTATAGATATGAAGTGGAAACATAGTTCTATCATTGTGCAATTATTCTCCATGCTACCTATACTCGCAAATTATATACCTATCCCCATGGTCACACCGGCCTTGTCTTCATAATGTTCACCCCATTGACACCTGAATCTGTACCGATCCATAAATTTGTCAAATAGCATTCGCGCCTTCCTGAAATAATTTCAGAGGCAAGTATACTGCGGACTGATTACCGAAAACCAAACTTACCCCCTTCCCTATCGTTTTCTATCTCTAGCAGTGGCGGATCCACGGGGGGGTTTCGGGTGCGGACCGCCCCCCATTGGGAAAATAAGAGATTTTTTTTTCAATTTTTATCGGCTCCTAATTTCCAAATTTTGTTAGGGAACGAAAAATGTCACATGAGCAAGACAAAAAAATAAAATAGAATACATTTTTTTGCTTTAAAATACGAGAACTTTAATAATTATTACATTCCATTGAAAACTGAAGACGTTGTAAGCGTTAATAAAAATCTCAAAAATCATCTTAAAAAATAATAGTAGTTGAACCTTGAAAAATCAATGCCATGAATGACAGATTCATATGACTTTTATTAACAAATACATGTGAATAATGTGTAGGAAAATTGTTAACAGAATATATTGAGCTAATCTGAACTACATTTTTTAACAACCAATTTCATCAATTTATTCAATTCAATAATCCTACAATTCCTAAAAAAATAATTCTCAAGAATTAAAAATAGTACAAACAAGATCTGGATTGAATGTTACCCAAACAAACAAACAAATTTCGCTTGAAAGTTTTGGACTCACCGATTGTTCTTTCCTTCTTTCTGGTTCAGTCGGTTCAGACGCTGGATCAAGCCGAGTGAAATATGAAAATAGAGTCCTCTTCATGTTGTAGGTTCAAAATAAAATGCTTTTTTTTACCTATCAAATTGCAATTTTTCTCGATGACACTTTAGAGAAAATTGACACTTGTCAGGTTTATCGAGGAAAAGTTTTCTGACAGTGCTGCCATTGGATCCTTTTTGGCACAGTATTTGAAAAATTTGACTTGTTACATTTGTGATGAGTATTGTGTATGCCGGTAACGATTTGAATATACTATGTATGAGTAGAATATGCTGTTGATTAGGTTAAATCAACTCGATTCGATTTAAAAAAAGTAAAGTTTCGAATCTACTTTACCTCCTGGCTACACCTTCAAATTTTTCTCATGTCAATCTCTTTCACCTTTTTTTTTTATCTTGACTAGTTGTTGCACATACCCGGCGTCGTCTCTAGTTCACCTATTCACGACTTTCGCACAATCACAATGAAAATCACCCGCTTTGTATACCAATACAAATATCCCAATATTCCTTATATTGAAGACCATATTGAACAGTTAATGAAGTAATGAATACATATTGAAAATAATGAAGAATATAATTTTATAATGAAAATAATATTCAAGTATAGGAAACTATATAGAAAGAATGAATTTTGAATGAAGAAATCACTTTCAAAAGTGAAAAGTATATCTTGGGTCTTACCAAGTTGGCCACCCCAATCATAAAGTAACATTTCGAATGTTTTCGATCTTTCTTATTTCTGTTGCGAATCTTGGCAACGCTGCTTCAAAAATTCGTCTAGCTATCCATCTTTCTACGGCCCTGTTCCGTTTCCATGTCTGGTGAACCAGAGAGTGGTTTTCTCTCTCTCTCTATCATATTGACCGGGTCCATCCAAAAGAGAGAGAAAGAACCACTCTGGTTAACCAGACAGGGAAACGGAACACGGCCTACGTGATGAGTAGGGCGACCCTTTTCGATAAGGACGGAGATAAGGAAGACAAGTCTCAGCGTTCAAGCAAGCAATGGGAGGAAGGGATGAATGGTCCTCACATCGATTGTTTGAAAAATAAAAATTCTCATGTTTATATATTTTCACATATATAGATAATCGCGTACATATCTGGAATAGGAAGGGCTAGTGGGCGACAAACAGAATCATTTGAAGTAATGAAACGAAAATATGAGGCTATTGAACGAACATCAGGAAATTTGCATCACTTCTTATTAGAGATGAGCGATATTTCACGAACTGTGATTTTTTCACTGATATCTGAAAGTCACATATAACGATCGTTCCTCTTTTTGCAAATAAAGCGTGATACGTGATTTACGTGAACGTGATTTTCTTATACGTTCCCGTTGCGTATTATATTATATCAATATTGGACAAGCTGTACATAATAATTATAGACACGGTATGCGATTGGATACACTCTCTCGAATGTCGCTAGTCTCCACCCACCGCACTGATCACGTGATCAGTTATCTAGAGATGAGCGATATCGTGATATTTGAATCACACATCACACTGATATTTATATTTGTTACTGTGATTTCTTGATTTCGGTACGGCATCGGCAGCACTGGGTAACGTTATTAACTTCGGTAACTGAAGTACAGTTTATTCATCAATCTTATACGTTATAACGTTATTAGTTCTGTGCCAAAATGGATTGGATAAGCTGTACATAAATTATATTCAGATCAACATTATCCAAATTACGAGAAAAAGTGTCAGGATTAGAATTCTCATAGAAGGAGATGATTTAAAATTTGGTGAAGAAACATTCAGCTTAGGCTGAATAATTAGTGATTAGGAATGAATAGTAAAATATTTATTGGTATTTGATTACGATTTCCGGAATGCCGGAAACTATGCAAAAACCCAATTATTACATTGTTTGGCTAAGAGCCGATTATATTCCCAATTAGGTCTATTCTGTGGTGACTGGTGACCTATTGATTCTTGAAAATCATTAGATTATTGAAAAATATTCAAGAATAAGACTGAGGCCAATAATGCAATTATGGTACAATTCAAATTTTTTTCAATAGACATTATTTCTCGAATATATTTCAGAAATATTTATAGTGCATATTCATATTCTTCCATAACAGTTGACGATTATTTCCTATTAATCCACGGTAATTTCGCAGCGATGAAAATGCTCATAAATGGAGTAATAAGTGGTACTTAGTACTAGAAACTCACAAAACGGCAGCACTGGGTAACATTGCATTTAACAGAAGTTTGGACTTTGAACTATTTACGTTATTAACTTCGGTAACTGAAGTAGGGCTTATCCATCGATATTATACGTTATTGTTATTAATTCTGTGCCAAAATGGATTGGATAAGCTGTACATAAATAATTATATACACGGTATGCGCCAGTTCTCAAAAGCTGGTCTCGTAATTTCGGAAAGACGTAGTCGTTTAAGTACAAAAAAAGCCGAAATGCTTTTATTTATTGAAGCAAACCAAAAATTAATGGATTGATATTATTATTTTTCTGTTAGCGACCCATATTCCGTCCTATTTAATATTTACTTACGTTGATAGTGTTTTCTTCCATTTGATTTGGTGCGAATCGAATAGTAACAAAATAGTTTTTATTCTTTGTATTATAAATATATAATTAATTAAATGTTGGTCGTTATCATCACAAACAAGTTTTATTTGATTCAAAACACATTTTTACCTGGTAATATATATTAGTATATACTGATATATCTATCTTAACCTGATAAAAGTAAACAGTAAACCAGTGAACGGGCTCATCGAATACCAAAGTAACCCCAAACGCCCCACCTCAAAACTGTGATCACATCACGTTTAAAAATCACTGATATTAAAAAATCACAGTAACAGATATCAGTGTGATTCAAAAATCACGATATCGCTCATCACTACTTCTTATTCTTCTTTGCTCAACTTGATTGGCTTATGCTTCCCCTTCGCCAGAGGGGAGTTTGAACACGCCTAAGTCCCAAATTCTCAGGAGCGTCTGAATCTAGCAATGAAATCCAACGTTGCCAACTAGTCAAGGTTCAAATGGAATTATTTTAATTGATATCTAGGTTTTTTAAAGACGAAAACACCAACATTTGCTTTACAGGGATGCCTCAAACGTCGGATAGCACTGAGTATACAACATGTACCTACCTATATTTGAAGTTGAAATATTTGTGTTGGAATGGGATACGGGTAACGGTGTATCTTTAAATAATTCAAGAAATTATGATTGGAATATTTTCTTTTATTGAAAATTGAGTTTAGGAAGTATGTCTGAACACTATCAAAGATCAGGGATAACTTACAATACATTACAGTTTCACTATCGTATACCGTACTGCAATTTGTACCTAGTTTTATGACATAGGAATTTTGGGTACAATAATCTATACTTCTCAGAAATATTTAGTAATGCTATCTACAAGGATAGCACTGTCTCAACAGATATGAATTCAGAAATAAGATATACTTGAAGTAATTAAATATTATACCTAAAAGAGAGGGATTTTTGCAGACGAATTTTATATTTCAACAATTTGGATGCTAATCTGACAACAAATCATGACCGAACATTAGCAAACATAAAATAGTATCAATTTTCTTCTCCTGATGCTAACCTTCTTAGCGTAACCCGCGTCGAGTGCTAAAATATCTTATTTGGTGTTAGGGTAATTGATCTTTAGGAAAAGATTCAATTAGCAAACATTTTTTAGTTCATCATTAATTTTGCCCCCGTTTTTCGCCCCCTTAGGGGTGGAATTTCAGAAAACCCTTTCTCATCGGATGTCCAGTCATACGAAGAACACACCCTCCAAGTTCAGATCTCTACAATCAGCGGTAACATGTACAGTTGTGATATAAAGGAATACATTTTATGTTGAGAATCAAACAAATAATAATAGAATCTGAAAATAGTAAGTAATGCAAGGACATATTATGAGGAGTGAAATCTTAAAAAAAGGAATAGTGATTTGTTATTATTTCCAATTCTTTCAAGTACCAATATTTGGAAACTGAGAACATCACATGCAAGTCAATTGTCACGGCCTTATTCAAATAAGAATAATTGACGATGTTTTCGATTCAACTGATTTGAATATTTCCAACCCTACCAGGGTTAAGGTTAAGAAAATGATTCTCAGAAAACGAATTAAACATGAGACTCTATAGAAAAACATAGTTGCAGATACGTAGAATTTGATAAATAACACTAGAAATAATAATTTTATATCGATAAACATCGAAAATCATAAAAATTCATCATAGCGACAAAGTCATCAAATAGGTAGTAAGTAGGGTACCTACATTGTATACAGAATAGGGTCCAATGTACTAATTCATTGTATTGTCAGTCTAATCTAGATAAAATTTGGAATGAAAAAATATGTCAAGAAATCATTCATTTTATGGGAATGGTAAACAAGCACTCGGTACTCGGTACATACATATGAAAAATGAATGAGGTCGCTCGGTAAAGAATTGAGTGAGGTAGCACGCGAATTGTTTACTCTGATAATAATTCAAATGCCTATGTGTGGTGAGGAGTTTATCTCCTTGAAAAAGTCACGAACTCCCTGAACAAAAACGAAATGTACTTAGGTACTTTCTGCACACCCCAGCCTTTTGGGAAGTTTTTTGGTGCGTAGAACAGGAAATCAAATTAAATCAAAATGCGTGAGAAGGAAATACCCGCTTGCTTTTTAAAAATAGCAATAAGTCATTTGTACGAAATTCGATGCCAGTTTTTTTTAACTAGGAAAATCATAATTTAGTATCAATTTTAATATATCATCTAAAGAGTGCAGCGTACCCTGTCATTATTCATTTCGAATTGCTCTAACTTTTCTGACAGTTACATTTTGGTACTTTTCATGAAGATACTCAATTCCCACACCTTCTCCTATTATGAAAGGTACCTACACTTCCTCAACAACGCTGGAGGTGATCTTCTTTGAAAAATTTACAATTTTCTATATCGATGGATATTACTTAGCTTCTACACAACAGAATATTACACAAATTACCTATGTATCTCGTCAAAATAAACAACTTTTTCCTATACAATCTTCATAAAGGTTATTAAACTTTCTCAAAATATGGTTTCTTTTTTTCATGAGTTCCATGGCAAATTAAAAATCAAGGAGTCTATGAAAGTTTTTTTTATCAAAATAGAAGTTCGCTGTCAGATTCTAAACTATTCATCGCATACTTAGTTTTTGTAATGATCTCAGCAATTTCACACACCTTTGGAGCAGAGTGAAAGGCATCGATATAGGAATTTGTGAATATCTCGGAAAGGATCACCTCCAGCGTTGTTGAGGAAGTGTACCTCTTTACTTGAAAAAGGTGTAGGAATCAGGGTTCTTCGTGAAAAGAACCAAACGGTTACTGTCAAAACAGATAGGCATTTTGACAGAGTACGCAGCGCCCTCTAGATTTCACATGAAAATTAATGAGAAATGATTTCTCACCTCACGTTAAAAAAAAACTGGTTCCAAATATCGTACATATAATTCATTTTTTGCAAAAGTTATTTTTTTTAAAGCAAAAAAAAATCAAATTCAACACCCGTAACCAAGCATTTTAGGATAAGTTTTTGTAGATTTAATTCTTAATTGTCTCAGGAATTGTCTCAATGATCCGGCATGTAGCGTGCGACTTTCCTTTCCATATGATACCCATTGCTCATATCGAAACAAATAAGATATTAGAAATATTGAATCAAACATGAAATCTGTCATTTTGTGCAGGCAGCCATTTTAGATTTGATATTAGTTATAGCGTACTATTCAAGAACTTTAATTTGGTACCCATGTGAAAAAATTTGTACTCAGTCCACCATTTCATTGGCGGCCATATTGTATTCATAGTTTTTTCATAGTTTCTCTAGTCAGACCCTGAAGGGGGTGGGGTTATGGAAAAGTTTGTAACCTGTCATTTTCTTGGCGGTCCTATTGTTGTTTTTATTTTGAGGAACTACTTGACTCTCTTTCACCAGTCGAGTCCATAGAGAACGCCTGTTTTGAATTCTTGTTCGACGCATCAAAATAGGCGTACGCAGGTATATATACGAAAATTTGTATTCGGAGCAGAATTAGTCAAGTGGCAAGTTTTCATTCAGAGCTAAGTGGCTAGAGTTATCGAGAGCTAAGTGGAGAGAGCTTTTATTTGTTATTGCTAAGTGCGAAGGTGTAGAATTTTTAGTACAGATAGTTTCAGTACCGAGCATTGGAAAGTTATCGGAGCGATTTAAGAAAAACAAGAAAGAGAAGAAGCACTCCAGAAAATTCTCTAAGGACAGAGGAAATAACGAGAAGATCTCCAGAAAATTCTAGAACAACAAAAGAATGAATTAGAGCAAATAGAACAATAACGGAAATCAGACTCCCAGAAGGTTCTAGAACATCAGGACAAGTTCTTCGAGCATGTGTTGCACAAAACCGAAGTACGAATGAAAGAACTGAAAGAAGCTCTGGAAAAACTAAAAGAAATTCTGAAAGGACAACTGAAGGAAAACGTCAAGAAATTCGACGACGAGATCAAAAGGGAAGTGCATACAATGCGAGAGGAGATGAGAAATCAGGTAAGGAATGAAATGAGGGTCTAGAAAAGCAGATAGTTCTTCTCAAGAATCAGGATCGCCAAGACAGGGTTGCCAAATAAACAATTTCCGTAAAACCACCAACTTTTAACGGACAGTTGTCTTGGTCCATGTATCGTCGACAATTTGAGGCTGCGGCAGAAACCAATGGATGAGGCGAAGTAGAAGAAGCTACGGCACTCATAGTAGCTTTGAGGGCCAGCTTTGGGTATATTGCAGACGATACCCTTAGAACAGCAGAAGGAATATGAGGACCTGATTTAAATGTATGATTGTCGAGAATTTGTCGTGGAAAGGAAATAATTGTCGCGCTTATACTTTTTTTTCTAAGGGGTGGCTTTGCTAACTTGATATTAAGTTGGCACAGCCACCTTGGTAAAATTCCTGATGAAACTCAAATCTCGAAACTATTATCGTAGATAATTGTCGAGTAATTGTCGTGGTTCTTTTCATTAGTTGAGCTGGTCTGTTCACGTTGACCAACTTTGCATAAAAAATTCTAAATACCTGTTCTACTCAGGAAATTGAAACATATTCTGAGTTCACATGCTTTATCAACAGTTTATTATGCCTTCTTTCATTTCAGTTATCGTATTGCACAATCCTCTAGGGTAATAGTCTCGGTAATAGTGCTCATTCTAACAAAGTATTTCTGATGCAAAAAAAAAGGCAATAAGAATTATCTCTGGTGCGGGATACAGAGATTCATGTAAGCTCCTTTTCGCATCTTTAAAAATTATGACTCTATCTTGCATTTATATTCTTATTGGAAATACATGGAAAGAAGAACCATCACGCAGTAAATGCTGACTTTCACAGATTCAGCACTCGAAGCTGTCAATTAATTAGACCACGCAAATTTAGACTCCAAACGTCAAAGAACAATGCAGTCGATGTTAATCTTTATAACTTGCTACCTTCCTGGGTCAAAGAGCTAAATTCACACAAATTCAAAAAAACCATGAAAAGTTATTTAACTGCTGATGTTTTTTATTCTATAAAGGAATATATGGATCATGCGCCTGCCCTGTTACCTGAGGTATGAGAGACCAGGGGCCTGATTCTCGAATGTCTATTACCTCCTGTCGCATGCGACAAAATATCCCCATCTCTTTTCAATACAAGAGTAATCAAAGCGATGCACTGATTTTGTCGCATGCGACATTGAATGTCGATGTATGAGAATCAGGCCCCAGTTCTGCATTTAGATCACGTACACCTTTTATTGTCGCAAATTTCCTACTCTTCTGGAAATGTTTCCTTTTCTGTGTTTTAATTCTTTTAATCATATTTTAATTGGACACTGTCATTCTTTTATTATTGTGTTTTATAACATAAATTTTATTACCTATATACTGTTAAGAAACCATGTGACAAAATTGACGAATCTTATTTGTGCTTTCTAAATGAATGATGATTGTACACCTAAAAGATCAATAAACTATCTATCTATGTATCATATGAAAAACCAACAAAAAAAATTTTCATTTCCTGGAAATCACGCCCTTGTCTTGTTTTACCTCGCATATGTCCTACGTTTTCTACCATGTGGCAACACCGCTAGGATTTTCTCTGTTTTTTTCAACATTCTTTCATAAAATCGCGAAAGGAACCAGAATATGCATTTGTCGAGAAGTCAGTATCGATATGTCATCACTATTTTAGTTGAAAAAGTGCCTGAGATGAGAAGAAATTGTTGTCTTGAACTATCGATTTTATCGTGAAACCCTATCAAAAAACTATTTTTTCAAATTCCCAAAGTATTGATCAAATGTCGTATGATATTCGACAATTGTTAATGAAAAAAAATCAATCTTCTCGCAAATAGTTTTTTTTTCCAAGGGGTGGCTGTTCTAACTTAATATTAAGTTAGCACAGCCACCTCGCAGAAATTCCTAATGAATCTCAAATCTCGAAACTATTATCGTAGATAATTGTCGAGTAATTGTCGTAGTTCATTCCATATGAAAAACCACCAAAAATAATTTTTATGTCCTGGAAATCACGCCCTTGTCATGTTTTACCTCGCATATGTCCTACGTTTTTTACCATGTGGCAACATTGCTAGGATTTTCAATGTTTTTTTCAACACTCTTCCATAAAATCGAAAAAGGAACCGGAATATGCAATTGTCGAGAAGTCAGTATCGATATGTCATCACTATTTCCGTTGAAAAATTGGCTGAGATGAGAAGAAATTGTTATTGTCTTGAACTATCGATTTTATCATGAAACCCTATCGAAAAACTATTTTTTCAAACTCCCAAAGTATTGATCCAATGTCGTATGATATTCGACAATTGTTAATGAAAAAAAAAACAATTGTCGCGCATATAGTTTTTTTTTCTAAGGGGTGGCTTTGCTAACTTGAGAAGTTAGCACAGCCACCTTGAAAACATTCCTAATGAAACCCAAATCTCGAAACTATTATCGAGTAATTGTCGTAGTTCATTCTATGTGAAAACCCACCAAAAAAGTTATTTATTTTCTGGAAATCACGCCTTTGTCATGTTTTACCTTGAATATTTCCTACGTTCTATATCATGTGGCAACACCGCTGGGATTTTCACTGTTTTTTCAACATTCTTTCATGAAATCGCGAAAGGAACCGGAACTATACAATGGTCGAAAAGTCAGTATCGATATGTCATCAGTATTTTGGTTGAAAAAGTGCCTGAGGAGAGAAGAAATTGTAACTATCGATTTTATCACGAATTCCTTTCAAAAAACAATTTTTCCCTATTCTAAAAGTATTGATCAAATGTCGTCGACAATTGTTAATAAAATGATATCAATTGTTCCGCAAATATTTTTTTTTCTAAGGGGTGGCTTCGCCCTGTTCATTCACTTGATTGCTATCAGTAATCGTAATCAACTGACTGCGTACAGCTTTCCGTCCGCTATATGTAAGTCCTATACCGTGTGTCACAGACTCATGGTACACCCCCGTTTTCTCCTTTGTTTTTCTAGCTATATTTTTGAGATTCGGAACATCGAATAAGCTCACTGAACAACATTTCTCGACATATCTGAAAGAAAAAAACAACTTCCAATTTTTCCGGAAATGACATCAACTTTCGATTGTTGAATGGGACACCCTGTATATTGTTACACGGCTAGGGATGATCATGAGGAATCCAACGATACCAGGTTTGATGATGTTATCTCCAATGACTGCGGAGATATCGCCATTTATATTATCCATAAGCGCAACGAGTAGGTGAGAGAAACTAAAGTTTCTCTCTCCCACTCATTGAGCTTATGGATAATATAAATGGCGATATCTCCGCAGTCATTGGAGATAACATCATCAAACCTGGTATCGTTGGATTCCTCATGACCATCCCTAGCTGATCATGTAACAATATACAAGGTGTCCCATTCAAGAATCGAAAGTTGATGTCATTTCCGGAAAAATTGGAAGTTGTTTTTTTCTTTCAGATATGTCGAGAAATGCTGTTCAGTGAGCTTATTCGATGTTCCGAATCTCAAAAATATAGCTAGAAAAACAAAGGAGAAAACGGGGGTGTACCATGAGTCTGTGACACACGGTATATAGGTATAATTGTCCGTATTCGAACAAGTATCGATATTTCTAGTGTTTTCGCGATGGTTTTTGTCTGTGTGAACAAATGACGTTGGTATCTCTCGAACATTCTCGATGAATCGTGATGACAGTCGAGGGGGGTGGTCTTTGAATCAGACAGGCATAGGCGTGCATAATGCCATGGGCGTAGAGAAAGGGTTTTCATATTCGTAACACTATTTTCTGAAAATTTCAGTCAGTTAAAATAATAACGAAAAATAGAAGTGATAAATGAAAAGAAAAACTCTAATTCGGGTTTTACCTCTATATTTTACAAAACATAATTATTTCTGGCTACACCTTGGAATTATCGGACGCTCAAATTTATACCATCGAACTTTGTCCCCTTTTGCAAATGCTATATAGTGGCCAGAAATTGGATTTTGGGTTAACATCTTTGGATCAACGTAATTTACGATTCCCGACAGTTTATATGTATCTACTGTTACTGAATTTTTGAAAATGTCCGAGATTTTATGCAGGGAGATTTTCTCTTCGTGTCCATATATTCCGAATAGAACCATATCTCCTAGAAAGTGTAGCTCATTTAGGTGTGTTGTTTTACTAGGAAAGGTTAATTGAGATTAGACTAGGACGAAGGTAGACTGTATCTAAACTTTGAATTTTCATAACAGTTCATGAGTTTGAGTACGTTTGATATAGTTCGATCAATCATCTATGTGAAATGCAATATGGAGATGAAACGAGTTCTTTCGTAATTGACTCTATTACTCTGAAGATTGAAACTTCAGTGTATTGCATTTGTTATTGGCCAAAGTGTGAATGAATAATAACTTTGTCATGTTTATATGTTGAGAAAATTTTTAAAATTATGTGAATAGTTGTAGACGCGAAGATCTTTATGTGGAAAGTAATTATAAGAATCAGGCAAGTTCGATCAAAAGGATAGTTTTGTGACTACAAAACAATAAATTTCACATATACCTAACTCCAGAATATTCAATTTGTCTTTCGATTACTATGACACGGTTTTTTTCTATGATTTTTCGGAAATTCGCCCATCAACCGTCAGTTTGGACCAATCACAGTAAACCATATTTTTATGCAATTCAACGTCACTCACAGATGAGCAAATTGTTTTCTATGCATTTTTTCCAACCAAAAAGTTTAATATTTTTGTTGCAGGGCAAATAAGAAAAAAAAATGTTAAGGAAAAACTATAGTAGAGTATCTTTTTGCGAATATCAGACGTATTCAACGAGTAAAAAATCTGCTCAATAATTGTACTAATGGAACACCTGGATAATGAGTAATTACCTATTGTAATCGAAACATGTTGTATCTCGTTGCATTGCCCTCCACATCGTCTTTCTCATGTCGCAAAAGCGTCAACAATACCGTGTGAATTTTGCGGGAGATTGCGTGAGTGCCAACCATATGTAGCATACTCAATTCGTCTATTATATCCGCTTTGGCAATTGCGATGCTCTATGAATCTGGGATTTTTCTTGAATAGGTTTGCAGCCAACGAACTGACACTCGTTGTGCAATTAATTTCATAGATATTTTCCGAGGTATTGGACACTCGAGCTTTTCCTTAATTTATGAGAGATAGAGATGTTCCCATTTTTGATGCATGGTAATTTTCCATATTTTTTAAAGATCAATGTGTCCATAAAATATACAGTCTCTTTATTTAAATAACGAGATTTTTGGACATCTTCGGCAACCCTCCCTTTCCTTTCCAATTATCAATATTCTGGAGTGAGAGACGATCGTATCTTTCGAACAACCTGAACACAATATTTTTTTAAATTTTCTGCATTCTGCATAATTGAACATTTTTGTAAAGTTGACTCCTTCAGAGGAGTTCTATTCAGCTACGATTCATCCATGCTCTTCTCAAGTATTGGGGGACTCATATTTTCTTTTGATAGGTCGGATGATATATAATGAGAAGGATTGGTTTGAGAAGCAACCGAGCTGTCTATACCCTCTTCTGGGCAATATGATCGAAAATTATCTTAATTAATTACGCGGCGATTCGCTTCTGTCCTCTTCAGTGTTCTTTATATTCACATATTTTTAACTAACCATTATTATAATCTAGCAGATTCCTTACAGCGATATCAATCCGCATTACGCGTTTGCAAAAAATGTGATTTTCAATTATATTAAATTCAGATACAACCGCTGCACTACTGGCTGGTATTCTTCCAAAGCCATATTCGTCGCGAAAAATACAGCTCCATAGTGGAATAGTGGCGACTGATTGTACTAACCGTTTGGCAAAGGCAGGAAAATATCGGGGGTTGTAGTCATCGCCATCATCCAATATCTGTTTCTCCACTTTTTTTTGAAAACCGATTGCCCACTCTTGCCACAGACTGATCACTGGAGCAGACATATGTTTAGCTTCATTGTCTTCATCAGTTTTTTCGACGATTTTCCCAATATCATCTTTTCCCTGTTGTATGACTAGAGAATTGATTATATTGAGGGAATCATTCAAATATCTTGCTCCTACACCTGACTTTTCAGATAAAGAAATTATCATAAGTGATCTGATAATAAATTCAGCCGATGTTCTGTTTCTACAAAGAATCAATTGACCTACTGCGCACATATAAAAAATTTTCTTCCATTTTTCCTTAACATTCTCTTTTGAAGAAACTTGCCCAACTCTTCAAAAAATGAGCTACATCTGTTCTGATGTAGGTATCAGGAATATTGCCCCTGATGAACTTATTAGCGTATGCAATGATAGTCATATCCCCGGCAAATAAATGTGAACGCGCATGCATTTTGAAGTGCTTTTGACTCGTCGATACTCCGTAAATAAAATGAAATGATTTTAGTTTCACTTACCTTCGATAAAATATTCTCTCAATTTCCATGAAATTAAAATTTGATTGAAAATTCTCACTAAAAATTTTGTTTGTGATGACTAGGAAATGAAATTTAATATTTAAATTTCAATTATCATCTTATAGTTTTCTTTTCGAGTTCTGTCTGGCATTGTATATAATATGTTGACAATACATGTATGTGAAAGATCTAGACTGAACAGAAATGAGCCAAAATATCATAATGGACCCTTCTTAGCACTTGCCGAGGAAATTCCATTCCATACTTGACTGTTCCCAATAATTACAGTTTGGACATTCGAGTTTCACTGAGTGTTTTGCCAGAGTGACTGTGCTAACTTGGTATCAATATAGCAAAGCAACCCCTCTGAAAAAAAACTGTTATGACAATTGATTTTTTTTTTCATTAACAATTGTCGAATATCTTGCGGCATTCGATCAACACTTTAGAATTTGAAAAAAAAAACAGTTTATGGAGGAATTCATGATAAAATCGAAAGTTGAAGAAAATAAGAATTTCTTCTCTCCTCAGACACTTTTTCATCCAAAATACTCATAACATATCGATACTGGCTCCTTGATAATTGCACAGCACTTCCGTTTCCTTTCACGATTTAATGAAAGGAATTCAAAAAAACAGTGAAAATCCTAGCAGTGTTGCCACATGGTACAAAACGTAGGAAATATGTGAGGTAAAACATGACAAGGGCGTAATTTCCAGGATATACAAAATTTTTTGGTGGTGTTTCATATGGAATTGGACAACTACTCGACAATTTACGATGATAGTTTCGAGATTTGAGTGTCATTAGGAATTCTAGCAAGGTGGCTGTGCTACCTTAATATTAAGTTAGCAAAGCCACCACTTAGAAAAAAAACTATATGCGCGACAATTGATTTTTTTTCATTAACAATTGTCGAATATCAAACGTCATTTGATCAATACTTTGGGAATTGAAAAAAATTGTTTTTCGAAAGGAATTCGTGAAAAAATCCATAGTCACAATTTGTTCTTTCCTCAGGCGCTTTTTCAACGAAAATACTGATGACATATCGATACTGCCTTTTCGACAAGCACATAGTTCCGGTTCCTTTCGCGATTTTATGAAAGCATGTTGACAAAACAGTTAGAATCCCAGCGGTGTTGCCACATGATATAAAACGTAGGAAATATGCAAGGTAAAACATGACAAAGGCGTGATATCCAGAAAATAAATATATTTTTTGGTGGTTTTCCACATAGAACGAACTACGACAAATACTCGACAATTGTCTACGTCAATAGTTTCGAGATTTGAGTGTTATTAAGAATTTTAGCAAGGTGGCTGTGCTAACTAAATATTAAGTTAGCAAAGCCACCCCTTAGACAAAAAACTATTTGCGCGACGATTGATTTTTTTCATTAACAATTGTCGAATATCATACGACATTTGATCAAAACTTTGGGAATTGGGAAAATTGTTTTTCGAAAGAAATTCGTGATAAAATCGATAGTTACAATTTCTTCTCTCAGGCGCTTTTTCAACGAAAATAGTGATGACATATCGATACTGACTTTTCGACAATTGCATAGTCCGGCTCCTTTCGCGATTTTATTAAAGAATGTTGAAGAAAACGATGAAATGAGGAAATATACGAAGTAAATCATGACAAGGGCGTGATATCCGGGAAATAAAAAACTTTTTTGGTGGTTTTTCATATGGAATGAACTACGACAATTACTAGACAATTATCTACGATAAGAGTTTCTAGATTTGAGTTTCATTAGGAATTTTAGCAAGGTGGCTGTGCTAACTCAATATTACGTTAGCAATGCCACCCCTTAGAAAAAAAAGTATAAGCGAACAAATATTTTCTTTCCACGACAAATTCTCGACAATTATACGACATAAAAAAAATGTTACAATGTGCAAGTGGCCTTGCTAACCTTATGGAGGTCAGATATTCATAGCCAGAATGAGAGACCCAGAAATTCAAAGAACTCTGCGACTCACAAGTTTCAAAAGGAGTAGTGATGCCTTGGTACGTTCGCTAGAAGTGGAGGCGGCCTTCAACACCTCAAGGCCGAAAGTGCAAGCAGTAACAATTGGCGAACCCGAACAAAGAGAAGAACATGTCATAGATGTGGAAAACTGGGACATCTCATAAAAGACAGTCGGGTAAAAATGCCGCAGATATTTTGCCATAGATGTAGAAAGCCGGGACATTTTATAAAAGACTGCAGCGAGAGAATTTCACAGAGGAAATGTTATAGATGTGGAAGATCAGGACATTTCATGAAAGATTGCAAGGTGAGAATGCCACCAAAATCCAACTCACCTGCCGGGACGCCCTTAAATTAGCAATCAACTGCGAGGTCAAGGTCACCAAGGGTCATCCATGTTAACAGGCTGAAAAGAACATCTGAGAGCCTTACCATTCCAGGAAAATTGAGTAAAATCGACGTTATATGCACGATAGACACCGGTTCTGCAGTTTCCTTGGTACGCAGCGACATTCTTCGGCCTGCAAGTGTGAAGCCCCTATTTCTTTCAACTCCGTGCTTCGAACAGTCACTGGTGAAAACGCACCTATTCAAGAAAAGGCTGAAATTACATTGATTCTTGGGCGACTTATCATCACGGACACAGTGTATGTATATGAATTCATACTCGGAATGGATTTGATCGGTGACTATGGGTTTTCATTCGACAACGAAAAGAATATTATGAAGTTTGGAGAAGAATTTGCCCTACAATCAACTCCAGGACAGAGGAAGATGCATGCGAAACCGAGATTATCGAAAACTGACAGAATTCCTGCACTACCGAAGGAATTAGTTCGTGCTACAGTGAATAAAGCGAGAAATAAAGCAGCGTGCAGCCATCGGATTTCGGAAAAGCCTGGGTGAAGACAGAACAAGCCATCCCTGTGAGAGCCGCCAGCTGTCGTATTAGAAGTACTCAAACGTGACATCTCCGAGTTGAAAACAACTGAAGGGGCTAACTTGGTCAAACAATAATTCAAAATTGGCCAAGTCCACAACAACCTTCAAGAAGAGTTTCATTCGCTACAACAAGAGATGCTAGATCGTATTGACAGGAGGAAGGCGCGGATATGTAGGAAGGCAAATACTGGCGGATTTCAAGAAGGAGATCGAGTATGGCTGTACAACCCCTGTCGTAGGATGAATGATGTGGTGTACAGGGTTCAACGTAGACCTAGAACAAAAATGAAAGTCGTATACCTAGAGAGACTAAAATGTTACAATGGGAATAACGAGATATTTTTTGATCGGGACGATCAAAATTGAGAGGAGGATAATGTTACGAATCTCCTAGCCCTCTACTAGCGCCGGCCCTGACGAGATCGTAAACGCAGATGAGGGATCGCGTCGTAGCGAACGTCATTTTCCAGGTACCCGTAAATCACGTTTGGAGAATTCGCGAAGATTCTTCATATGCGTGCGCAGGTATATATACGGGAAAGACTTCGTCGCGGGCAAAGTTAGTTATTCGGAAATTTGTATTCGGAGCAGAGTTAGTTAAGTGTCAAGTTTTTATTCAGAGCTAAGTGGCGAGAGTTGAGAGCTAAGTGGAGAGAGCTTTTATTTGTTATTGCTAAGTGCAAGTGTGAAGGTGTAGAATTTTTAGTTCAGAGTTTCAGTACCGAGCATTGGAAAGTTATCAAAGCGATTTAAGAGATTGTGTTGTATTGTATTGTGATAGAAAGTTATAATAAAATAAGTTTAATGCTGTTTAGTGTTTTATCATCGAACCCCAGGATATATCGTAACAATATCTCCAAAAAAATTGTTTTTCAATAGCCTCGACTGTGTGGAAGAGGCTTCCACCAACATTATATGAAAACCGCTTCAAAGCTTCGTTTAGAATACTTGGTCACTGAAAAAATATTCGAACCAACCTACGCATTTTTATGTGAAGAATATGAATCGAAAGTTAAAATAAGCCAGTTCTCTCTTAGTTCGGGAGTAATCGCCCTTCAAAGAAAGAAACATAATCATCCCTTTTTTCCATAAAACTTATGACTTAGTCGTTCTTCATCAACAGGTCATTTCATCATCTAATTCCACCATTATGACCTTTTTTTCCATCGAATATTGTCATTTTTCATGAAAAAAATCGAAAATCCATCACCATTTAGTATTTCTCCTCACGGAATTTAAAACTGGGTTTTTTCATTAAGATGGAAATATATCATGAGAAAAATGCCCCAAGAAAGTGGAGTCAGATGTAAATATAACATGCTGATATAGAATAAGTCTCTTTTAATAATTTTTTAATTTTCCAGTGAGGGCCATAAATTGTGCGACAAATGGGATATTTTCTATTAGTTTCAACTGCAAACGCATTTCAGATAACGCCAAAAGTTTGTGTATGTTCGATAACCAATTTACATACATTCAGACTGGCTTCTGATCGAACAGTATTGAGGGCAGGACAAAAAATTATGGATTTGTACAGGAATAAAGTACCACCATTTTGAAAAATATAGGATAGTTTCAAAATTTGAAGCCTTAGTATGAAACTTGAAAAAAAAAGTTTTTTTTTAAACCTCCCCGTATAATAAATCCAAATTCTGATTAGTACGTATTAAAATTAGTTATTAACTAATCACTTTCGAGTAATTTTCATCAAAATGAAGCGTATTTTCGAAATTCATTATTATTTTTCTTTCTTTGCTCATTTATCTATCAACAACTTTCCCAATTATCCTATATTTTTCAAAATGGGGTACTTTATTCTTGAACAAATTTTGCCCTGCACATATTGTTTGACCAGACGTAAATCTATATGCATATAAGTTGCTTATAGAACTTGCACCAACTTCTGGCGGTATCTTAATTTGGGAATAATCCAATCAAATAAACTGTTCAAGAGCTCAAAATGACGATTTTCGCCTACCCGAAAAGTAGCTGTGGATTCCGGCAGACACAGGTGTCCTTATTATCCCCTAAAGTTTGCGCCAGATTCTTTTCGTGCGTTTAGCAGCAATTAGCGGTTGAATGCCGAAAATCTTTTTTTTTTGTTTTTTGCTTATATAATGAAAACTATTGGTCGGATCGAAAAAAAGTTGAGTGGAAAGTTGCAGAAAATTGAAAAATCTATCGATTAGCGTTAGGCCGATCTTGATATTCTGATTTGTTGCTAAACTATTGCTCTCGGTTTTAAAAAAAGGCGTTTTTTCAATTATTTTATTGAAAAATGTTAAAATGCATTTGGGTGTTGCAACTGTCAGTTTGGGAAGCTGTTAACTAGTAGAAACTACAGTTTCAATTTGGATGATAAACAGTTGATAGGTTAGCAACAATCAAATTTGTTACTAAAAAAAGTGTCGCCCTAGGTTGTTATTTCTTGCCCAACGGATAATCGTAGAGCAATGAACGAAACGGTTTTGGATAGTCAAAGAGTTAAACTACAAACTATCATTTTTGGAAAATCGATTTTTGCAATGTGATACCTTCAAAAATGGCGTCAAAAAAACAACGTTATTCATACTAAAAAACAATGAGGAAAAAATGGTCGTATCAAAATGCAAAAAAATGCATTAGAAAGCTAGGATTTATCTATGAATTTTGCCAACCTGACTTGTTCCACGATAATTAGAAGCCGAGAGAACACTTTCAATTATTTTTCCTCCATATGTTTATTTATATGAAGCAACGTAACCTTGACGACCGCACAGAGCAAGAGTCACATTATCAATAGGAACCAGCAGAATTTGTTTTCCCACAATTTTTTATCGTATTTACTGATGGGAGCATTGGAGGTTTTTTCGGAACTGTTTGACGCGCCGTGTGGAGGGGGGAGCCGGAGAGCGACCCAGAGCTAGGCGGCCGTCGATTCCATCGCGTCAAACAAGATGAATAAAAACCCTGGTGCGTTGACCGATATGCTTTTGTTTAGCCAACTCCTCTCGACCTGAGATAACGAAGAGTAAACTAACATTTTTTGACGGTAGGTGGTGTTGAGGTGGTGATACAAATGCGATTTTCTTATGGTACATTTTCATTGAAGCGGCAGCTTACAAGTGATTTTCGATACCGGCGGTCTCCTTAGATAAACTCTTGCGGGATCTTTCGTTCACCAATAGAATTATCAGTATACAAAATACGTTAATTCAAGTTCGTCTAATAAAAAGCTATTAATTTTTTTGCAATGTTTGACAGTTCGATTTGAATTCATTTGTTTCATGTTTTTCTTGTTTATATTGTTTTTAAGTGTTTATCGTTTCTGTTCTTGTATTTGTTTGATTTTATAGTGATAGTTAGATTTATCATGAACCGATTTACGAAGCTCAAAATCAAACGTTCTTGTAACGTGTAGGTATTACTTATCTCTCATATCATCGGCTCGTAATCACATTAAAACTGCATTTTTTTCACTATGAAGAAAAAAGTACTTAACTATTTTCGGTTCCTCAGAAAGTAGAAAGATAAGATATCAGTACTTACCAGTTTCACTCACAATTATTGTTTCGGAAGATTTGAAGTCACATCACAATCCCTGAATTTTTGATTTATTTTTCATCCAATTGAAAGCAAAAGGAATACCTTATAATCAGTCAAAATGTGATGACTTCATAATTTTTAGCATTTCGCAGGAAAGCAAGAAATAGACCGCGGGCATGTGACGTCACAAGACAACTGTCAATCAGCCTGCTGGACAAACAAACCTTACTTCCATAAGCAACAATGGTAATTTAATGAGATTATGATCGTAATTATTAAGAAATTACGGGTTTACCCTAATTATGGGTATACCCTTAGTGTACCTGACATAATATATAAATGTCTATGTTGCAATCTATATTCATCATTATTCTGCCACCATGCAAAAACTACAGCACAGTAGAGTCAGGTAGAAACCAAAGCGACAGATAGAGAGGAAACAATAGCACCTAAAGGCTGATTTCCAACCAAAGCGGGTTGGATTTCAATCTTGCTGAAGTGCCCTGCAGCAGGTTGTGGTCCGCTCCTGAGAGAGCGGGGGTGGAAGGAAAATGGAGGACAGCGAGGTCTCGTATCCAGGCAACTGGATATGGCATCACGTCATCCTGGGCGCTCAACCCCGAGGGGGGGCATGGTGGGTGGGTCTAAATTCATTATTCTTCCTGCTTACAAGGAAATTGTATTTGAGATGGCTGATAAAGGTGATTATTTCAACACCTTGTCTATGGATGTTCAGAAGAGATATTTAGAGAAGGAAATTAATGGATGTGATCCTTATTTATTGAAATTTGGAGATTGTAGTAATGCTGTGGAATACTTTCCTAAAACTCATGACATGTATGACATTATAAACTATCTTGTATATGAGAGAGCATGCACAGGCAAAGACTTCAAAGGCTATAAAAGTTTGGATTCATACAATATGTTCATATCTAAATGGATTAGAAGGATTGGATTGAAGCTTGTGAAAGAAATACTGGTAATGTACTTTGATAAAAATAATTTTGAAAGAACAGATTTAGGGTATGTTATATATAAGGCTCTACAAATTTGTAAACCACAACTATCTTTTCATATGGTAATCCTGTTTAAAAAAGGCATGGATAGATTATGCTTTAAACTTTCCAATGTGAATGAACAAGTCTGCAGAGTTTTCCGAAGAGGATGGTTTTCACGATGACAATTCTGCAATTCGAAATCATTATCTGGACATAGGTGTTCACCAGAGTTTTGTGCATGTTCCACTTCTTCAACTGGTTAATATACCTATATCAATCAGAGTTTGATTTTGCTCATCAATGATGTTCAAACAAATAATCACATAATATTCCCACAAAGAATCATCATCAATTTGATCCTTAACTTTATCCATATCAACTGGAATATTTGCGATCTCATTTTTATCACGCTGCTCCCTACGATTCAATCTCTGTATGCTTTGAACTGGATTGATATTTGTTTTGGAGCCAAGTAATTGATTCGGTGCCCAGTCTATATTGTCAACATCTTCGAGTGGACTTGCCTCGCCTAAAATGAAAAAAAAAAAAATGTTTCCTAGATTCTTCGAAAATATCTCCTACAAAATATTTTGATCACACTGTTGCCCATTTCTACTTATCAGAAGTTAAATCTGCTCTTCTAGTTGCCTAAATCCAGAATTCACGCCTCTTTTCAGCAAGAGGATTGATCTTTTTTTCTATTTTAGAAAATAGAAGGAATTCGATGGAATGAAACATCATCTCTGCCGCTTTTACTTCCACACTTCACACTCGCACAAAACTGAGGATTTATTGAGAAAAAAGATTTTGAAATATGAAATAAACACACACTGAGTATAGGTAAATCAGATTTGTTTGTTCAGCAGGCTGGATTGACTACTGTCGTCTGTCAGATATGCCCGCGTAGTCCAGTCATTTAAGCTTAAATTAGGTAAGAATCTCGGAATTCGAGATACCCAGCTGTTAGTCTGTAAATACTTGTATATTGACACCCTAAAAGTTGTCTCAAAACCTACGTATGGTAGGGTGTAAGCAACTATTAAATTTCAAGATCAAAGGTCACAAAAATCGTTTTTTGCGCTCAATATTGTAGAATACAAAATTCTCTAAAAATTTTGTTCAAAAAAATTTCTTATACCTTGAACCGTTTTCGAGATAGAGGGCGGAGAACGCGCGGTCACAGCATCACTTCAGGTCAACTGGTGCCTCCGGTCGAAAACGCGCCATATATAGTTGATGAACTATCGATAAATCAATGGTTATGAATATTTGTCAATTTTCATTGAATATTATATTATATTTTATCATTTTTTCATGCATTAAATCTATATCTATTCAATAATACTGATAACCGTTTACTAAAATTAAAAAATAATTAAGAGAAAAACTTAAATCATAATATAATTATATTCCCATTTACACTAATGACATTTTGAATAGAAAATAATTTAGACCTTACAGTTCCAAAATAATTGTTGTATTTGACGGATATTCAGACTTCAGTAAGAACGTTAAAGCTATGGAGCAGCAGAGATGAACTGCTGCACTTTCAAAAACGTATGAAGTCTGTTTCGATGAAACAATGGTTGTACCAGTTACTCAACAAAAATTCTTATCAAATCGAAATAGCAAAGATAAGCTCATTAATATGTTAATTTAGAAATTACAAGCTGCAAATATTACTACTGAACAAGCCAGAGATGATGCGGATGTTCTTATTGTTGAAACTGCAATTGAAGAAACAAAGTCTAAAAAAACGACAGTTATTATAATAGGAGAAGATATTGATTTTTACTTGTCATTTTGATTGGGCGTACACTGTCTTACGAACAAGAAATTTTCTTTAAAAAAGTTGGGAAAGGAAATGTAAAAACGGAGATATACTCGACCAAAAGTTTTGATAATTATCCTCATTCCAAAACACATATTTCATTTCTGCAAGCATTAAGTGTTATCTCGCCTCCTAATTATCGTGGAAAAAAAGTCGGGTTTTTTGAAGGTATCACATTGCGAAAAATCGATCTTACATAAATGACAAGTTGCAAATCAACTCTTTGACTATCCAAAACCGTTTCGTTCATCGCTCTACGATTATCCGTTGGGCAAGAAATAACAATCTAGGGGGACACTTTTTTAGTAACAAATTAGATTGTTGCTAACCTATCTAATGTTTTTCTGCCAAACTAAAATTGTAGCTTCTACTAGTTGAAGGCTTTCAAATTCATAGTTGCAACCCTCAAATGCAATTCAACATGTTTCAATAGAATAATTGAAAAAAAAATTAGAATACCGACACCGGACCAACGCTAATCGATAAATTTTTTAATTATCTACAACTTTCAATTCAAATTCGATCCAATAGTTTTCATTCGAGTTTTCATTATATAAAAAAATCACAAAAAAAATATGATTTCTGGCATTCAACCGCTAATTGTTGCTAAATGCACGGACAGAATCTGGCCCAAACTATATGGGATAATAATGACACCTGTTTCTGCTGGAATCCACATCTACTTTTCGGGTTTGCGAATATTTTACGAAAAAAGTTTATTTGATTGGACTAGTAGTACAATTGGTTCTCCGTAGTGTAGAGGTTACACATTCGCCTTTCAAGCGGAAGACTGGGGTTCGATTTCTTGCTGGGCCACTGTGCTGGGTAATCGCACGTTGAAAGGTAAGGCCTCGTTGATCCATTACTCGCACAAGTTTCGGCTTCTAAGAGTTGACATTCGCCAGCTGGTTAACGGAAACGAGCAATCGAAGAACAATTCAACTACAAAACATTTTTTTTTAGATATCAAAAATATACTGATAAAGCGTTCTCAGAAAATTTCACTTAAAAAATTTTTCAAAACCGCGACACTGTGTCCTGTGGTACTTTTTCTCCTTACTCTTGAGTTGAACAAGATATAAAAAATAAGTTTGTGAGATGCCATCTGTCGTAAAAAGGGAGTTTTCAACTATTATCTCTTTCAAATAGAAGTATTTTGTGACACCCTGTTGAAAAGAACTTCTAACACTGAATCAAGATTGAACAGTTTATTAATGAACAGTTTTATTTTGTCTTCGGGACTCTTCAAACACACAGCAGATGCCTCTTCATGTGTCCAACCTCGATGCGTTGTTCCGCGCCGGGTGTTGAGTAAGTAGTAGTACTTCTCTAACCGATATTTATTTTCAATTGAGCTACGCAAAGGTCAACACAATAATTGATCCAAATGTCTAACATTTTTATTAATTAATACAGGAAACTGCTTGTAATAACAGCAACGGCTATTTTGCTAGTTGTTTGTATCAGCCTAGGTCTAGGAAAGATACTCTACTCGAGTATGATTTTTAATTATGGGAAGTCATCGACTTATGTTGATGATGGCACTGCCTTGCACTGACGAGAGGCCAAATAGCCCGAAACCGGTCTGCAAGTGTGTCCCGTCCCAATAATTGAAAATCAATTCTGGTGGTGTATCGCCAAGAGCATATGTGGAATTTCTTCTGTGAAGAATCCCACACTAACACCTGTTGGATGTAATCCAATGCCCTTCGTGTTATTAGCCAGGGGAGTAGTTGTTTTCTAATAGGTGTTAGTCCGTCAACCTACAGTGTAGGTGAGTTGAGGCTGGCCTGAACAAATTGTTCATTTTTTGAATATTTGATTTAAAGCCAGTCTCCAAGCATCCCCATGAATATTTGTCTTATTCGTATTTTCCTTGTACTAGGAATTGGGGCCATGCGGATATGCTCTTGGTTAGTACCTAGTCTACGGGCAGATGGCGCAGCAACGGCTATTTTGCTAGTTGTTTGTATCAGCCTAGGTCTAGGGAAGATACTCTACTCGAGTATGATTTTTAATTATGGGAAGTCATCGACTTATGTCGATGATGGCACTGCCTTGCACTGACGAGAGGCCAAATAGCCCGAAACCGGTCTGCAAGTGTCTCCCGTCCTAATAATTGAAAATCATTTCTGGTGGTGTATCGCCAAGAGCATATGTGGAATTTCTTCTGTGAAGAATCCCACACTAACACCTGTTGGATGTAATCCAATGCCCTTCGTGGTATTAGCCAGGGGAGTAGTTGTTTTCTAATAGGTGTTAGTCCGTCAACCTACAGTGTAGGTGAGTTGAGGCTGGCCTGAACAAATTGTTCATTTTTTGAATATATATTATTGGCAAGTCATCGCTATTAAAACTTTCGGGCGAGTCGTCGGATTCATCAGGTTCAAATGATATATCTTCGTCTTCTGAGGAAGATGATGTGGAAATGATTTCTTTCTTTGTTTTTTTTTATACGTTTGTTGTTTGTGTAACACTTGGTGACGCCACGTAACTTGAACATGTGCTCATTCCAGTTTCTAGTGCAGCTCTTTTTCCTGTCGGTAGTTTTCTTGCAGTTACTTTCCTTATTGGTGTAACAATGACCAGATCACTAGCTGATACGCTCTTTCCAGGTTCAACTGAAACTTTTTTTCTTCTCTGCTTTTTCTCCGGTTCTGGCCCACCGCGCATTTCATTGAGCATGTCAATTACGATAGTTGAAACTAGAGATGGTGTGTCATCCTTTGTAGCTTCTTCAGGAGGCAATCTTCGCTTCGGTTGTGAGGGATTGAATGGGTATAAACCTGTTTTCCTGAAACCTGCTTTCAAATTTTCCGAAGCTTTGTTATTTTCAAGCAATTTGTTATGCAGTTCATTTAAGAGCTGCGGAAAAACATTTTTTGAGAGCGTAGTCATTTTGCGCCCTGCCGTTTTCTTCCAATCTGTAAGGATTTCACGCCAATATTTTTTCAAGGGGGCATAAAACGCTACATCGAGTGGTTGCATCAAATGCGTTGCATTACTGGGTAGGCAGACAAAAGAAATGTTCAATTCTTCGCACGTTTTTAATACATCAGGTGAAAAATGTGAAGATAAGTTGTCTCCAACAATAATCTGCAACAGAAAATAGCATCACAATTCAACAATTGCCTCTCGATTCAAAAAAACTACCTTTTTTCCATCTTTACCTCTGAAAAATGGCACAACAATAGTATGAAACCAATTTTCAAAACACACGGCGTCGAACCATCCACTGCGAGAGCGATTGTACCTTGCTTTAGGAGGTCCACCATGCGTCCATGTATCCCATAAATGATCAGCTTTATATACTACGTATTCTGGTAAGAGCTGACCATCAGCTGTGCCAGCATACATCAAGCTTATCGCCGTCTTAGTAGAATTTACCACTCTTTCCTGGTATTTTGTTCCCCGTTTGAAAATGAATTTTTTTGCTCCCGGGTTATCCGTCAAATTAGTCTCATCAAAATTTATTATTAGAGATGGATCTGTAGTGGTAAAAGCTTCCCTAGCGTTTTCGAAAAAAACGTCCAATTTTTGTCTATTCATCATTGCCCTCTTGGTGGATATATTTGCTGAAAGGCGATTAGATATTTCGTTCTTGAGCCTTTTAATAAAATTGGAAGCCCAATCTGGACCGGGCAAATTATTCTTCAGTCTGCTCTCATTAACACCTTTTTTTTCAAGATATGATTTTACCAACAATCTTAAGTCAAGTAGATCAAACGGAAAGCCCCAGGAAGCCACCTTGTTCAAGTGTTCAATTAGCACCTTTTCTTCTTCGACAGATAAAAGATAGGGCCTCCTTGCTGTCGGGCACATGCTCTTCTTTTTTACCCTCAATGCCAAAGTAGACTTAGGTACTTTGAAATTTTTTGCCGCGTCATCTAGTGTGTGGGTCTTACTTTGTACGGCTCTTATAGCATTTTCCATAGCTTCATTAGTGTAAATTTTATATGGAGTCTAGTTTTTTCCATTACGCGAATGGCTCATGGTCTTTTTATAATTGCGAACTATTTTGTCTGACAACAAAAAAAAATTTTTAAATAATAAGTTATTCACACTAAAAGGTAGGTAGCATTGATATTTCAAAAAACGGGGTTATTTTAGATGACCGGGGATATTTTAGAATGATAAAAAAAATGTCGTCCAGAATAGCCCCGATCTTCAAGAAGGTCCGTAAAAAATTTTCGGGCAGCCTAATGTTCATAACTTTATTGCACAATGATACTTATATCCACACCAATTTTTACACAAAAATTACCTGCTACAAGTCTTACCTACGACGCCCTAGCACTGAAAGTTTGACAGGCTCGAATATGGACTGATTTCCCGCCTCGCTTTCAATGCACAACAGACCACAACCACGCTCTTACGAATACTAAAATCATCTGCTGTCTGATACGTATGGTCAAAGAAGATTTACGTATAACGAACAAGAAGCGTCACTTCCGTATTAATCCTGTGGTCCCCACCACCACAATATTTCATGACCTTCAAACTATTTTTGTTGTGAATACGCATGACTACCAGCGAAAGCCGTAGGTATTCAATATTCAAAAAAATATCTGAACCCCGATTGTTAGCCAGAGGCGGCGTGAAATTGATGAAATGGAAATAACGTAGTATGAATAATTCCAAAACACTATAACTGTGTTCGAAAATCGTATTTCAAATGAGAAAGCCATATTCAGTAATGAAATCAATAAATATTGGATATGAACTTCTCACCGTAAATGTTAGGTATGTATTTATACTAACAACAGGTTCAATTTTGATTTATCGGGGGTGCATTACATACACATCAGCCGTTCAGAAGTATTATAGAGATACAATACAAATTATTTATTAAATGTGTTAAATTTGAATGAACTGATAGCAGTAAAATCCTATAATTTCGAATAACTTGATGGATTCAGTCATTATTACACGGTAAAAAAATGCTGTTTTTTCTCTCATTCTCAGTCACTTATTGAATTTGGTGTACAAACATATGCTTAAACACTTGACAAACGGAATAACCCGTTTACATTTTTTCCTTGGGAATATTTCCTTCCAATTTTGAATAATAGTCACTGCTGCATTTCTGTTAGCAACGAAAATAAACCCCAATTGGATTACTCATAATAAGAATAATTTACAATTGACATGAAATTATCCTAAAAAGCAAGAACCCATTTATGTAACACATTAACCAAATATCAAGTTTTCTGCACACCACATTTTTGACTACTACAGAGTTCTTGTGTTTTCATGACGAATGCAAAACTAACACGCTCATTTTATACTCGTTGTGAAAAAAGATATTATTTCCCTTTCGGAAATTAGTGTGCTGCAAAAAACACTCAAGAGTTTCATTCATAACTTGGTATTAAAGAAATAAGTAGTTTACACAAGATGTCAATATGTAGAAGGTATACAAAGAAAGTGGTTTTATATATATAATAAAACTAGAGGGTGGATGGTTGAAGGAAACGTTTTATTCAACTTATATAATAAATTATAATCAACCTTGGACCAGAAAAGTAAATAACCTACAATGTGATGAAACCGAATTCATGAACTCAATAATTTGATCAATTTTCTATTCTTCTTTGGAGACTTTTTAATCTGACTATTGGCATATCTGAGAGGGTGAAATATTTTCATCTCCTTTGAGGTACACATTTCATTCATAAAAAAAGCTCGATGTGACTAACCAGATTTTATTATGAAAAAACAGATTTAATTATGGTACAATTCAATAGATGCTGATGCTTTAATTAATTTAGTTGTCGTTGATTATTCATACATTACGAGTTTCTATGGAGTATCATGAATTTATATATTTCAAAAATGGAAGATAAAAATGAAGAAATAAAAATGTATTTTCTGAAGATTCTCATCGACAAACTGGGAGAAAAGTATAAAATTTGGACAACGAGCACAATACAAATGATAATTATGATAAAAATTCATTAGTACTTACAGCAAAAAGTGTAACTTTTCTTGAAACATGACTCATGCAAACATTGTTAGTCAAAAATACTTTCAAGGGGATTGATAGTTTTTATAACTTTCAAAAATAAATTAAATTAATCCTTATTTTGAAACATTCCTTGACTATCAGGAAGAATCAGAAATATATTCGTAATGAAAAACAAAGAACATTGAAATTTTTTCATTGAAAACTAAGAGAGAGAATATGCTTTACTGTTCAAAAATACAAAATCTTGTTGACAAAGTAAGGGCGCCTGAAACAATTTTAAATTAAGGCAAAGTAAAATACACACCGAAAAAAGAAATGGGACAATAAGTCAACATTGTCCAATACCTTCAACAATATATAAAATCTAGCACATGAGAAACATCTTACAACATATTAAAACGAGCTTGAGTAGGAATAAATCATTATAAAATTCTTGTAAACTATAAAAGGGTCTATACGTCGCAAGTTTTTCTGGCTTGAGGGCCGTGTCCTGGAATTTTGAGTTCTGGAGCTAGTTGAACTCCTTCTTGTGAGTCTACTATGACAAATGGCAAATCTGGAGGTACTTGTTTGTTAATATCTTGTGGTCGGACCCTATTCTGTTGTACGTCGAATTCTGTACTTTTGTCTGGCTTTGTCTTTAGAAATGGATGGCAAATTTTGTTTAAGGTCAATCCCTCTTCCTTCCTGTTGAAGTTATTCATATGCTTTTATATCTCATTAGCTTCACAGTTTTAGCTAGTAGAATAATGTCTGTCAATGACTGATCTCAAACAAAATTTGGCATCCCGTTCTAAAGACATTTTCGACAAAGTCAGACAGAATTACAGAATCCGAAGTATGGCAGAACAGGGTCTGACACATATTAAATCTCGCAAATGCAGCCGAAAGCTCCGGAACTCAAAATTCCAGGACATAGCCCTCAAGTCCGAAAAACTTGCAACACTGGCCGTGAAAGCCTACATTCTTTCATTTATAATAGGGCCTATCCAACAGAAGACGTTTCACTCCCTTTATGAAATGTTCTATGGAACTTATTTCTCTTATGTGTTTTGGTAAGAAATTGATCATCTTAACACCTCCACAAATTACTGAATCTTCAATTAACGTCAGTATACAAATGTATCTTCTTACGATAGATATGACAAACCTAATAAATAATATGCATACATTCTCGAACAGCAGAAGTAAAGCACAAATTCAGAGTTACAAAATTTATAAAGGAAGATTTACATATATGACAAACCTATATCACTATTAATACAAATCTTTTACTTAAATAACAAAAATTTCTTCAGACAAATCTAAGAGTTCAATAGTAAATTAGATAAGATATAGATAAGTCAGGATTTTTTTTGAAAAATGATGAGAATTGTCTGAGGAAAAATATGTGCTACTTCTCAGTAAAACATAGAAACTGATGAAAATAATCTATTGTAAATTATGTCTCAATATAATAAAAAAAAGATTGATAAACAGAATGATTACTAAATTATGACATTTATGTTTGGCTGTTTTTGTCTTGTCTTCTAACCAGGTTTGCTCGGACAAAGAGAGACTTACTCCAGAACTCGTCTTTATACTCAGCTCTGAGAATTTTGGAGTTTTCAGCATGCGAAGGCCTTACACAATGGTACTTGACTAGACCTGCACTCGGGGGTGTGAGTGGCTTGAGTACATTGTTGTTCTCCTTGTTTTTCACTATTTTAGCTTCTAGAGGTTCGTCTCTATCACTGTTTGGATGGTGCTGCTTCTGCTGATCAAATTTGCTGTGGAAGACAAAAGAAACGGCTGTAAATTGTAACAATGATGTTGGAAGGTTTGACTTCCTCACAAATTAACAGACTGAAAAGTTTGCTAATAGCAAAACAGTGGTTTGAAATCAATTGGTAAATTCAGTAATTTACAAACCTAATCCAAACAAACTATATATCTAGATATTCGAGCTCGAATTGGAATGGATTGAGATGAGCAAAATTATATGATGTTAAAGATATGTGAGAGAAATACTGTAAAATAATTTCAATCACTTTCCATAGATTGAAATATATAGCTTCAGCAATATCTCAATGAAATAAGAAAAATATCATAAACGACCGCGAAAGATCATGCAAATCAACCTTGAAGCAAATAAATCTTGTTTGATTTGAAGATAAAAGGCAGGTAGAAAAAGGGCTCGATATGGAAATCAAAGAATCATGAGCGAGTTTAGTTTCGATTGATTTATCAAATAATAATAGCAAATACTCACTCAAAATTCCTTTATCTCACAGAAGTTGATCAAGTACTTGTCCAATAGTGATGGCTTTTTGGTATAGTAGACTCCTTAAATAGACATGCAGTCAACTGTTCCAGGATTTCTTTTCAAAATCTTTCAGATCCGTCAATTCAGTAATCGTACAAATGGATGCTGGAAAAATAAAGAGGAGAAGTAGAAACAATTGCTGAAAATAAGTCTAAAAGGATGCTAAAAAAATATAGGCAACTTCAATTACAAAGTCTCCCAAATGCCAAAACAGAAAGTTCAAATCAATAATTTGAGTTAAATGTGAAGTTTTGAATAAGGACGCTCAATATATTTCAGAATGCACGATTTAAGTTTACACGGTGTCGGTGCCGTTTGGTACTTTACAATTCGAAACAATCGAATAAAAATAATACGACCTTTTCTCCAAATCAAATAGATTCAATTCAACTACTTGAAATTGCAAAAATCTTCACCACGACCTTTCTCGCTCAAAGCACACAATCCAAGAGCGAGTCGAAAATTTCTTACCTTGGAAAATCAAATCATCAGTATATGCCCAATTCAGCCTATGATGTTTAGATGATGCAAGTGTCTATTGTTCCGCTGCGAGGTCATTGTAATAATTTGTGATGTTACTGAATTTGATAGAGTAATGAAATGAGTTTAATTTCGTTAAACAATCACATGGTAATCACAATCAGGAATTGTGAAACATTCAAGAATTTCAGTACCATAATATCGATTGATAAATAATGTTTCACTGACACTTTGGAATTCAAAACCAGAAGGATTGATGAAAAGTTCTCCAAAATCTTCATCACAATTCAATATTATTGAAGGAATAAAATTCAAAATGAACAATTTTTTGAAGGCTCTCTCAAACTGAATCAGGGTAGGATTTTTCACATCACTGCCTGTAACTTCCAAAAAGATTCTTTACTGGATCGTAAGTCAATTTCATGGTAAAAATGGAACTGATGCTCTTGTTCTGTAAGGCATTCCATAAATCAATGAGTGAATTGATGGAGACAATCCAACTGTTACTGAATTTTATATTAATCCTCTAAACACAACGGCTGCAGGATCTGGTTCGGTTGATTTTTTATGCTGAATATCACACAAATTTCATTGGCTCTGCACAGGGAGCAAATTTACCTTTTCATAGGGGTTTTCATATATGGTATCTTCTGAGTGCTTGAAACAAACTCTGAATTTTTTATTGTAATCACTAATTAGGATATCTTCCAGAAGTTCACGACCACATGTTTGTATCCAATTGTTACACCTGAAATGAATAAACTTATTTTGCAATAGGATTCAAAATCAAATATGTTCATTTAAATGTGGTCTCTTTAAAATATTGTCAGATTATAAACTAACATAAAAAACTAATGTTTGTGACCTGCAAAACCTTATTATACATATTTCTCACTCAGAATTACATATTCTATCAAGTTGATTTATTATTTTTGCAAAACCTTTTGTATTCAAAAATCTAAAAGTTAAGTGTTTTCAGAGTTATTTAACATTCTCTAAAGGGCAGTTCATGCAAGCCAACTTAACTTGTAATTTAACTTACTCATCTCAGAAATGTATCTCAAAAAAAAGGGATTCTTGCAACAACTTCTTGAGTTACTGAGTTGAATTAAATACAAGTTAATATGGCTTGCATGAATCCACCTCTAGTTAGATTAAAGGAGGATTCTTGCAGCTTCAATTATCCACGAACAATTAACAAGTAGGTAGCAAGTAATAATTATCAATGATGGCTTGGACTGCCTAATTTACTGTAGATAATTCATGCAACCAAATTATCAACTATCATTTAACAACTAAGAGTTGGCCAACTTTTACCTTTCTCACTTTAAATGAAAAATATGTAATGTGCAGGTTACGACAGATCATATGATCATCACATAAACAAATTTTTCTTCAAATAATTTGTTTTTCGCAATTGTTTTCCTGTTCGTGGAATGTGAGCGAGTTGAAATTGAAACTTTAGATGCGATACTGGTGGAATGTCCCTTAAAAAAAAAAGATATTTCATTTTCAATCTTCAACTCTCCAAAACAAACCTAGGATATATAAAAAAGAATAAAAATGCTACTCAAGAGTTTATGTAAGGTTAAAGTTGAAAGCCTTCCACAATCTTAAATCATTGTTAAATTTAGGTGCATGAATGCCTTTTTTTTTTCATTTCTTTCTACTTGATAATTGTTATTCGCAACCTGTTCATTGTTACTTGATAATTGAAACTTCACGAATCAACCTTAAGTAACAGGCATTCATTATTTGGGGGTACCACTATATAAGATGCCCTGTACCACTATGAATGAATACTTGATACTTACATCATCTTCTGGAAACCTACGGAATATCGCAGACTCTGTTTCATTAGAGTAGGTACTTTCAGTTTTTGTAGAAACACCGATATCCACCGCGACCGCGTCTTTGTTCAGTTTTCTCTTCATCTATTGTTCACAAGATATGATACAGCAACAAGAGTTTTTCAACTAATAATGAGTTATATTTGATATCAAAGGTAGGTACCTCAAAGCAAAATGCATACATCATGTTTCTCCTTCTTTTATGAGCTTATAAGCAGGTTGTAGGTAATGCCATTAATCAATAATAACCAAAGAATATTATTTATGTAAACATTGTAAACACGTATCTTGATTGACTGCCAAATGACATTGCTGGTAGACATGCGCATTCAGGGTGTATTTGTCGAATTTCTCAGTGACGCTTCTTGTTCGTTATACGTGAATCTTCTTTGGTATGGTTCTGCACTTCACAATTACAGTGTAGTTCACGCGGGATTTTGTTGTGTGAACAGAGTTGCCAGATATACCTACAGGTTATGAGTTCTAAAATATCCCCGCATTTCCAATTTAGCCCCGTTCTACGGTATGGTATACTATTTGAAAAAGCATCCAAATTTTTAGTTGAGTTCACCATTATTACTAATTAATATGAGATCATGTCATACAATCAATAAACCAAAGAGAAATACGAAAATTTTGGTACAAAGATATTTATTCAAAGCACATCGTACAGTCAAAATTTTATTCTGTATCTACTTCTTTTTCGAAGTTTTTTCAATACATTCCTGGCACATTTTTTGATATGCAGGAGCAAACATAAACATTTATTGCACTTTTCACATGAGTATTGACTTTTACTTTGTTTTTTGGTTTATGTGTAACATGGTCCGCAATATTTTCTCTTTGTTTCAAAATTTATTAAAATACTCACTGGTAATAATAAATAAACTCTCACACAAATATTCACAGGAAAAAACTCACAAGCACGTACGGAATGTACGGAACAGTAAACAGTAATAGTGTCAGAATTATCAGAAATATAATAACACAAGTCGGCGCTATAGTTCCGACGGACCTACAACTGTACTTCCCCCCATTTAGATGTTATTAACCGGGGAATTTCGATACCTATCGGAGTGCGGCTTTGGCAAACAAATTTAATTGAACTATTTCACGATTTCATGAGGCCCAATACGATATCTTAATTCGATAATTAAATAAAGGAAAAACACAATCGCATAGGTCCAGCGGACTAACGGAGGGGGTTAATGAAGGGTTGCAAATGTTTCCACATCGATAACATCATTGCCTGGATATCAGAAAATTTAGGTCTATCTCAACATGGGAAAGATGTTTTTTTCAGTGATTAACTCAAAAATGAATTGTAATTACCAGTACTCGATCAAGATTCATATTCAACACAAAATACTACAATTAGTTTCACGATTATTAGTGAAAATTTACAGGAAACTAGTAATTTGTATCAACTCAAGAATTATAGGACCAAATTCAGATTTATTTATACGGCTGAATACTGAATAAAGTACTCTCTGAAATGAACAGTCACTCATCAGCCAACATATTGTGCTATATGGCATTTTCGCTAAGGAATGATATTTGGGATCTATTTACTCCAAACCAAATTGTAGGTAGATTGTTATCCTAGCGCGCCCCCAATAATCCTTGCACACCAAAATATGGCCGGCAAACATCAAAGTATCAAAGACGCCGACTCTATAGACTACGCATTTTCACAATTGGCATTGGCTTTCCACTAGAGGGGAGGGGTGAATACGCCCAAATTCTCCTGTTGTTGGTTCGTCTCCCTACTTTTTCATCTCAAGTTAGGACATTGATTCATGTATTATTGAAGTTGAAGTATTCATGCAGTTAGTTCATAGTTCATTATTATATACACATACACAGTAATGAGTAGCTCTTATCTGCATATTTCTAATAATTGAAACTAGGTGTAATATCACGTGGTACATTGATTTGCAATAAAAGTGCTCGATGGACAACCGACCAACCATTCGTATAGTCTAGTAGTAGTGAAATCGGAAGTGAATGAAAAGTGGAACGAATTCGTTTTTCTTGGTTTCTTGTGGAGTGTCTCTGTGTTGATTATGTAGTCAATTTGGTATAACGAATGTGAGGTTCTGAAGTTGGCTGTTTGGATGTAGATTGTGTTATGCAGCCTAAGAAGAAACGGTGAGAATTACTTTTCATTAATTTTTAAATATAAACACGAAAAATGGAGGTTCTGTAATGTTCCTATCATGTTGTGAGAAGAATAGAAATGAGAATTTCCAACGTGTACTTTAAAAATACTAACGGGTCTTGAGAGAGAGATATTCGGCAGGTTTTCTAATTACCAAGAAAATGTAGATGTAGATACCCACTCCTTATACAGATAAAATAAAATTGGGAGGGAAACGTGTTCGTTGATCATAATGTGATATATTGCGGCCTTGATGCACTTTTTCCCTCGGTATATACAGCGAGGCCGTGAAGAGTCCCCCTATCAATTTATAGTACTCTTAAGTGAAAAGATGTTTGAGACTTCACTCGTCGCCGAGTTTTTTTCAGATGGAAAGGAGGACTTGTTATACCTCGTTTGAAAGGTCTTTCCAATTCCCTATCCAAACATATTTTATTTTCTGAATCAAACTAGACGCTCTTGTCGTATCATACCGATTTTCTATTCAAGAATCTCCAAACGTTAATTAACGGAATTTTGTAAGTTTATTCAAAACTCACTCCAATTCATCTTAATAAACGTTCATAATGTTCAACATCTATTTTCTGGGAATAATTTCTGTTTATAAATTCATTTCTTACACTATTTGCGGGGTGAGTTATTAAGTTAACCATTCATTTACAGTGTCGGAGGTTAATATTTGGTAGATAGGTACCGTCAGACCAGGACTTTTTGTAGAGATCGATGACCCTCAGACCAAACTGATATTACTCGCACTCGATATGTACACCAGCCCACGATTTCGGATCGGATTTCAACGTGGATTTGCAAGATTTCTTGTTGGTAAATGTTGCACTTCGGGTTCGCGAACACAAATACCTCTCTCTGTCGAACCGTTTCGTCATCGGGAAATTTGAGAAAAACTTGAAATCATTCTTGCTTGCTTTTATTGTCTATATACGTTGTCACTATACTGTGAACGTTTTTGAAAATCCCTTAGAAAACAGTGTTTTTCAAAACATTTCCGTGTATTTTCATCAGTTCGCTATCAAACCCATTGACACTACAGCACTGTAAAATTTTACGTGCGGATGCACGAAAAAGGCCCACTTTCTGTGAGCTAAATAAGCATGCGAATACAGTGTTCTCAGATTCCGATTATTTTTCAAGTTTTCAAAAACTCTGACATAGACGTTGAGCAGAGCGTTAAGCTCACTTGATGGCTGGTGATAAAATCAAATCATCCTCTGAAAAATTCTTTCAGGCCAGGCTCAACTCCCTACACTTCAGGTTTATGCACTGAAACCTGTCAGAATGCAACTACTCACCTGACCAATGCCTCGAAGGACGTAGAACCCGAGGAAAAAATCATATTTTTCAAGATTCGTCATAACAAACTGGTTTCTCCAAATGCGTTTCTGTTGAAAATAGGGACTGATGATAAGATTGCTTTTCTGCATTATTTTGTTCATTACTTCTGATTCGCTTATTGCATACAACGCTTTATTTCATACAATATTTTCAAGTAGAATCTGAATATGGAAAGCAATATATGCTCTTTCAAAAGAACTTTTATATCTCTTCAATCAGTACCCTGTATATGGGTGAATAATTCGAGGGCCGGATTTACCAGAGGAAATATGAATTTATCGCGGAATTTATCCTATATTCTAACAAATAACAAGTGAGAGATAAACAGTAGTTGTCAAAAGATGATACTGGAGAAATGTAAATGGAGAATTCCTCCAAATATAATCCACTTGGTATGGTAGGTACCAATAATATCCCATTTTCACTCGTTTATAATTGATCATAGAATCATAGTATCGAATTGTCTAGGCAATAGGTACTTCAACCGCATATTGTTGATCAAAAAGTAGGTTTGTTAACAGATGAACTATTCGAAAATCGATGGAAACTTCGTGATATTTCGCAACTCATAAGCAAATCATAAACTGTTCAGAAGCTACCTGATCCGCAATGATTATCGAAACGCCTTCATTCAGTTCTGACAATGAAATAAATTCTATTTTTTTTTCAAATTCTCAAGGGAACCCTATTATTTATTTTTCCAAAATCATTATTTTTGAATAGAATATTTCAGGGTTATAAAAATGTTTCCAAACGATAAAAAAAATATCTTCATTCACTATAAATTAAACGTAATAGGCGCATAAAGGAACCTACGGTTCGAAAAAAATAACTCTTTTTATATTCATTTTGTTCCATGAGCATCCTTAGTGTGAGTTAACCACAAGTTTCAATTTATGATTTCTAACGTAGCAACAACCTCGAGCGGAATAGATCGATATCACTGTACCTACTATGTAAAATGTCTACTATAACTTCTGTGAATGACACCTTAATTGCATTCATATTTCAACTATTTTCAATGCTTAACAAATAAATATTGAAAATCTTCAAAATTTAGATTCTTTCCTGATCAGCCCAAGTAGAACAGGTTATGTTCATGAAAACAAAATACAAATGAGGCGAACGGAATTACCGCCATTTTGCGAAAAATCCTTTGGTACTGTATCTTCGTAACCTTGCATTCTCAATAAAGACCTTTATTATAGATAGTTAGATGTCCTATCTTTTTGTTCAATAATGTTTTTCGTATCACTTACCGTTGACGATTTATAAGATTATAACTGTTTGTTTATTGACTTTTTCACCGATATCTCTTGTAATAATTATTGTTAAAATAATAAATTGCTCGTTTTAAACGATAAATTTTCTGCAACCTTCGATTTCAACTTTTTTCCTTAAATTGATATTTTCGAATCTATAGAGCGTTAATTTCGAAAATCCTGTGCCTGGGGAATTATAGATATAAAAGTTTGATTATGAGCAATTTATTATTTGTACTATTATTAGAAGAGATATCGGTGGAAAAGTCAATAAACAAACAGTAATAATCTTATAAATCGTAAACGGTAAGTTACACGGAAAACATTATTGAACAAAAAAGATAGGGCATTTAATTATCCACGGTTACGGAGATAAAGCCCTAAACGGTTTTTCGCAAAATGGCGGCACTTTCGTTCGCCTTATTTGTAAGTATTTTGTGTTTTTTTGGTTCATTACGTCATACTGCACCTATTAGTGATATGAAATAAATCCTGCCGAATTATGCAAGACAAAATCCTCTATTCCCTTCATTAAAGCCAAAGAAACGCCATTGCATTTGCATATCTGCCATGTGTGACGATGGTATCATCATAATTTCCATACTAGCGACCCGCCCCGGCTTCGCACGAATAAAGAATGGTTACTGTGGGTTATCGCAGATTTTTTTAGACAATACTTCACAATACTGTATAACATTATTTTGATCTATCTCTTAGGGATCAGCTAGCCTGTGCAATGTAAGCGCAAAAATGTGTTTATTTCCGACATCACATCAGAAACCTCTGAAATCAGCAGTCTTTCTCTTCTTTAGTATGTATTACACAAACTATTTCTTGAATCACAACCTATCGAAAAAATACCACATCAAAATCCGTTGCGTAGTTTTCAAGATCCAAGCATACATAGGGAGAGAGACAGCGGAAAGTGGATTTGTTTTATATACTGCCTATATAGTGAAGTTATTTTGAGAATGATATCCTGCTTGAGAATCTCTCTTCATTGCATGCGTATTATTGTTTCAGTACAAGAGCCGATGCAATGAGACCATTAGCTAATTCAATTTTGCAAAAAAGCATATGTACTCCAAATAAAGTTGCTTTGTATGTCAATTTAATATTTAACTTGAGTATTTGATGAATTTCATAATTCACTAATAAGGTCATTTTCATTAAATATCCATATTCGAGTCCAATAAAGAAATCACTTTGAAAAGTGAAACGGGAAGATCCAAAATTTCATAACTTAAAACCCATTTACGTATGTAAAATATCCCAGCTCTATATAGGATTTCATCTACCTACCTTTCTCTACACATTATTAGCGATACCTTTCAAGTATCCAATTTATTAATAAAATAAATCGACTTCATTCATCATAATTTACGGTAGAGTAGGGTACTCTTTCAATAAATGATGAATTGGGGGAGATTCAGCCTGAGCTGGTACGATCCTAGTGATTTACAGACATATCGATTTTCAAATGTAACTATTTCGTGAAAATAGCTCATTCCAGATTACTTACATCCTTTCTTCGAAAAATTTTAATTGAATGGGACGTTTTCTGATGAAACTATGTAAGTACGGAGTATTTCTGAAAGGGGGTGAGTAGGTAGGTATGTTTTTTTTATCCAACTGTACAAATGACTCTAGGTTTGCTCAAGTACCTAATATCTGATTTCTTCGTCTCCGCTTTTAGTCCAATCGATCGTGGCAAAGCAAGAAATATAAATATAATAGAAAATACCACATAAATGTGTACTGAACTACGCTGTTTCATATAAGATTTCAAGAAGTATGTGATTGGTATACTCCAGTTCCAAAATAGTAGGCACTTAATTCTCAGAAATGATTGTGACGTATTTGCCTCAATCGGTCCCTTCCAGTGGTGTGCGGAAAATAAAGTGAGACTAGGTTATTTAAAAAGAACTCACTTCCATAATAGTAGGCACTTAATTTCCCAGGAATATTATCGCATCAAAACGAAAACATTGTTGTCGGGTTGAGTTTGTGTATATTAAAGCATGTTCTAAATTCCTTCACATGCAACTAAATGGTCATAGAATAACGGACAAACTGTTAACGGACGTTACAATCGTTTCTAAGAATTACTTAAGTGCCTTTTATTTTTAAATTATACATGAGGAAAAATTAATTTAAAGTGTGTGGCTAGTATTGAGTGATTTCTTACGAAGAGGGGTGGGGAAACAGCAAAAGTGGTCAGTGATTATTAACGTGACTAATAGCGATCGCGATAGTTGCTCATCATCCGACGCATTTTCTTCGTAATATATAATCATTTCTGGGAATTCATTACTTCCTATTTTTGAATATATTTGATTTCATTAAAAGAATTGAAAATTAATACCTACATATTTACTTTACTTTAAGTAAAGTAAACATGTAGGTATTAATTTATTATTATAATTCATTATTATTCAACTAATGTTACGCTCAGGCAGAATATGAATAGAAATTCGTGTTCCCTCACTTCCTCATATGGTTCTTATTATTCGACCGAAAGCGTTACAGCTGAATGGTATCCTCACAAGTTTGGTATACTCATGTAATATTCCAGAGTATTTGTACTCAAAAACAGTATTGAAATGTACTCAGAGTACAATTCCTTTGTGAATTTTTGAGTCTGAGTACAAAAAGTAGAAGAATAAATAAAAGGGGGTTGTACTTGGATTTTTTCAAATACTTTTCCCAAGTACTCCCCAGCTCTACGCTCATGAATGTTAACCAGACCTTAATCGGCAATTTGACCAATATTCAAATCTCTCTCTACCTCACGGCAACTTCGATATGCCTTTCTCTTTTCTGTCTCACAACATTGATACTGGTGGATACATTTCATTAGCAGCAAGTTTCTGTAATTAAAATAATTTTGTCCGTCATTCTATGATCATTCAGCTCCATGTGAATGATTAAAATATATGCTGAAATACCTATATAGAATCACAACATGACCACAATGTTTTTGTTTAGATGCAATACTATTTCTGAGAATTAAGTGCTTACTATTTTGGAACTAGGATATAGATCGCATAGGGTGTTATCAGGGGACCAAGTTGTTCCACCTTTGTCATAAAGTAACATTTCGATTGTTCATTGAATCTTTTTTATTTCTGTTGCTAATCTCGGCAACGCTGCTTCTCACATTCGTCTAGCCAAGTACCTACCTACCTGCTGAGTAGGGGGGCCCTTTTCCATAAGCGCGAGACATCAACGTAACGCAAGGAAGACATTAGCTAGGGTTCAAGCAAGCGATAGGAAAAAGAGATGAATGATTTTCACATCGATTGTTTGAAAAATGAAAATTCTCATGTTTATAAATTTTCACATATTCAGCGTGACTCACGGTCGATGGTGGGTTGGACGTTTCTGGAAAACGCAACGCATGATTTTTCTGAAAATTTCACCTCTCACATTTCCTCACCTGTACTATCGATTTAAAATATTTTCAGCATTGCGGCGTTGCCACTTCCATCAAAAAGTCCTAGCAACTTTTTTGTTTCAAATGGAACACCCCGTATATTAATACATTTTTGGAATCGCTCTAGTATTTTAATACTTTTTTGTCAATAATGTCCTTAACTTTTCTCTATCTGTTTTCGAGATAAAAAATAAATTGTACCAAATATGGTCCAAAACATGGCATTAATTGAACACAAGTACATGAGTATTCTCAATTCATGAAAAGTTGATATTTTGATGATAGTTTGGACAAACTCGAAATATTCAAATAACACCAAGAAATCGACTCCATATCGTACAGGGCATGCTGAAATTACCATTATTTCCATTGTGCATAAAAGTGGTCAAAAGTTCATTTTTTCAAATGAACCCCCCTGTATATTACTCGATGAATTGAAAGATGCTGAGAATGCTTCAAGATGATATATCATGTCCCTATACCTAAATCGTCAAGTTTTCTTAATGAAGTCGTTTCTTCCAGAAACATTTTTTTTAGAATTTGGATTTAGGTAGCAGTGGAATTATCAAGCTCAACAGTTCGGGTACTTTCGTAAGTAATTTACAAATAGTTATCGACGGTGTTTCAAATCATCTTTCAAAATGAATGCAAATGTCGGTTATTCAAACGAAGCTCTTATGAAATTATTTATTACACATGAACAAAGTGATCAAATCATTGTCAGAACTTGTAAAAAATTCAACCAAATTTATCCTGAATTAACACTAATGAACGAGACGAAGTTTGTAAGGTTACAAAATAATTTCCTTACTATGGCTTTCCAGGGAATAACTGTACCCAAAATCAGTCATTTCTAGGTAAAAAGTAAGATTTTGTGGGCCTAAACATATGAAAGTACAGACAATAACAGAATAGGATGATTCAAAATAGCAAAATTGTGAACAAAATATCACATTTTTATAATAAATTTTGGAAATGTTGTCCATTACATTTTAAACACTTCGAAATGTTTTTTTTTACGCAATTTGTGGTTGCTTTTTCAATTTCATGGGGATCCAGATCTTCAATACTCCGCACTATTCACCGTCGCAGTTCTTCCTTGGTAGGCACTGGAGTATTGTACACCCTTTCTTTTAAAACATCTCGTGAAAAAAAGTCAAGTGGCGTGAGATCGGGTGATCTCGGTGGCCAATCCCACGACCCTATACGCCTAAACCAACGATCGTCAAGTTTCCTGGAAACTTTCTGGGTGGAATGAGCCTCAGAATGAGCTGGCGCTCCGTCCAGTTGAGGATACGAATTCCTATATTCCTCTCATGGCAAATTTTTAGAAATATCTCTATGCATTCAGTGTGTCTTAATAATGATAATAAATTGTTTATTTACGACAGATTTTCACCCAGTTACAGGAAATATAAAAATTTACATATAACAAACAGTATAATGAAGGGGAACTTAACCCAGATATGAGTCAAAATCAGTTTGGATTTACCCAGTAATTACAGAATTTACCTATCAATGTAGCAATTTTTCGAAAGAGCATTAATTTTCATTGTTTACAAGAGTTCGAATCTTCGAAACAATATATATTATATATATATATATATATATATATATATATATATATATATATATATATATATATATATAGACTGTACCAAGGCATCACGTGGTCCCATACAAACATTTCCACCCCCTTGGGAGGGTGGAATTCCTTTCCTATCGGAAGCCTGCGTCATAAAAAGATCACACTCTCCAAGTTTCAGATTGCATGTTTTTATATGTATAGATAAACTGGGAAAAACTTTGGTATTGAACAAATAATATACAGTTGTCTGTAAGATTTTCACATATTAGGGTTTACTAAACCGCGGCACGTGTTTCGGTATACAATAGCTTCCTCTGCAACTGTATATTAATTTGTTTAATATGGATTTTCATCGAATAACGGCCACTTCCATTCAAACTTTGGTAGTGCTTCAAATATAAAAGCCAGCTATGAAGTACCACCGACTTTTTTGAATAACTAATAGAGATCAACATTTTTGGTGAGCATTATGTTCGTATATACCGAACCGTTTAGTCAGCGCACACACTTGAATCACATGTCGCCCAATTTTCTCCGACCTAATTCACATATACTAGTAGTTCTCACTGATTTTTTTTTCAATCATATTAAAAAATAGCCCATATCAATCCTGAATAGTGTAGCTTCCTGTCAGTGAAATTATTTTCAGGATCGGATCAGTATTTCTGAAGAATACTCTACAAACAAACAAATAAACAGGCCTTCTCACGATACATGCATTTTCTTTGCTTTGACTGGGTATACTTGGCAACACTTAATTCATGCGCCCCTCAAATTATCTTCTTTCCATGGTACGAAAGTCACAAGAGTTACCTATTTCAATTATGTTTTCAAATTCTTATAATCTTGCTTTCCATATTGGGATGTAACTTGTACTGTTGTAATGTGAAGAAATACATTTTATGTTGAGACAATCACAAACAAATATCAATTGAATCTGAAAATAGAAGTGCATGGACATATGTGGAGTGAAATCATGAAAAAAAAAGGACTACTGATTTGTTCTTATTTCCAATTCTTTCAAGAACCTCTCATAATATTGAAATTGAGAACATCACATACAAGTCAACTAGCATGGTCTTATTCAATTTAGAATAATTGAAGATGTTCTCCATTCAACCGTTTTGAATATTTCTAATCCTACTGGGGTTGAGGTTAAGGAAATAATTCTTAAAAACGAATTAAAACTCCATAAAACAATCATAGTTGCAGGTTGGTGGAGATTGATAGATTGAACTAGAAATCATCGATTTTATATTACTTAATTAAAATCGAAAAACATTATAATTCATCATACCAACACATTATCATCAAATAGGTATCTAGTTGGGTGCCTTATTGTATACAGAATAAAGTCAACGTACCTATTTATTGTATTGTCAGTCAGATCTAGAAAAATTTTGGAATGGTCATATAGGAAGATATTGTCGTAGTATAGTATGTATAACTACCTACTATGGAAACTAGAAAGGATATGTTAAGAAATTATTCATTTTGTGGAAAAAGTAAACGAGCAGTAAGTAGCTACATATGTCCATGATAATTTGAAAAATGAATGAGGTCGGTCAGTAAACAATTGAGTGAGGTAGCACGCAAAATGTTTACTCTGATTATTTTTTTCACTTGTCAAAATGTGACGTTTTTGGCATTTCAACCAATAGTAGCGGGTTATTCTATGGTTATTCTAGCCAATCATTGGGTATTATACTGATAAAACTCTTCTCCATATAACTTATGACCTAGTCGTTCTTCATCAATAGGTCATCTCATAATCTAATTCCACCTTTATGACTTTTTTTTCTATCAAATTTTAATTTTTCATGAAAAAACTCGAAAATCCAATCACCATTCGCGGAATTTCAAACTGGGTTTTTTACGGGTGTGAAGTTATCCACATCCACAACATACACTGAGAAAAATATATCGAAATTTTTTCAAACTCTTCTAGAAATATGATGTACGCCACGGCAATCAATGATGCTCCTTTCGATGAGCTGAGTTGAAAATCTGATGATTATGGTTTATTCAGATTATCTGAACGGGATGTGAATGGTGGTAATAAATAGGGTTCGGTAACTTTGAAATCTCTATTTCGAAAAGTTGATATTGTACGCCTTTCATTTTCGGATATGTTATTACTTGTGGTCGAGCACATAAGGAAAATACCATGTCGGAGTTTTCCAGTCCGTCTAAGGGGGTGGAAATGGGGTTGAAAAACTAATAAAAATTCTATTCCGTGAACTTGACATTGTACGCGTTTCATTTTCGGATATGTTATTCCTTGTTGCCGAGTACATGATGAAATTATCATTATCGGAGTTTTCCAGACCGTCTAAGGGGGTGGAAATGGGGTTGAAAAACTAATAAAAATTCTATTTCGTGAACTTGACACTGTACGCGTTTCATTTTCGGATATGTTATTCCTTGTGGCCGAGTACACGAGGAAAATATCATTATCGGAGTTTTCCAGGCCGTCTAAGGGAGTGGAAATGGGGTTGAAAAACTATGAAAAATTCTATTTCGTGAACTTGCCATTGTACGCGTTTCATTTTCGGATATGTTATTCCTTGTGGCCCAGTACATGAGAAAAATATCATTATCGGAGTTTTCCAGGCCGTCTAAGGGAGTGGAAATGGGGTTGAAAAACCAATGAAAATACTATTTCGTGAACTTGACATTGTACGCGTTTCATTTTCGGATATGTTATTGCTTGTGACCGATTACTTAAGAAAAATATCATGTAGGAGTTTTCCAGGCCGTCTAAGGGGGTGGAAATGGGGTTGAAAAACTATGAAAAATTCTATTTCGTGAACTTGACATTGTACGCGTTTCATTTTCGGATATGTTATTCCTTGTGGCCGATTACATAAGAAAAATATCATGTCGGAGTTTTCCAGGCCGTCTAAAGGGGTGGAAATGGGGTTGAAAAACTATGAAAAATTATATTTTGTCAAATTGACATTGTACGCGTTTCATTTTCGGATATGTTATTCCTTGTGGTCGAGTACATAAGAAAAATATCATCATCGGAGTTTTCCAGGTCGTCTAAGGGAGTGGAAATGGGGTTGAAAAACTAATAAAAATACTATTTCGTGAACTTGACATTGTACGCGTTTCATTTTCGAATATGTTATTCCTTGTGGCCGAGTACATGATGAAATTATCATTATCGGAGTTTTCCAGGCCGTCTAAGGGGGTGGAAATCGGGTTGAATAGCTGTAAAAAATTCTATTTCGTCAACTTGACATTGTACGCATTTCATTTTCGGATATGTTATTCCTTGTGGCCGAGTATATGATGAAATTATCATTATCGGAGTTTTCCAGGCCGTCTAAGGGGGTGGAAATGGGGTTGAATAACTGTAAAAAATTCTATTTCGTCAACTTGACATTGTACGCGTTTCATTTTCGGATATGTTATTCCTTGTGGCCGAGTACATGAGAAAAATATCATTATCGGAGTTTTCCAGGCCGTCTGAGGGAGTGGAAATGGGGTTGAATAACTGTAAAAAATGCTATTTCGTCAACTTGACATTGTACGCGTTTCATTTTCGGATATGTTATTCCTTGTGGCCCAGTACATGAGAAAAATATCATTATCGGAGTTTTCCAGGCCGTCTAAGGGAGTGGAAATGGGGTTGAAAAACTAATGAAAATACTATTTCGTGAACTTGACATTGTACGCGTTTCATTATCGGATATGTTATTCCTTGTGACCGATTACTTAAGAAAAATATCATGTAGGAGTTTTCCAGGCCGTCTAAGGGGGTGGAAATGGGGTTGAAAAACTATGAAAAATTCTATTTCGTGAACTTGACATTGTGCGCGTTTAATTTTCGGATATGTTATTCCTTGTGGCCGAGTACATGAGAAAAATATCATTATCGGAGTTTTCCAGGCCGTCTAAGGGAGTGGAAATGGGGTCGAAGAACTAATAGAAATTCTGTTTCGTGAACCGGACATTGTACGCGTTTCATTTTCGGATATGTTAGTTCTTGTGACTGAGAACATAAGAAAAATACCATGTCGGAGCTTTCCAGGCCGCCTCAAGATGATGGAAATAGTTGATGAAGTGAGGTTTTTTTTTTTCGAATAGTTCACAGGTAATAGAGGTCTGATCGGAATTTTCTGAAGGCCATAATAATTTGGATATCAAAATTCAAAATAACAGTATTAAACAATCAGCACACAATATAAGTTTGTGTGACTCGAAATGAATTTTTCTCGTTTTGACCCTATCTCCATCCTCTTAAACGGGTTGGAAAAACTCCGATATGGTATTTTTCTCATGCAGTTGGCCACAGGGAATAACATATCCGAAAATGGAAGGGTTACAATATCAAGTTCATGAAATAGACTCTTTTTCAGTATTTCAACCCCATTTCCACCCCCTTAGACGGCCTGGAAAACTCCGACATGATATTTCTCTTATGTACTCGGCCACAAGGAATAACATATCCGAAAATGAAACGCGTACAATGTCAATTTGACAAAATAGAATTTTTCATAGTTTTTCAACCCCATTTCCACCCCTTCAGACGGCCTGGAAAACTCCGACATGATATTTCTCTTATGTACTCGGCCACAAGGAATAACATATCCGAAAATGAAACGAGTACAATGTCAAGTTGACGAAATAGAATTTTTTATAGTTATTCAACTCCATTTCCACCACCTTAGACGGCCTGGATAACTCCAATAATGATATTTTTCTCATGTACTCGGCCACAAGGAATAACATATCCGAAAATGAAACGCGTACAATGTCAAATTGACGAAATAGAATTTTTTACAGTTATTCAACCCCATTTCCACCCACTTAGACGGCCTGGAAAACTCCTACATGATATTTTTCTTATGTAATCGGCCACAAGGAATAACATATCCGAAAATGAAACGCGTACAGTGTCAAGTTCACGAAATAGAATTTTTCATAGTTTTTCAACTCCATTTCCACCACCTTAGACGGCCTGGATAACTCCAATAATGATATTTTTCTCATGTACTCGGCCACAAGGAATAACATATCTGAAAATGAAACGCGTACAATGCCAAGTTCACGAAATAGAATTTTTATTAATTTTCAAACCCCATTTCCACCCCCTTAGACGGCCTGGAAAACTCCGATAATGATATTTTTCTTATGTACTCGACCACAAGAAGTAATAACATATCCGAAAATGAAACGCGTACAGTGTCAAGTTCACGAAATAGAATTTTTCATAGTTTTTCAACCCCATTTCCACCCCTTTAGACGGCCTGGAAAACTCCGACATGATATTTTTCTTATGTACTCGGCCACAAGGAATAACATATCCGAAAATGAAACGAGTACAATGTCTAGTTGACGAAATAGAATTTTTTATAGTTATTCAACTCCATTTCCACCACCTTAGACGGCCTGGATAACTCCAATAATGATATTTTTCTCATGTACTCGGCCACAAGGAATAACATATCTGAAAATGAGACGCGTACAATGTCAAGTTCACGAAATAGAATTTTTATTAGTTTTTTAACCCCATTTCCACCCCTTTAGACGGCCTGGAAAACTCCGACATGATATTTTTCTTATGTACTCGGCCACAAGTAGTAACATATCCAAAAATGAAACGCGTACAATGTCAAGTTCACGAAATAGAATTTTTCGTAGTTTTTCAACCCCATTTCCACCCCATTAGACGGCCTGGAAAACTCCGACATGATATTTTTCTTAAGTACTCGGCTACAAAGAATAACATATCCGAAAATGAAACGCATACAATGTCAAGTTCACGAAATAGAATTTTCATTAGTTTTTTAACCCCATTTCCACCCCTTTAGACGGCCTGGAAAACTCCGACATGATATTTTTCTTATGTACTCGGCCACAAGTAGTAACATATCCGAAAATGAAACGCGTACAATGTCAAGTTCATGAAATAGAATTTTTTGTAGTTTTTCAACCCCATTTCCACCCCATTAGACGGCCTGGAAAACTCCGACATGGTATTTTTCTTATGTACTGGACCACAAGTAATAACATATCCGAAAATGAAAGGCGTACAATATCAACTTTTCGAAATAGAGATTTCAAAGTTACCGAACCCTATTTATTACCACCATTCACATCCCGTTCAGATAATCTGAATAAACCATAATCATCAGATTTTCAACTCAGCTCATCGAAAGAAGCATCACATTGATTACCGTGGCATACATCATATTTCTAGAAGAGTTTGAAAATTGAATTCGATATATTTTTCTCAGTGTATGTTGTGGATGTGGATAACTTCACACCCGTGGGTTTTTTCATGAAGATGCAAATATCTCATGGAAAAAATGGCCCAAAAAAGTGGAGTCAGAAGTGAGTATGACATGATGATATAGAATAAGTCTGTTTTATTAATTTTATGATTTTCCAGTGAGAAACATAAAGTGAACAACAAATGAGAGTTTTTCTATTAGTTTTACCTGCAAACGCATTTCAGATACCTACCGCCAAAAGTTTCTGCATGTTCGATAGCTAATTTACATACATTCCGACTGGCTTCTGATCGAACACTATACAGGGCAGGACAAAAAAATAATGAATTTGTACCTACATTTTGTTACAAGTACAAGTTGTCAAGAAATCGACGTTTCGACGTTTCGCGAAATATGGAGCCTAAGTACGAATCTTCCAAAATATAAGGTTCTTTTTAAATCTCCCCGTATGATAAATCCAAATTCTGATTAGTACGTTATAAAAGTAGTTATAAACGAATAATTTTCATCAAAATAAAGCATATTTTCGAAATTCATATTATTTTGCTTTCTTTGCTCATTTGGTAACTCCCAACTTATATTCATCAACTACTTTTCCAATAATCCTTTATTTTTCAAAATGGGGGTACTTTATTCTTGAACAAATTCAAAATTTTTTGTTCCGCCCTGTATATTGTTTGACCAGAAATCAATCTATATGCATATAAGTTGGTTATAGAGCATGCACCAACTTCTGGCGGTATCTTAATTTTGGTGGTACCATTGGTTCTCTGTAGTGTAGAGGTTACTCATTCGCCTTTCAAGCGGAAGACTGGGGTTCGATTCCCCGCTGGGCCACCGTTTTGGGTAATTCCACGTTGAAAGGTTAGGCCTCTTTGATCCATTGCTCGCGTAAGTTTCGACATCCAAGGGTTCACATTAGACAGCTGGTTAACGGGAACGAACAATTTAAGCACAATTTTAGTACAAAACATTTCTTTTAGATATCAAATCCAGTGTTTTCAGAAAATTTCACCTAAAAAAACCGACACTGTGTCTTGTGGTACTTTTCCTTCTAACTCTTGAGTGGGACAAGATATAAAAAATTAATTAGTGTGATGCCATCCGTCGTAAAGGGGGAGGTATCAACTATTCTCTCTTTCAAATAGGATTTTGTGTCACCTAGTTGAAAAGAACTTTTAACACTGAATCGAGATCGAACAGTTTCATTTTGTGTTTGGAACTGTTCGAACACTCAAGAGATTCCTTTTCCATGTGTCCGACCTTGATAATTTGTCCCCCGCCGGGTGTTGAGGGAGTAATAGTACTTCTCTAACCGATATGTATGTATCTTCTATCCTGCTACGCAGAGGTCAATAAAATAATTGATCTGAATGTTCCAACATTTTTAATAATTAATGCGTGAATCTGCTTGTAATAACACCGATAAAACATTTCCGGAAATATGGATTATGGTTCTCTATAGCGGTCTGGTTCAGAAATCAGATCAATGGACGGGTTACAAATGTTTCCACATCGATAACATCATCGCCTTAGTATCAGAAAATTTAGGTTAATCTCAACATGGAAGAGATGTTTTTCGATTAACTCAAAAATGATTTGTAATGGCCAGTACTCGATCAAAATCCCTATTCAATACAAAATACTACAGTTAGTTGTACGATTATTGGAGAAAATGTACAGGGAACTAGTATTTTGTATCAACTTAAGAATTATAGGAGCAAATTCAGATTTATTTGTACAGTTGAATACTGAATAAAGTACTCTCTGAAATGAACTGTCTGTCATCAGTCAACATATTGTGCTATATAACTATTTCAGTAAGGAATGAAATTCGAATTCTATTTACTCCAAACCAAAATGTAGGTAGGTAGGTACCCTACGTGCCCCTTATAATCCTTACACAGCAAAATACGGCCGGCAAACATCAAAGTATCAAAGACGCCGACTCTATATACTACGTATTTTCACAATTGGCATTGGCTTTCCACTAGATGGGAGGGGTGAATACGCCCAAATTCTCCTGTTGTTGGTTCGTTTCCCCCTTCTTTTTCATCTCAAGTTAGAACATTGATTCATGTATTATTGAAGTTGAAGTATTCATGCAGTTAGTTCTTAGTTCATTATTATATACACATACACAGTAATGAGTAGCTCTTATCTGCATATTTCTGAAAATTGAAACTGAAATTATATTTGATATCGTAATATCACGTGGTACATTGATTTGCAATAAAAGTGCTCGATGGACAACCAACCAACCATTCGTATAGTCGGTAGTAGTGAAATCGGAAGTGAATGAAAGAAGTGAATTAAATTTGTTTCTCTTAGTTCATTGTGGAGTGTCTCGATTGATTACGTAGTCAATTTGGTTCTGAAGTTGGCTGTTTGGATGTAGATTGTGTTGTGCAGCCTAAGAAGAAACGGTGAGAATTACTCTTCATTAATTTTCCAATAAAAACTTTCTTGATTGCCCCTTTTTTATGACTAGTTCTACATGAAAATTGAAGGTTCTTTGATGTCCCTATCATATTGTGAGAAGAATAGAAATGAGAATTTCCAACGTGTACTTTAAAATACTAACAGGTCTTGGGAGAGAGATATTCAGCAGGTTTTCTATTTAACAAGATAATGTAGATGTAGATACCCACTCCTTACACAGATAAAATAAAAATTGGGAGGGAAACCTGTTCGTTGATGATAATTCATTATATTGCGGCCTCGATGCACTTTCTCCCTCGGTATATACAGCGAGGCCGCGAAGAGTCCCCCCTCAATTTATAATACTCTTAAGTGAAAAGATGTTTGAGACGTAACTCGTCGCCGAGTTTTTTTTCAAATGGAAAGGAGGACTTGTTATACCTCGTTTGAAAGATCTATTCAATTCCCTGTCCAATCATATTTAATTTTTGGAATCAAACCAGACCATTTTGTCTTTTTATTAGCATATCGGTTTTCTTTTCAGAAATCTCCAATCGTTAATTAACGGAATTTTGAGAATTTATTCAAAACTCACTCCAATTCATCCCAATATAGGTACGTTCAAAATGTTCAACATCTATTTTCTGAAAATATCTGTTTATAAATTCATTTCTCATACTTTTGGACGTTTCTGCGCAAACTAGTAAGTTATACCTAATATCGAACCATTCATTTACGGTGTAGGAGGATAATATGTGGTAGGTAGGTACCTTCAGACCATTCGTTAAAGAATTGATATTGATAACATTAGGAATTTGTGTAGAGATCAATGACCCTAACACCAAACTGATATAACTCGCACTCGATTTTTACACCAGCCCACGATTCCAGATCGGGTTTCTGGATTTCAACGTGGATTTGCAAGATTTCTAGTGAGGTAATGTTGCACTTCGGATTCGCGAACTGAAAAACCTCTGTCGAACCGTTTGGTCATCGAAAAATTTGTGAAAAACTTCAAATCATTTTTGCTTGCCTAAGCTATTATTGTCTAAATACGTTGTCACTGTACTGTGAACGTTTTCGAAAATTCCATAGAAACAAGTGTTTTCAATATATTTCCGTGTATTTTCATCAGTTTGGTATCAGAGCCAATGACACGGGCGCACCGCAAAGCCCACTTTCTGGGCACTGAATAAGCATGCGAATGCAGTGTTTTCAGACGGGTACAATGTAAAATGGGATGCAAATAACTCGTGAACGGCATGTTATCCCATAACAAGGTCATTTGGCGATTGCAAGAAATAGCGATTTTTATTCTGAGGGGGGAATCGTATGTCACCCTCTGCTGGGTGAGATCCAAACCTCAAACAGAAAATGGGATTAGGGGTCATGCTATACGTCGTTTAAAATGTCATCAATTTCTCTTTTCATTGTTTTGTTCATTTTTGAATTCGATATGTGCAATTGTTCTCACCTTCAAGAATAATTTTGCATTGTTCAAAAACTTTGACATAGACGTTAAGCCGAGCGTTAAGCTTACTTGAGACTGGTGATAAATCATATTATCTTCTGAAAAATTCTGCCAGGCGAGGCTCAACTTCCTACACATTAGGTGTACGGACTGAAACCTGTCAGAATGCAACTACTCCCTTGACCAATGCCTTGAAGAGCGTTGAACCCAAGGAGGGTCGGATTTACTAAAGGAAATAAGACGAAATTGTGGATTTGTTGTATATTCTAACAAATAAACAATAAGAGATAAGCAGTAGTTGTCAAAAGATGATACTGAAGAAATGCAAATGGAAAATTTCCCAAAACATAATCCACTTGGTATGGTATCAATAATTTCCCATTTTTACTCGCTCATAATTGATCATAGAATCATAGTATCGAATTGTCAATGCAATACTTGAACTGCATATAGTTCAAAAGGTGGGTTTATTAACAGATGAATTATTCGAAAATCAATTGAAACTTGGTGTTATTTCGCAATCCATAAGAAAATTACGTACCGTTCAGATGCTACCTGAACCGCAATGATTTTCGGAACGCCTTCGTACAGTCTGGACAAAAATTTCAGGCCTTCCTCTCATACACTATATCAAAAAGAGCAAGTATCGTCAATAAAAGTAAAATAAATTCTTTCTTCTGAAATGATTCAGGGAGCCATAATGTTTGTTTTGCCAAATTTTTGTACGTTTTGAAAACTATATTCCAGGATATATCGAAGGTATGGCAATATGTCTCAGGTAAAAACTGAATTGCAAAAAAGGCTACTGAAATATTTACATTACAAAAAAAATGTTTATGAACGATAGAAAAACTTCTTCATTCCCTATAAATTGCACGTTGTAGGCGTATAAAGGCACCTACGGTCCGAAGAAATAACTTTCATTTTTATTGTCATTATTATACATTTTGTTCCATGAACAACCTTTGTATGAGTTAACCACCAGTTTTCAATTATGATTCCTAACGTAGCAACATCCTCAAGTGGAATAAATCGATATCACTGAACAATGTGAAATGTCCACTACAATTTCTGAGAATGATATAAATTGAATTTATTTTGTATTCTTTCAAATTTTGATTCAAGATATTGACATCTTGATTGCATTCAAATTTCAACTATTTTCTGTGGTTAAAAATTTGAATTCTTCTCTGATCAGCCCAAGTAGTACAGGTTATAGTGGAACAAGTTGGTCTTGTCCATAATGCATGATTCGGCAGGAGTTATTTTTTTTTCACAGAAACACAAAATACAAATAAGGCGAACGCAAGTGCTGCCAGTTCGCGAAAAACCGTTCGGGCCTGTATCTTCGTAACCTTGCATTCTCAATTGTATGCATTCATTATAGATAATTAAATATCCTATAATTTTTGTTCGATAATTTTTTTCCTATCACTTACCTTCACGATTTATGAGTCATTACTGTCTGTTTATTGACTTTTTTTACCGATATCTCTTCTAATAATTGTTTAATAATAAATGGCTCATGATCAAACTTTTCAATCGATAAATTTTCTGCAACCTTTGATCTGAACTTTTTTTCCATAAATTAATATTTTCGTTATAGAGCGTTGATTTCAAAAATCCTGTGCCTGGCAATTAACGATGAGTTAGGAGTTAAGACATTTGATTATCCACGGTTACGGAGATACAGGCCCAAGCGGATTTTCGCAGAATAGCGCCAGTTCCGTTCTCCTTATATGTAAGTATTTTGTGTTTTTTGGTTCATTACGTCATACTGCACCTATTTGTGATATAAAATAACTCCTCCGAATTATGCAAGACAAAATCCTCTACTCCCTTTACTGACGCCAAAATCCTTGCAAAGTCATTGCATTTGCATATCCGCCATGTGTGACGATGGTGTCATCATATTTTCCATACTAGCGACCCGCCCCGACTTCGCACGAACTGATAATTGTTATTGTGGGTTGCTCTACCTACCATCGCGGACTATTTTAGACCTTTCAAAGGTTTTCAGCTCAGTAGCACATTATTTTGATATCTCTCGTAGGGTGGTTTTTGTGGGTTATCCCACCTACCATCGCGGACTTTTATAGACCTATTTAAGGTTTACAATACTGTATTGTCCTAAGGATCAGCCAGTTTTTGCAATGTAAGCGCAAAAATGTGTTCATTTTCGACATCACATCAGAAACCTCTGAAATTATCAGTCTTTCCCTACTGTAGTATCTATTACATATCACCATCTCTGTAAAAAATACTGAATCAAAATCCGTTGCGTAGTTATCAAGATCTAAGCATATATAGGGAGAGACAGGCACCGGGAAGCGAATTCGTTTTATACTACCTATGTCGAGGGTCAAGAGGGAACAACTACCTAAAATATGTACACCATAAATAATTATCTGGTAATGGAGATGGAATGAACGAACTGAGGGGATATTTGAAGAAATGCACGTATTTAAAAAATTTTCCTAAATATTGAAGACAATGAAAAATAATGGAATATTGCAAATAATGAACAATTGAAAATAAATGTCAATATTGACCGGGATATGACGAGCCGAATGCGAGTTTCGTATGGTTTATGCGAGTGTATTAATAACCATTACTTAATATACCTGATAAATAAGAATTATAAATATTATATTTTTATTCTGGGTCCCACTTATTTGAAAGCGGAAGTAATATTTATATTCATTTCCTTATTGGTAGTCTCCATATGGTATTATCTCGGGTATTATGGAGATGCTGATTTCATTCCAAACCAAATTTTCAATTCCGCCACAGAATTAGATTTTGAATTTTTAATTAAAAATCTGTATAGTATTGAAGAATCTTTATCATAATCAGCCGAGTAATCAGCTAATTATGATACAGATTTTTCATAACGACTCAGATTCCTGATTCCGTTTCATAATGGATCTCATTATAAATTTGATTATGGGCTGAATGACTAGTATTGAACAAATTACTGTGTGTTATTGGATTCGTTCAAAGTCTTGTTTCATTATGACTGAATCCAAGAATTCATAAATTACAATCCTCACAATTGAATGCAACTTAAGAAATTTGTTGAAAATGAATGAAAGTAATAGTGATATTTGTATAGGTATGTAGTTTGTCAACTAATATTATATACTCTGAGTCCGCTCACTATAAGTAGCACTTTCGATCCGGCCATTGTTTGGTATTTAGTTTTGTATTCAGCCCAGAACTTTTTTTTCCTAAAAATTATTTCACCATTAACTCCACAAAATATTTGTTTTATTTTTCCTTCCAAAATATATTTGGATCTTTAGCAATTGATCGAGAATATCTGGTAGAACATGATATTGAATAAAATAATTATAATGCTAAAGTTTCCTTGGCATTTACTATCTCTTCCATTATCAACTCGGCGGGATATAAAGAAATAGGTACTGTTGTGGTTTTTTGTCAGGGGAACAGTGATACTTGTGAGCCATGTTATTTTTTCTTTGATAGTAAAATATGCAAATCCTTGGGAGTATTGAATCTAACCTGAATGCTAAAAAGTGGTAGGTATTCGGAGAGTGTTCTCATATAATTTTTCGGGAACGTCATTAACAAGACGCAATCATCAACCCTTTGAAAGTGGTGCCTTTTTTCAATCGAAAATGAGAAAATTGATAATGGTGCGACTAGCAACTCTTAGTCATATCAATTATACATTTTATGACTTCGAACATGAATTTGAAAAAGGAACTAGTCATCTCTTTATCTGGGGAAGTAATAAACGAACAGGTGGCACTGATGATTTTGAAAGAGTCTCCGAACCAGCTAATGCCGATACTGGAAATCCTTAGTACTCTAATCCCACCTCGACGAAGTAAATGACTGGATAAACATCTTGTCCTTCTTCTTATATGAAACCTACATTACGCTCTGCGTGTCTATACAACATACAGCGTGACTCACGGTCGATGGTAGGTTGGACGGTTCTGGAAAACGCTACGCATGATTTTTCTGAAGAATTCACCTCTTATATTTCCTTACCTTTTCTATTGATCTTAATTATTTTCAGCATTGCGGCGTTGCCACTTCCATCAATAAGGCCTAACAACTTTATTTTTTTAAAGGAACACCCCGTATATTAATGCATTTTTGGAATCGCTCTATCTGTTTTCGGGTTAAAACTCAATTGTGCTAAATATGGTCCAAAACCAGGACGGGGCAAAATCTGATTTTTATTGAAAAATAAAAAATCATCGATTTTTAAAAAAAATCACCATTTATTTGATTTTTTAAATCTGAATATAAAATTTTAACATTTTGATTCTTTGAAATTATTGGTGATTATTTTGATGTATAAGTCTAAAAATTTTAAAAGGATTTGCGGCTCAAAATTTTGTGACAACGCATTTGTCGCGCATCTTGCAAGATAATTCTTGTCGCGATTTGTTTTCCTTCTGTCCTATACACTCGCTATACAGTGCTGAGTGAGGCACGAACGCGTTTTTTGTGCCTTTTGCAAGAATATTCCTGTCGAGGCTTGTTTTTCTTCTCAACCTATAAACTGACGTTGCCCAACAATTTCACGCATTTCGCTAGTTGTACACTCGGATATTGGAAACAGATTAGGTATAGAAAAAGGAGGAAAACTCGTGTTTTTGTTTGAATTATATAACGAAAATGAATAGACTGAAAATATACAGTGATAAAATTTAGTTTTTGCTGGAAATGTTGTCCATTACATTCTTAACACTTCAAATGTCCGTTTAAAGGCGACTTGTGGTTGCTTTTTCAATCTCATAGGGATCCAGATCTTCAATACTCCGTTCTATTCGCCGTCGCAGTTCTTCTTTGGTAGGTACTGGAGTACTGTACACCATTTTTTCCAAAACACCCTATGAAAAGAAGTCAACTGGCGTGAGATCGGGTGATCTCTGTGGCCCTAAACGCCTAAACCGACGATCGTCAGAGTTCGTCAAGTTTCATGGGAACTTCCTGGGTGCAATGATCTGGCGCTCCGTCCGATTGAAACCACGAATACGTATATTCCAGAAAAGACAAATTTTCGTTAAAATCGGTTACAACCGTCCTCAATATTTGGAAATATCTCTCTGCATTCAGTGTGTCTTCATAAATAAATGAAAACCAATTTTTTTCACATAAGTATTATGATCAGCCCAAAAATGTTTATTCCTTCTATTGAAAATACCCATCCCTCGTAAATTTTGATTCGTCGCTCTGAATCATTTTCGACAAAAGTTCCCGATCTTCCTGTGTATGAATCAAAGGGGATTCACGAGGGGTTAACCATATGGGAATTCCGGTGTACAATTGATAGGAATTCCGAGAATTTTCTAAAGAAACTATAGGGATTATCATCAGGTAACTTCAATTTGTTCGCGCAATATTAAAAAAGAATTTGGTAAAATTTCAATATTCATATAAAATCATAATTCAAAAACAAAACACCGGTGTGAAGTATTCCACTCCCACTGGACGAAGAAAGTTAGGACCTTTGTTTTGAAAGAGTTTGTGGTGAATTTCCAATTTGAAATCCATTTTGTTAGCGACAAATAAGCCTGATGACACAATCTTCATGATCTGATAGACATCTGATATGTCCCTGGAGGGTGTGTTGGGGAAGTTTTTGCAAATGATTCGATAACTTCTTTCAGTGAAATAGTTCCTCATTCTGATTCAAATATATAAATAAGGCATGTGAAACAACAACCCAAAAATACTTTGTTTTATAGTTTGTGCAGCCTCGAGAGTGGTGTGGATGGCGGTAGTTTTTTCAAATAATCCCGTAACTTCTCTCAATGGAATATATTCGAATAAATGAAAGAGGCATGTGAAATAACCCTAAAAACTTCGTTTTGTATTTTGTGCGTCCTGAAGAGGGGTGTGGTGGGGGCTAGTTTTTTCAAATAATCCGATAACTTATTCCGATGGAATAGTACCTCATTCTGATTCGAAAATATAAATTTGGCATGTGAATCAACCTAGAAACACTTTTTTCCATAGTTTGTGCGGCCTCGAGAGGGCTGCTAAGGGGGGTAGTTTTCTCAAATAATTCAATAACTTCTTTCAATGGAATAGTACCTCATTCTGATTCGAATATATGAATAAGGCTTGTGAAACAACCCAAAAAAAACTTCGTGTCGTAGTTTCTGAGGCCTCGAGAGAGGTGTGGTTGGGGGTAGTTTTTTTTCAAATTATTCGATAACTTCTTTCAGTGGAAAAGTACCTCATTCTGATTCGAATATATATTGATTGGGCATGTGAAACAACCCAAAAAAACTTTCTGTCGTAGTTTGTCTGTTTGTTTTCGGGATCAACCTCTGCGACTGCCATCATTTTCCTCAATATTTCAAAAATTACAGGTCTTGAAATTTCACTCTGTAAGATGAAGGGACGCCCTTGATTGTGGAAGAGAGACTAGATCGTAATTGGCAGACAAAACACAGCTTGTCTACATAGTTGCCAGTGGTTACCAAAATTGAAATAAGACGATTATACCTGGCGTTATATGTTTTATATAGTCAATGACTGCAGCGAGGACTGCAGTCTTTGCTTGATTTCTGGAGTTATTTTGCAGGTTCATCATGTTTTTTGGACGGTTTTATATAATTTATCTGTTTGTAATAAAAACATGATCGGAAAGACGGTTCAGAGTCAACTGTCCAATTTGATTTTATACACAGTGATGAAACATATTTTTTTTTTTGCTGTAGGTAATGTTGGAGGCTTATCAATGATTTTTGATATTATGGAATATTGGTTTTGTACGTTTCCGGGAAAGTTTATTTTCGCTTTATAAGTGATTACAAAAACGTTTAAAAAGGATTCCTCCCACAGAGTGAGTATTCTGTAATCTTTAGCACAAATAGGCAGTCGAAAATAATAGAACTCACTCAATAGACGGGGTTTTTTATAAAGAATACCTTTTTTTTTTGGAAAATTGTATTTTTTCGATACTTTTTTATTCTAACTGATTCAGAACCAGAATCGCTGAGGAAAAAATCTCAAATGATGCTAATAAAACAAACCTGAGTGGAATCAGACGACCAGTTCCCTTCATTTTCCGACTGTAACGTTGCATTATATAGATGATTTATTTTGTTTCCGATATAATAAATATCAGCCTCAATGAAAATGTGACAAATTTCGACATGTATAATACGATATTATTCAGATTATGTCATAATGATGACATGGTCTACTTGAAAGTCTTAAGTTTATGTTCCACTCAGAAATCCCAAAAAAAACTTTTGTGTGAATGTTCCGAAATATATCTGTCATATTTCGTCGGGTTTTCTCGTAATTTCCCCAGAATTCCCAGTATTTCGGTCGAATTGACATATTTTTTCTGTAGGAATTCCGTGGAATTCCGATTTACGGAAATTCCAGTGTTCACATTCTCTCTCAGTGGTCAACCCCCTCGGGGATTCACAAACATGCACTCTACGTTCGAGGTGTTCTGCTTTTAGAGCTTGAACTTTGGTAAATTTATACGGATGTATTCCGTAATTTTCCCTAATTCGTTGTACTGAAGCATGTGATACACCTAAATCTTTTTCTGCACTGCGAATGGAATCTTCTGGATATGCATAAAAATATGCCAAAACGTCAACAGTATTGTCCTCATTTGAAATAGGTAACAGGTTTCGGTAGAGTTGAAGGCGCTTTCAACATTGAGCTATAGGTAAGGAAATTATTTCGTAATCTCACAAACTTCGTCTCGTTCATTGGTGTTAATTCAGGATCCATTTGGTTGAATTTTCTACAAGTTCTGGCAATGATTTGATCACACTGTCCGTGTATAATAAATAATTTCATAAGAACTCCGTTTGAATAATCAATGTTTGCATTCATTTCTGGCGATATTTTGAAACACCGTCAATAACCATCTATCAATTATTTATAAAGTCACCAAACTGCCATAAGCTTGATATTTCCACTGTAACCTATAATCGAATTCCTCAAAAATTATTCTTTGTACAACTGTCATTGAAAATCTCTCTAATAGAGATTCTTCAATCAGAACACCTACCAAAAAATCATTTAGAAAAGTTCAAACATGCAGTTTGTGCCATTGGTAATATTAAATCCCGGTGAATTTACTGACGATGACGAAGAAGTAATCAGTCGAGTAATCAGTTCAACAGTAGAAACTCCTTCATGACTAACCAATAATCATGTTTAAAATAACGCGAGTTGGCGTATGTAGTTGGAACATATGCCTTGTAATCCGAAGATCCTGTGTTCAAATCCCATGGATCCTATAATAATTTTTTATTATCAGCAGTAACGTTATACAAGAAAATTTGTATGATACATTTGTTAAAAGTGATTTTATTTTGCTCGTGAGTTTGCTCCACTTGCTGACGCTCGTTTTGCAATAATCCCCACTCCCAAAATGAAATGCCACTTTCAACAGTTGTAGGCGAGGGGTTGACCACTGAGGAAAAATGTGTACACTGGAATTCCCGTAAACCGGAATTCCCTCGGAATTCCCCGGAATTCCTCGGAATACCCCGGAATTCCTAGGAATTCCTACCAAAAAAATGTCAATTTAAAGAAATATCGATAACATTTTAAAACTAAATGACGGAAATACTGGGAATTCCGGGGAATTCCAGGGGAATTCCGAGGAAACCCGACAAAATATGAAAGATACATTTCGGAGCTTTCGCACAAACGTTTTTTTTTTGAGATTTCTGAGTGGAACATAAACTTCATACTTTTAAGTAGACCATGTCATGATTATTTATTTATCTATTTATTTGATGAAACATACAGACTTACTAATTACATGTTCCATAGAAAACATATTACTCAATATCAATCAGTGAAGTGGCAACAGTTTATGACCCTTTGAATATTTGACAGACTTATTTATCTAACAGATTGAACAGATTCAGAACTGCAGGTGACCGGGTTACCAAGAGAGCAATACTGGTGAGTTTTGTTGAGGAGTGATACTGACGGGTACGGGCTAGATGTCAGATTCTTGTTAAGTTGAATGACTCTATGACTTCTTGTTTGAATCCTCGGAGTTCTTGATTGAAAATTCCATGATTTGTTGGTGTGTGTGAGTTATTGTAATATCTACAAATTCTATTGACGGGGCCATTTCCTCCCGTATGAAAAGTTAATTGTCTTGGGCGTATACCCACTGGGGGGACATAAAATGTAACTTTTTCAAGCATATAGCTACTGTCAACATAATTATTCAATAATTTGAATAGAAACATTACACTATTAATCGTTCTTCTGTTTTGTAATTTTGTTATTATGAATTAATTTCTTATAGGGTCATATGATTCATATTCTGGATTAATTCTATGTTTTTTGAAGTAGAGATATTTCAAAAATTTGTTCTGAATAGATTCTAGGCTTTTATGAAGATATTGCTGCACGGGATTCCAGACAATGCTTGCAAATTCCAGTCTACTACGCACTAGCGTGAAATATAAATATTTTATACTTTCTATATTAGTAAAACCAGTTGTGAATCTTCTCACATATGCCAATGCAGCATTCGCTTTTCTAATTATGGCTTCTATGTGTTGGTTGAATTTAAGATCAGTCTGGAATGTAACACCCAAGTCACAGGTACTACTTACTCTTTCTAAGGGAATGTTTTGCATGATATAGATGAATTTGTGTGCATTTTTGGACCTACTAGAAGTCATTATTTTACATTTTGATTGGTTAAAGAGTAGTTTATTTTCATGTGACCATTTTGTAATATTATCTAAATCGTTTTGAAGCATTAAATAGTCGTTGACATTCTCAATTTTTCGAAATAGTTTGAAGTCATCAGCATATAGCAGACAATTGGAGTTTACTTCATCTGGTAAGTCGTTAATAAATAATGAAAATAATAATAGTCCTAAATTTGACCCTTGAGGTACTCCGGATCCTGCCTGAAATATTTGAGAGGATTCACTGTAGTACGAGACAAATTGGCAACGAAATTTCAGATATGATGTGAAGAATTTTGTGAGGTGTTCACTCAATCCATACCTTCTCAATTTGGCTATTAACAGATCATGGTTCACTTTGTCGAAGGCTTTGGCAAAGTCTGTGTAAATACAGTCTACTTGAACTCTATTCAATACATTTTCAGTTACCGTTTGGGTGAATGTTAACAAATTAGTTTCGATTGATCTTTTGCGACAAAAACCATGCTGGTGTATGGTGATTTGATTTTCAACAAACTTGTATAATTTTTCATGAATAATATATTCAAAGAGTTTTGCTACACAATTCAGTACTGCTATGGGACGATAGTTTATTGTTATTTGCTTATCACCGTTTTTGTGTATTGGTGTAATCTTAGATAATTTGAATTTTTCAGGAAAGATGCCTTCTTTTAATGATTTATTGAAAATTTTCAGTAATGGATTTAGTAGCGAATCTTTGCATGCCTTAAATATATAGCATGGAATACCGTCTGGACCAGCAGATCTTTTCGGTTTTAGCTTTTGGAATGCTTTTACTAAGTCATCAACGTTTACATTTTCCCAGTGAATGTTTTGCATGTAGTTGAAAGTTATAGTTGATGATAAATCGTTGACTATTTTGGGGTCATATGTTGAGTCATTTTCATAAATAGAGGAAAAGTAGTCTGCGAATTCATTAGCTATTATATTTGGATCGGTTACTTCCCTATTTGAAATTTTGAAGCTATCCGGAATGGAATTACTATTCTTCATGCTCCTGACATAGTTAGTTTTTATGTTATTCTGAATATCATCGAGGTACTTTTTGTGTTCAATTTTGATTTTCTGTTTTATTTGTGCTCTTAGTCTTTTGTAGTTTGTTAGGTTGTAGTTTGACAGATGTTTCCTTCGTCTAAAGAATTCTTTTTTTGTTTTAGATCAGTTTTTATGTCATTTGTAAACCAAGCCGGAAATTTGCGTTTCATTCCTGTATTGCTGTATTTGGGTACACAAATATCTAGTATATTATAAATCGTTTGATAAAAGAACTCAACACTCTCGTTAACGTCCTGAATATGATCGAGTCCCGACCAATCGGTATCTCGTAAGAGTTCGTAAAGTAGGAGAAAATTAGCATTTTTGAAATTATATTTATTATAAATTTTTTGTTCCATTCGGTATGTTCGATTTTTGTAGTGTGCATTCTATTAAAAGTGCTGGATGTTTATTATCTTTCTTAATAAGAGGCATTGAATCTTCTTGGATGTATAAAGGAATATTACTGAATATTAAGTCTAATGTTTTGCCATCCTCATTCAATATATTGTTGAATGATGTTAAGTTATTTGTATCTACAATTGACTGAATACTGTTTTCTATTCTATTCTGTAGGTTGAATTTATAGAAGCTATCTGAGATATTTGGTATATTGAAATCTCCAGCCACCAACAAACCCGTATTATGATCGATTACCTGTTCAATAAACTCGAAAACTTTTGAATATTCTTCATATACATTATACTTGGAGGAAGGTGGAATATACGTACTATTTAATATTATTGTGCTTCCGTGAATTTTAGTTTTTACGAATATTGTTTCCAAAGATGTTTGTACTTTGATAATTGAGGAAGTGAACTTGCTACTCACTGCGATTAGTACTCCTCCCCCTCTCAATTTACCAGTTTTTTGCGGATCTCTGTCCTTCCTGTATACTCTATAGTCATTTGTGAATAACCCCTCATTTCTGATATCATCCGTTAGCCATGTCTCTGTCAGCAAAATAATATCATGCATTTCCGTAATTAAATTTTGTCTGAATTCCGCTGTCTTGGTGCGCAGTCCCCTGCAGTTCTGATAATATACATTCACATTCTGAGAAATCATCTGAAATTATATAGATTAAAAATCTGATAATAATATATTAGAAAAATAGTAGCTTTTGTGACTTTGAATGCACAATTTGCTAATATGCTTATATGGGTAGTCTATCGAGTCCAGCTGCTCTGTATTATAATATGAGAAAAAGGAAACAAATATATACATATTGATAATAACGTTGCTTGTGATTCCATTTGTGTTAGAATTATTCGTTTTAATGAATGCAATCATTGTTCTGTTTACTATCAGAGAAATATTAGGTGTTTGAAGAAAAAAAGAAAGATCTCAATGAACATTATGCATAAAAACATATCTAGGTACATATTCGAAAAGATAAACAGGACCTTCGAAAAAGTTTACAGATCACTTCCACTTTTAATTTCCTTCTTGATTTGGTTGTGATAAATAAAAATTTTTCCTCCTAGAGTCCAAGCGTTATTGGGGTATTTTGTTCTTGCTGACTGAAAAAGTTCGTATTGCCGTCTTGAAAGATCTTCCTGGACCATTATTCCTGTATTCTTGAGTAATTTTTTGGACATGTATACTTCGTTTTTCTTCATTAGTGATAGAAATTTGACTATAATTGTTCTGTTTCTTCGTTTGTCTGGCTTTCCTACTCTGAATACATCATAGAGTTCATTGGTAGTACAAGTTACTTTCATGGTGGTGTTGATGATATTTAGGATAGCTTCAGTAACGTTCTCATTCTCCTTTTCTCCAATGCCGTTAATACGTAGTGCGTTTTTACGCTGGCAATTTTCAAATTTTTCAGTTATTTCGTTGGCTGTTCTTTCACTCATCTGGAGCTTTTTGTTGATATCCTTCATTTTTTGCTCCATATCGGCGATTTTTTGTGTGTAGATATCCAGTTTGGCCATAAGGTTTGATTCAATAGTTGATATTAGTTTCTTACAGACTTTTTCTATGAGTTGTTCAATATAGTCTTCTGACAATTGAAAACCATGAGAACTAATATTTTCAGTGGTGGAGGGTCCACCCCGTTGTGGTTTATCGGATGTCTTGCCCATTTGGTATGAGAATTAGGTTATAAGCACAAGCTGTGTTATAAGTTGGTGATCAGCTGGTTTTCACTAAATGAGTTATCTTGCTGTTACCGAATATTTTCCCTTTATATGTCCCTACTTGGGTAACTTCTGGAACCACTTTTCTATTTTTTCACTAGTTTACTTTCGTCAAAAACAACTACGTAGCTGGAGCTCTCTGAATAGCGACTCAACTCGACATATGCGACGTTGCCGAATTATGACCCAATCTGAATAATATCGGATTTTATATATCAAAACTTTTCACATTTTCATTGAGGCTGGTATTCATTATATCGGCAACAAAATAAATCATCTACATAATGCAAGTCACGATCGTAAAATAAAGGGAACGGATCGTCTGATTCCACTCAGGTTTGTTTTATTAGCATCATTGTTCCTGGGATTTTTCCTTATAGAATCAAGTTCTGAATCCGTTAGAATAAATAAGTATCGAAAAAATACAATTTGTCATTGAAAAAAATACGGTACTTTATGGTCTATTGAGTAAGTTCTATTATTTTCAACCGCTAAATGATCACGGGATACTCAATATGTGGAGAAAATCCTTTTTATACGTTTTTGTCATCGCTTATATAGCGAAAATAAACTGTTTCCTAAACACGTATATTCCATAATATAAAAAATTATTGATAATCCTGCAACATTACCTACTAGGAACATAAAAAAATATTTTTCACTGGTGTGTTCACCCTGTAAAAATTCGAATGAGAACAGTTGACACTGTACCACAATATATCTGATCATCTTTTTATGACAAACCGATGAATTGTATAAAACTGTCCAAATAACATATTGGAGCTGCAAAGAAATTTCAGAAATCATACAAAGACTGCAGTCATTGACTATATAACTCAGAATGTATAACGCGAGCTATTACCGTCTTATTTCAATTTCGGTAACCGCTGGCAACAATATGACAACCTGTGTTTTGTCTGCCAATTATGATCTAGTCTCTCTTCCACAATCAAGGGTGTCCCTTCTTCTTGTAGAGTGAAATTTCAAGACACGTCATTTTTGAAATATTGAGGAAAATAATGGCAGTCGCAGAGGTTGACCCCAAAAACAAACACACAAACTACGACACAAAGTTTTTTTGGGTTTTTCCACATGCCCAATTCATATATGTATATTCGAATCAGAAGAGGTTCTATTCCATTGAAAGAAGTTATCGGATTATTCGAAAAAACTACCCCCAATCACACCCCTCTCCAGGCCGCACAACCTATAAAACAAAGTTTTTTGGGTTGTTTCACATGCCTTATTTATATATTCGAATCAGAATGAGGTACTATTTCACTGAAAGAAGTTATTGACTTCCAGGGACATATTAGATTATGTCTATCAGATCGTAAAGATTGTTGTCATCAGGCTTATTTTTCGCTAACAAAATGTATTTCAAATTGGAAATTCGCCACAAACTCTTTCAAAACAAAGGTGCTTACTTTCTTCGTCCAGTGGAAGTGGATTACTTCACAACGGTGTTTTGTTTTCGAATTATGATTTTAGGTATATAAATATTGAAATTTTACTGTATGCTTTTTTTTTATTGCGCGAATAAATTGAAGTTATCTTATAATAATTCCTATAGTTTCTTTATAAATTTTTCGGAATTCCCCGGAATTCCCCGGACTTCCCCGGACTTCCCTCGGAATTCCCCGGAATACCCCAGAATTCCCTCGGAATTCCCCGGATTTCCCTCGGAATTCCCCGGATTTCCCTCGGAATTCCCCGGAATCCCCATCAATTGTACACCGGAATTCCCATGTGGTCAACCCCTCGCTTGTAGGTTAAACATGAATAACACATCAACGGCTTTATTATGAAAACTTGGAGATTTAGGCATAGGGATATGATATATCATCTTGAAGCATTTTTCACCATCTCTCAATTTATCGAGTGATATACAGGGGGTTTCATTTGAAAAAGTGAACTCTTGACCACTTTTATGCACAATGGATAAAACAGTAATTTCAGCACGTCCTGTATGATATGGAGTCGATTTCTTGGTCTTATTTGAATATTTCAAGTTTGTCCAAACTATAATCGAAATATCAACTTTTCATGAATTGAGAGTACTGATGTACTTAAGTTCAATAATTAAGGCTATGTTTCGGACCATATACACAATTTATTTTTTTACAAATAGTATAGGTAGAGGAGATTATCAACAAAAAAGTATTAACATAAAAGAGCAATTCCAAAAATGTATTAATATGTGTTCCGTTTAAAAAAATGAAGTTGCTAGAACTTTTTGATGGAAGCGGCAACGCTGCAGGGCTGAAAATATTTTAGATCGATGGAACAGGTAAGAAAATGTGAGAGAAGATAAATCATGCGTTGTGTTTTCCAAAAACGTCTAACCTACCATCCACCGTGAGTCACGGTGTATACAATGTGTATACCGAGGGGGAAACAACTACCTAAAATATCTACACCATACCTAATTATTTGGCAATGAAGACGGAATGAAAGAAATGAAGGCATATTTGAGGTTATGAACATATTTTACAAATATTTTGAACATTGAAGACATAATGAAAAATAATAAAGGATTATTCAAATTAATGAACATAGTTGAACGATATTTTCAAATATTAGACATGTACCCAAGTGGTGGAAGTAATGAGAAAATATTTGAAGTAATGAACATATTGCAAATGAATTTCAATATTGGCATCGTACTGAAAATTCATTCATTTCATATTTTATTTTATGCTAAAAAATTTTAAAATCATAAGATACTCGAAGTATATATTTGAGTTATCTAAGGCATATTCAGGATATTCAAAGTGAAGCCACAGCATTGACGTATTATTTCCAACTAATATATGCCCTTATATATTATTGAATTTGCTAGAAGTTTTTCAATCATTCAGTTAACATTATTGGTCGAGTTATTGATATTCCACACTGTTTACTACAGAAGATCTCAGAATAAAATCGAGAATAGAACGCTAAGTGAAGTCTTCCTGAGAGTACTACATATTTCTCGCAAAACACGATCATGAGAATGATCATCCTTTACGTTAGTTAAATAATAAAATATTTTGCAACGATCATGTAATGATGGTTATTAATACACGAGCATTAATCGGGATATGACGAGCCGAAGGCCAGTTTCGTATGGTTTGTGCAAATACACCTGATAAATAATGGAGAACTATGAATATTATTTTTGTATTGTGGCTCCCACCAATCTGGAAGCGGAAGGAATATTATCATTCATTATATTATTGCTAGTCTCAATAAGATTCAATATTGTATTATGGAAATGCCGATTTCATTCCAAACCGAATTTCAAATGTAGCCTTCCTCCACATAATTGGATTTCCAATTGATTGAAAATCTGTATAGTAAAGAAAAATTTATATCATAATGAGATCATTATGATAGAGATGTTTCATGGACACACAGGTTTCTGATCCTGGATGTCATCAAAAAATGGATTATGGGCATATATAAGTATATTATTATAGTATGGGTGTATTATGTTACAAGTAAAAAATTGAAGAAATGGAAATGCTACAAAAATATGTGTAGATTATTCGTTTCGTCAATGAATAAAAAAACAATAGCTTCGTTACAAAATAATTCCCTTTCAAAATGACATTCATTAAAAACTATTTAATCCAAGCATTCGTAAATTACAATTCACTGAAGAAATTTATTGGAAATAAATGAGTGATTTTTTCTTCTGGAAAAATCGTTTTTTTTGTAACTACAGAAACAGTTACATCAGTAACTCTCATCTGGTAGAACAACATATGAAAATAAAAAAGTCACATCATGACATCAAAAAACATTGAAAATTAAGGCGGCACCCCGATTAAAATATTTTGTTTCATGAATTTTTCTATATTACTCCAAAAAGACAATCGTCTACAGCAATTGTATAGGTATGTAGTGTCAACTTATATTATATACCCTGAGTCCGCTCAGTATGAATAAGTAGCACTTTCAATCGGGCGATTTTTTGATGTTCAGTTCTTTGTATTAAGCCTAAAAATTACTTCACCCTGAATTCCACAATATATTTGTTTTATTTTCCGTTCCAAAATATATTTGGATTCGAGCAATTGATCGTGAATATCTGGTAGAAAATGATATTGAATGAAATAATGATAATACTGCATTTCCCTTGACAAAAAAAAGTATTGGTCATCACTTCATCTGAGGAAATAATAAATGAACAGGTGGCACTGATGATTTTGAAAGGTGCTCCAAACCAGCTGAAGCCGACACTGGAAGAATTTAGTACTATATTTCCACCTTGACGAAATTCAAAGTGAATCAAAAGACTGGATAAACATTATGTCCTTCGTTTCTGTAATATCCAAGCCTCAATGTTCAACAAAACATTCTTCTTCAATCCTGTAACACCAGAGGAAGTTGAGGAAGTTATAAAAAATCTTAAAACGAAGCATAGTACGGGCATTGATAATATATCAGTGAGAATCTTGAAAACATGTGTAAAATCTCTATCGAGTCACTTGAGTCATCTTATAAATCTATCAATTATCGAAGGCAAGTTTCCTACGTCACTAAAACTGGCTAAAGTAATTCCAATTCATAAAAAAAATGATCCTGAAAATCTCTGCAATTATCGACCGGTGTCATTGCTAAGTGTTATCTCTAAAATATTTGAGAGGATTGTTTGCGGCAGGATGACAGATTTTCTAAATATCAACAAGCTTATAGCAAATCACCAACATGGATTCAGAGCCGACAGATCAACACAAACTGCTGCATGCAATTTTCTCGAATATGTATACAGTGAACTGGACGGCGGAGGACATGTGGCAGGACTGTTTTTTGACCTGTCACGTGCCTTCGATAGTTTAGACATACATTTTATTGAAAATAAATTGTATAATGTTGGATTCAGAGGAATTTTTTTGGAGTGGATTGTAGATTTTCTCACAGACAGAAAGATTATAGTCAAAGTAAAAGATGCCATTTCCAACTCACATACTATGAATATAGGAGTTCCGCAGGGATCTGTGCTGGGACCGCTAATATTCCTACTTTTTATAAATGACCTACCAGTCCATCTGAAATCTCAACTTTTAACGATATATGCGGATGACACATCACTAGCGGTCTCGGCGCAGACTTCTGAGGAACTCATATCATCCATTGCAGACACTGTAAATTCTTTCGTGAGCTGGTGCAAAGGTAACGGTCTGATGGTAAATGTTGATAAAACAGAATGTGTATATTTTCATGCACATAATAGTATCTCTAACTCATCTTCTATAACATGTCGAGTTGAAAATAACATAATTGAATCAACTACAACTACAAAGTTCCTAGGCTTGAATATAGATTCCAATCTCAGGTGGACAGAGCAAGTTCACGAAGTCAACATAAAACTGAATAAGGCTTTTTATGCAATTTCAAGAATTAAAGACTGCATACCCACCAGTGCAGTTATAAATGTCTACTACAGTTTAGTATACTCGCACTTATGCTATAATGTAATATTATGGGGAAATTCCGTAGATGCCAGTAAAATATTCGTTACACAAAAAAAAATCATACGAAAAATGTTCGGCCTAGACTTCAAAGAAACTTGTAAGCCCACATTTATCAAATACAAAATTATGCCTTTTTACTGCATATACATGTACCACTGCATTTTATATGTGAGGAAAGAAATCGAAAAATTTCAACTCAACTCATCGAATCATAATTATAATACCAGGAATTCTGATCATTTATGTGTTCCCAGACACAAAACTACTAAACTCGAAAATAGTTTTAGATATATGGGGATGAAGTGTTACAATAAACTTCCATCAACCATCAGAAGTATAGAATCCTTCACTATTTTCAAAAAAACAATAAAATGTTTGATGATGGATAAATGTTATTATAGTGTAAAAGAATACCTCCATGACAGCTTGTAAAAATTCCAGTGTTTTTATTGTATCGACTGTTTTTTGTTGTATAATATATGTTTCATTTTTATGTCATATTTATAAGACGATTTTAAACACGCTTCTTAGAGTAAGTGATCTGACTTGTCCTATACATTTTTTTGATGTCACAAAGGATAAATAAATATTTCTATTTCTATTTCTTATATGAAACCTACATTACGCTCTGCGTGTCTATACAATATATACAATGTATATACTATCTATGCTTTAACTTTCTCGAGTAGGCAATATCACTTTCTCTTTATTATATCATAATATATATGATGCAACGCACTTCATGTCAGGGGAGTAGTCTTTTCTGATAGGTCTAAGCCAGAAACCCACAGTGTAGCTAGTGGGGACTGACCTGAAAGAATTGTTCTAAAGATGATTTTATTATCATTTTTGGAATAGCTTCTCGCTTCATTTTTAATTTATGTAATTACATTATTAACACTCATTTTTCCTGTTTTAATCAATAGCATAGTGCTTAAGGAAATCGCGACAGTACTTATGTATTACAAATTCATCACATCAGCCTTAGAAAACCATTTCAGTTTATTGCCTGAAATTTCATGACAAAACATTATATCCAATTATCAGTAATTGAATGGGAAGTTTCGAAAATATTCTATCTCGTAATCTCTATTTTGGACTGGGTATAGATAATACTTGAAAACACAGTTTTATCATTATGAAAGCATTCTCCGTGCTGCCCACTTGTAAATTATATCCCTATTTCACACCGGCCCTATCTCCACACCGGCCCTATCTCCACACCGGCCCTATCTCCACACCGGCCCTATCTCCACATTGTTCACCTCATTAACACCTGAATCTGAACCAAACCATATATTTGTCAAATAGCATTCGCGCCTTGCTGACATAATTCCAGAGGCTGTTTTTTTTGTGAATTTTTGACATAAATACACTATTGTTCTTCCTTCAAAAAAAAACTGCATAGGTTAGAATATCCCAATATTCCTAATATTAAAGAGCATATTAAAAGATAAAACCTAGAGGTCAATTACCCCAACACCAAACCGATATTTTTGCACTCGACGCGCTTTTCGCTTACAAGGTTAGCATCTTCAGGAGAAGAAAATTGATACTAAATCTAGAGCTGGGGTTAGTTGTTTATATACCTAAAGTTTTTCGATCCGATATGGACCTCGTTTGTTACTGTTAATTATTCTAATTAATTTCTCGGTAATGAACTGACTACCTGCAAGTTCCGTCATCTGTTAGTATTGATTTCTGATTACTTTCTCAACAATAAATTGAAAAGCGGGCTGAAAGGGATAGGTCCCTTGTCACCATTCATGCTGTTTTTACATTTTGCTATTTCGAGACTCTCACATGCATCGAGTAGTCTTGTGTCATGCACATGCTTGATCAGTTTCAGATTGCTTTCACCAATTTTGTGGTCATTGTGTAGAGCGTGTTGGGCGACACTGGATTTTTCTACCCTTCCGTATTTTATATGTGCAAAATGCTCTTTGGAACGGGTTTTAATAGCTCGTCGGCTCTGGCCGATGTACTCATTGTTGCAATCTTGACAACTGATCTCGTAAATTCCCGACTTCTCCGAGTTTTCTAGTTTATATTTTGGGTTACCAAGAAGCTGCTGTAATTTGTAAGAAGTTTTATATGCAACTTTCATATTTACTTTGTCAAATATCTGTTGGAGTCCTCTAGTGTATTGAGGTTCATATGGGATTACTATAAACTTTTCGTTTCTCTCATCTTTTTTAAAAGTCGAAGATTTACGAAGTGTTTCCCTAAATTTACATTTTCTAATTATCTTATCAACTATCTCTGGGTTAAAACCGTTCACTTCAGCTACGTACCAAATCACTCTCCCAATCACTAGCCTTATTGAATAAAGGTTTGAAATACGGTATCAGATCTCCCCAGAATGATTAGGAAGAAGTAGTAGTACGAATTGAAATCTCGTTTCAGCATCTGCCGGAAACTTCGAAAGGTTTCGTTCGAGAAGCATGTAAGAAACAAATTTCCAAGAATATGACTGAAAAGTCACACATTTCTACGAAGAAAGATAAAGAAGATTACTTTGAATGAGTCGATAACTTGATTGAAGTTACCACGAAAGACACTGATCACACCGATTTTGAACAGGAGACTACAACTGTCAAACCCCACAGTCCCAAAGATTTATTGTTTACCAAAAATACACAAACCTGGAAAATCGATGCGACCAATAGTCTCAGCAATGAATTCGCCTTCGTATAATATTGCTAAATGGTTAACAAAAGAATTTGAAAATCTCTCCATCGGCCCAACTGACGCGAGTGTTGGGCCTGTTCATGGGCAGGTTTGAGAGGGATGCTAGGGAGGAACTCAGTTACTTCTCTAGAGTCTGGATTAGGTATGTTGACGACATATTAGCTGTGGTGGATACAAGGATTACCAAGATTGAAAATGTCCTTTCGGTACTAAACAGCGGATGTAATAGTAAAATTCACGTGCGAATTATAAAAAAAAACAAAAGTTGCCATTTTAAGATGTATTGGTTATAAGGATCGAACAGAATGAAATAGAATTTGACATTTACAGAAAAGACACGAACACCTTCAGATACATTCCAAATGACTCAAATCATTGTCCACGGTATAAAATGGCGGCACTGCAATTTCTTGTCCATAGGTTAATAACTTTTCCTTTGAAAAAATATAAGTACGACAATGAAAGGAGAGTGATTACGTTCGTAGCTGAAGAAAACGTTTTCAACCCAGAGATAGTTGATAAGATAATTAGAAAATGTAAATTTAGGGTAACACTTCGTAAATCTCAGACTTTTAAAAAAGATGAGAGAAACGAAAAGTTTATAGAATTCCCATATAAACCTCAATACATTAGAGGACTCCAACAGATATTTGACAAAGTAAATATGAAAGTTGCATATAAAACTTCTTACAAATTACAGCAGCTTCTTGGTAACCCAAAATATAAACTAGAAAACTCGGAGAAGTCGGGAATTTACGAGATCAGTTGTCAAGATTGCAAGAACAAGTACATCGGCCAGAGCCGACGAGCTATTAAAACCCGTTTCAAAGAGCATTTTGCACATATAAAATACGGAAGGGTAGAAAAATCCAGCGTCGCCCAACACGCTCTACACAATGACAACAAAATTGGTGAAAGCAATCTGAAACTGATCCAAGCATGTGCATGACACAAGACTACTCGATGCATGTGAGAGTCTCGAAATAGCAGAATGGTAAAAACAGCATGAATGGTGATATGGGACCTATCTATCCCTTTCAGTCCGCTTTTCAATTTATTATTGAGAAAGTAATCAGAAATCAATACTAACAGATGACGGAACTTGCAGGTAGTCAGTTCATTACCGAAAAATTGATTAGAATAATTAACAGTAACAAACGAAATCCATATCGGATCGAAAAACTTTAGGTATATAAACAACTAACCCCAGCTCTAGATTCAGTATCAATTTTCTTCTTCTGAAGATGCTTACCTTGTTATCAGTTTGGTGTTAGGGTAATTGATCTCTAGGAAAAGTTTCAGCTTTTACACCAAAGGTTCCAAAACTCATCGTTAAGCATGTTGAAAGGTTAATGAAGTAATGAATATATATTGATATTAAGGAAACATATAATTTTATAATGAAAAAAATATTTAGGCATTGAAAACTCTTGAAGAATGGATTTTGTATTTAAAGATAATGAAGAAAATTCGGAATATTGAAACTATTTAGAGCGTTATCAAAAACTCTGCGTGTACACTTAATGTTGTTTGCCCCCCCCCGTTCTATGTAGTGAAGTTATTTAAAAAATGATATCCTGCTATGTATCTCTCCTCTTTTCATGAGTGGAAAAGCCGATGCAATAACACCATTAGTTAATTCAATTTTGCAAAAAAGCATAGGTACTCGAAATGAAGTTCCTCTGTATCTCAATTTAGTAGGTATTTGAGTATTTGATGAATTCCATATTTTACTAATGGGGCCTTCTTCATTAAATATCCCTATTCGAATGCAATGAAGAAATCACTTTCAAAAGTGAAAAGTATATCTTGGGTTTTACCAAGTTGGCCACTCCAATCATAAAGTAACATTTAGATTTTCAATCTTTCTTATTTCTGTTGCGAATCTTGGCAAGGCTGCTTCAAAAATTCGTCTATAGCCATCCATCTTTCTACGTGATGAGTAGGGCGACCCTTTTCGATAAGCACGGAGATAAGGAAGACAAGTCTCGGCGTTCAAGCAAGCAATGGGAGGAAGGGATGAATGGTTCTCACATCGATAGTTTGAAAAATAAAAATTCTCATGTTAATATATTTTCACATATATAGATAATCGCGTACATATCTGGAAGGGCTAGTGGGCGCCAGACAGAATCATTTGAAGGAATGAAACGAAAATATTAGGCTATTAAACGAACATCAGAAAATTTGCATCACTTCTTCTTATTCTTCTCTGCTCAACTTGATTGGCTTATGCTTCCCCTTCGCCAGAGGGGAGTTTGAACACGCCCAAGTCCTAAATTCTCAGGAGCGTCTGAATCTAACAATGAAATCCAACGTTGCCAACTAGTCAAGGTTCAAATGGGATTAATTTAATTTATATCAAGGTTTTTTAAAGATAAAAACACCAACATTTGCTTTACAGGGATGCCTCAAACGTCGGATAGCACTGAGTATACAACATGTACCTACCCATATTTGAAGTTGAAATATTTGTGTTGGAATGGGATACGGGTAACGGTGTATCTTTAAATAATTCAAGAAATTATGATTGGAATATTTTCTTTTATTGAAAATTGAGTTTAGGAAGTATTTCTGAACACTATCAAAGATCAGGGATAACTTACAATACATTACAGTTTCACCATCGTCTACAGTACTGGAATTTGTACCTAGTTTTATGACATCGGAATTTTGAGTACAATAATCTATACTTCTCAGAAATATTAAGTTATGCTATCTACAAGGGTAGCACTGTCTCAACAGATATTAATTCAGAAATAAGACATACTTGAAGTAATTAAATATTATACCTCAAAGAGAGGGATTTTTGCAGACGAACTTTATATTTCAACAATTTGGATGCTAATCTGACAAAAAATCATGACCGAACATTAGCAAACATAAAATAGTATCAATTTTCTTCTCCTGATGCTAACCTTCTTAGCGTAACCCGCGTCGAGTGCTAAAATATCAGATTTGTTGTTAGGGTAATAATTGATCTTTAGGAAAAGTTTCAATTGGAAAACATTCTTCAGTTCATCATTGATTTTGACCCCGTTTTTCGCTCCCTTAAGGGTGGAATTTCGGAAAACCCTTTCTCATCGGATGTCCAGTCATACGAAGAACACACCCTCCAAGTTCAGATCCCTACAATCAGCGGTTTATCCAGTGCGTTGATCCGTCAGTTAGTTATTCAGGACAAAGCATTTTATATGCAAAGATAAACAAAAAAATCTTGGCGGTGATTCAAATATGAAAGTTATATAGTACCACGGACTTTTTGTATAACTAATTAAGACCAACATTTCTTGTAAGCATTCTGTTCGTCGATAGTCTATACCGAGGTCTGTTGACTCAGCGCCTTCTCATAAAGTATCACATCTCGCCCGCTTTTTTCCAACTTGATTCACATATACTATCAATTCTTACTGAATTTTTCTCAATCATAATGATATTTAGCATATATCAATCCTGAATAGTGTAGCTTTCTGTTAGTGAAACAATTTCCATGATCGGATCAGTATTTCTCGAGATTACTCTCTACAAACAAATGAACAAACCTTATAATACATGCATTGCCTTTACTTTGACTAGGTATACTTGGCAACATTTATGATCCATGCGCTCCTCGATTTCTCTTCAATCCATAGAACGAAAATTATTAGAGTTATTTCAATTCCTCGCCGGGCCACCGTGCTGGGTAATCGCACGTTAAAAGGTAAGGCCTCGTTGATCCATTGCTCGCACAAGTTTCGACTTCTGAGGGTTGACGTTCGTCAGCTGGTTAACGAAAACGAACAACAGTTATGTTTTCAGATTATTATAAATTTGCTTTCCATGTAACATGTACATTGTGATATAAAGGAATACATTTTATGTTGAGAAATGACAAACAAATAATAATAGAATCTGAAAATAGTAATGCAAGGACGTATGAGGAGTGAAATCGTAAAAAAAGGAATACAGATTTGTTACTATTTCCAATCCTTTTAACTACCAAGATTTCGAAACAAAACATCACATGCAAGTCACTTGTCACGGCCTTATTCAAATAAGAATAATTGAAGATGTTTTCGATTCAACTGATTTTAATATTTCCAAACCTACCTGGGTTAAGGTTAAGAAGATAATTCTCAGAAAACGAATTAAACATGAGACTCTATAGAAAAACATAGTTGCAGATACGTAGAATTTGATAAATAACACTAGAAATAATAATTTTATATTGATAAACATCGAAAATCATAAAAATTCGTTGTATACAGAATAGGGTCAATGTACTCATTCATTGTATTGTCAGTCTAATCTAGATAAGATTTGGAATGAAAAAATATGTCAAGAAATGTTTAATTTTATGGGAATAGTAAACATATGTCCATAGTAATTTGAAAAATGAATGAGGTCGATCGGTAAAGAATTGAGTGAGGTAGCACGCGAATTGTTTGCTCTGATAATAATTCAAATGCCTGTGTGGTGAGGAGTTTATCTCCTTGAAAAAGTCACGAACTCCCTGAACAAGAAACGAAATGTACCTAGGTACTTGCTGCACACCCCAGCCTTTTGGGGAAGTTTTTTGGTGCGTAGAACAGGAAATCAAAATAAATCAAAATGCGTGAGAAGGAAATACCCGCTTGCTTTTTCACTCGAATAAAGGAATCTAGAACCACAGGTGTTCACCTGTCAGATGCCATTCACAATATTATTTCTTAGCTTTTAGTACATCAGCTTCATCATTATGTTTTTTTCGAAAAACCGTTTGAACTAATTTTTTTCAACTACCTAATTCATTTACAAGTTTTCAGTTCCTGATTATGTTACTTGATACCTGTACATATAGGGTGTAACAAAAGTGCGTTGAAATTTTCAAGAGGCTTATTCTGATAAAATTTCAAGATATAATGTCTACACCTATTATAGTGTTGAATTTTTTTTTGTTCACTTTTCAAAAATAGCAATAAGTCATTGGTACGTAATTCGATGCAAGTTTTTTTCAACTAGAAGAATCATAATTTAGTATAAATTTTAATATAACATCTAGAGAGTGCAGTGTACCCTGTCATTAATCATTTCAAATTGCTCTAACTTTTCTGACAGTAACCTTTTGGTACTTTTCATGGGGATACTCAATTCCCACACCTTCTCCAATTATAAAAGGTACCTACACTGAAAAATTTACAATTTTCTATATCGATGGATATTACTTAGCTTCTACTCAACAGAACATTACGCAAATTACCTATGTATCTCGTCAAAATAAACAACTTTTTCCTATAAAATCTGTATAAAGGATAATGAACTTCCTCAAAATATGGTTTCTTTTTTTAATGAGTTCCATGCGAGGGGTAATTCGCCGAGGCAATTTGGTGTACAAATGAGAGGAAGTGCGAGGCATTGTCGAGGCAGTGCGGAGCAATGCGAGGCAGTGCAAAGCTTTGCAAGACAATCCCATCACAAATTTTCAAATACAAGTCACCTATATCGGCTCGTCATACTCATTTTCCACTTCCTGATTTGTACAGCTTATCCAATCCATCTTGGCACAAACTCAGATACTTTTCCAGTGCACACTTGTAGTGTAGACCATGACGAAAGAAAAAACACCTTCTAGGAATAAATTTCAACACAGTGAACACATATAATAGGAGTTCTTTTATCTTACCATACTCCACAGAGATTGCTAGGCATATACGTTGAAAGTTCTGTGCCAAGTTGGATTGGATAAGCTGTATATATAGTCAACTTCGTTATTATAGGAGTAATCTTTTCAAATCACAGATACCCACCTCGATTATTTACATTATGTCATAAAGTTTTTTTAATAAATTCAGTCAAGGTCGGCCGAGACACTTCTAACGTCAAGGAATTGTATATAACAAAGTATAATGGTGCCCGCGCAACTGGAACACGGCTTAATTCACCAAGTTACCTGGGTTCGATACATTTTTTTTCAATGAAATTTTCCCGACCCAAAAATTCACCGAAAATAATGATCTGTGCCATCACTGATAGGTTATTAGGATTGGTCATCCAGATTAAATAAATAAAGATCAATAGAGTGTTATTGTGATGAATTTCAAGAATCCACTAGTAAACTTCTGCGCGCGCAGCATGATTGCGCGGGCATCATGACTGCGCGCGTTCTATTATCATTGGCACTGGCACAGTTCACAGCTAAAGAATCAGTTCCGCCACTCGCCGCCATCTTGTACAACAAGATAGAATAAACTTGTGGGAAATTATTCAAGTTGCGCATAAGATTTGCTAATAAACTGACATTGTTGTCGAATGTATCAAAAGTATTAAGTATTCAGAAAAAAAAAACACTTTTGTGGTATTTGACATTTTACCATGGAAAACTGTCAAATTTTGTAGAAGTAAACACAACTCGTTATAATTCATTTCGCCATTGTGATTCATTTGTGTCGTTCGTAGATGTTTTCAATTATTTGAGTGTTGTTCCTTCATTATTGACGTTATATAATGAATACAATTATGTCTATTGGTGTTCATTACTGTGGCGTGTGCAAAAGGAATTCTAAACGCGACAAAAACCTCAGTTTTTTTTCGTTTTCCAAAGGATGAAGAACGGTAAAATTGAAGTCAATTAACAACTCTTCTAGGTACCCACTCAAAAAAGTGTATTTTCAGGTTTGCAGAATGGAAAGGGAATTTTCAACTGGAGAAAATTATTAGTGCTCAGTAATACTACGATCATTTCAGAGTTTGTAATTTACATTTTGAGGAGAAGAGTAGTTTCAGATTTTTTTTTATTACTTCTAGGGCCAGTTTTACACACTCTGGTGATATGTGGTTCAAGTGAACCGAGGTCAATTGTCAGGCAACAAACGATTCTATTTGCTAATGCTTAGCAACTGAACTCGGTTCACTTGAATCACAGTTGGAGTATGTAAAAGTGGCCCTAAGGTATGCAAATATTGCAAATGAGATTTCATTGCTTCCCCAAGATATAATCCCATATCGCAAATGGCTTTCAATTAAAGCATAGAACAGAGTTCTGAGTTGACGTACTGATAAGTATTGAAGTTTTCTGAATCTGTACACAATTAATCTTAGTTTTTTTACTTAAAAACGTATATGATGGTTCCATTTCAGATGATGACTCATGATTATACCAAGATATTTGATTTCAAAATGGATAAGGCTTTCACGGCCCATCAGCTTTTCAGTATCACTACTTTTGTTCGTTTTTTGTAATTTCTTCAAACCCCAACAAAAGTAATGATATTTGATTTCATTTTTAGTTAGTATAGTCGCCGTATAGAATTCATTTTACGATGTGCATCTAGATTTGGATTTTACCTCGGATTTTACCAGATCTTTCATCAGGACTCTAAATAGTTTTCATTTAAGATTCAAACATTAGAAAAATTCATCTTCCACTATGTTTTAAAGACTTGATACAAATATGTGAATGCAATATTGATTAACTTTTCACTTAGATGAATTGTGTCACCGAGAATTTCTATCATCCGACCGCAAAAGCTTCTGGATATTTATTTTCAATACGACAAAATATTGATCACAAAACTTGACCGCTATCTTTAATTAAACGAAAAAACCTCGGAAAAAACAAAGGTAACCCTTCAAAGTCCTTCTTTGAATATATTATTAACTTGAAAAACAATCTACATAACATCCACCGTTTAGGGACCTATTGTTTAGTTCAGCAGTATATACATTTTCGTTTCCATGGCAAATTAAAAATCAAGGAGTCTATGAAAGTTTTTTTTTATCACAATAGAAGTTCGCTGAATAGAAGTTCTAAACTATTCATCGCATACTTAGTTTTTGTAATGATCTCAGCAATTTCACACACACTTGGAGCAGGGTGAAAGGCATCGATATAGGAATTTGTGAATATCTCGGAAAGGATCACCTCCAGCGTTGTTGAGGAAGTGTACCTTTTTACTTGAAAAAGGTGTAGGAATCAGGGTTCTTCGTGAAAAGAACCAAACGGTTACTGTCAAAACAGATAGGTATTTTGAAATGAATAATGACAGAGTACGCAGCGCCCTCTAGATTTCACATGAAAATTAATGAGCAATTATGATTTCTCACCTCACGTTAAAAAACAACAGGTTCCAAATATCGTACATATAATTCATTTTTTGCAAAAGTTATTTTTTCAAAGCAAAAAAAAATCAATTTCAACACCCTGTATCTCCGTAACGAAGCATTTTAGGATAAGTTTTTGTAGATTTGATTCTTAAAATTGTCTCAGGAATTGTCTCAGGAATTGTCTCAATGATCCGGCATGTAGCGTGCGACTTTCCCTTCCATATGATACCCATTGCCCATATCGAAACAAATAAGAAATTAGAAATATTGAATCAAACATGAAATCTGTCATTTTGTGCAGGCAGCGTACTATTCAAGCACTTTAATTTGGTACCCATCTGAAAAAATTTGTACTCAGTCCACCATTTCATTGGCGGCCATATTGTATTCACATTTTTTTCTTAGTTTCTCTAGTCAGACCCTCAAGGGGGTGGGGTTATGGAAAAGTTTGTAGCCTGTCATTTTCTTGGCGGTCCTATTGTTTTCATTTTGAGGAACTACTTGACTCTCTTTTACCAGTCGAGTCCATAGAGAACGCCTGTTTTGAATTCTTGTTCGACGCATCAAAATATTGTTACGAATCTCCTAGCGGTCTCCTAGCGCCGGCCCTGACGAGATCGTAAACGCAGATGAGGGATCGCGTCGTAGCGAACGTCATATTCCAGGAACCCGTAAATCGCGTTTGGAGAATTCGCGAAGATTCTTCATAGGCGTACACAGGTATATATACGAAAATTTGTATTCGGAGCAGAATTAGTTAAGTGGCAAGTTTTTATTCAGAGCTAAGTGGCTAGAGTTATCGAGAGCTAAGTGGAGAGAGCTTTTATTTGTTATTGCTAAGTGCGAAGGTGTAGAATTTTTAGTACAGAGAGTTTTAGTACCGAACATTGGAAAGTTATCGGAGCGATTTAAAAAAAACAAGAAAGAGAAGAAGCACTCCAGAAAATTCTCGAAGAACAGAGGAAAGAACGAGAATACCCCCAGAAAATTCTAGAACAACAAAAGAATGAATCAGAGCAAATAGAAAAACAACGGAAATCAGACTTCCAGAAGGTTCTAGAACATCAGGACAAGTTATTCGAGCATGTGTACCGAAGTACGAATGAAAGAACTGAAAGAAGCTCTGGAAAAACTGAAAGAAATTCTGAAAGGACAACTGAAGGAAAAAGTCAAGAAAATCGACGACGAGGTCAAAAGGGAAGTGCATACAATGCGAGAGGAGATGAGAAATCAGGTAAGGAGTGAAATGAGGGACTAGAAAAGCAGATAGTTCTTCTCAAGAATCAAGATCGCCGAGGCAGGGTTGCCACATAAACAATATCCGTTAAACCACCAACTTCTAACGGGCAGTCGTCTTGGTCCATGTATCGTCGACAATTTGAGGCTGCGGCAGAAACCAATGGATGAGGCGAAGTAGAAGAAGCTACGGCACTCATAGTAGCTTTGAGGGCCAGCTTTGGGTATATTGCAGACGATACCCTTAGAACAGCAGAAGAAATATTAGGACCTGATTTAAATGTCGTATGATTGTCGAGAATTTGTCGTGGAAAGGAAATAATTGTCGCGCTTTTTTTTTTCTTTCTAAGGGGTGGCTTTGCTAACTTGATATTAAGTTGGCACAGCCACCTTGCTAAAATTCCTAATGAAACTCAAATCTCGAAACTATTATCGTAGATAATTGTCGAGTAATTGTCGTAGTTCATTCCATTAGGTGAGCTGGTCTGTTCACGTTGACCAACTTTGCCTAAAAAATTCCAAATACCTGTTCCTACTCAGGAAATTGGAACATATTCTCAGTTTACATGCTTTATCAACAGTTTATTATGCCTTCTTTCATTTTCAGTTATCGTATTGCACAATCTTCTGGGGTAATAGTGTTCATTCTAACAAAGTATTTCTGATGCAAAAAGGGCAATAAGAATTATCTCTGGTGCGGGATACAGAGATTCATGTAAGCCCCTTTTTGCATCTTTAAAAATTATGAGTCTACTTTGCATTTATATTCATCAATCCTTATTGGAAATATATGGAAAGAAAAACCATTACGCAGTAAATGCTGATTTTCACAGATTCAGCACTCGAAGCTTTCAATTAATTGGACCACGCAAATTTAGACTCCAAACGTCAAAGAACAATGCAGTCGATGTTAATCTTTCTAACTTGCTACCTTCCTGGGTCAACGAGCTAAATTCACACAAATTCAAAAAAACCATGAGAAGTCATTAAACTGCTAATGTTTTTTATTCTATGAAGGAATAATGCGCCTGCCCTGTTTTCTGAGGTATGAGAGACCAGTTCAGCATTTAGATCACGTACACCTTTTATGGTCGCAAATTTCCTACTCTTCTGGAAATGTTTCCTTTTCTGTGTTTTAATTCTTTCAATCATATTTTAATTGAACACTGTCATTCTTTCATTTTTTTTTTTTATAACATAAATAAAAATCAATGAACTATTCTATCTATCATATGAAAAACCACCAAAAAAAAATTTCATTTCCTGGAAATCACGCCCTTGTCATGTTTCACCTCGCATATTTCCTACGTTTTCTACCATGTGGCAACACCGCTAGGATGAAACCCTATCAAAAAACTATTTTTTCAAATTCCCAAAGTATTGATCAAATGTCGTATGGTATTCGACAATTGTTAGTGAAAAATAATCAATCGTCGCGCAAATAGTTTTTTTCCAAGGGGTGGCTGTTCTAACTTAATATTAAGTTAGCACAGCCACCTCGCAGAAATTCCTAATTAAACTCAAATCTTGAAACTATTATCGTAGATGATTGTCGAGTAATTGTCGTAATTCATTCCATATGAAAAACCACCAAAAATGTTTTTTATGTCCTGGAAATCACGCTTTTGTCATGTTTTACCTCGCATATGTCCTACGTTTTTAACCATGTGGCAACATTGCTAGAATTTCCACTGTTTTTTTCAACACTCTTCCATAAAATCAAGAAAGGAACCGGAATATGCAATTGTCGAGAAGTCAGTATCGATATGTCATCACTATTTCCGTTGAAAAAGTGGCTGAGATGAGAAGAAATTGTTATTGTCTTGAACTATCGATTTTATCATGAAACCCTATCGAAAAACTCTTTTTTCAAATTCCCAAAGTATTGATCCAATGTCGTATGATATTCGACAAGTGTTAATGAAAAAAAAATCAATTGTCGCGCATATAGTTTTTTTTTTGAGGGGTGGTTTTGCTAACTTAATAAGTTAGCACAGCCTCCTTGAAAAAATCCCTAATGAAACCCAAATCTCGAAACTATTATCGTAGACAATTGTCGTAGTTCATTCTATGTGAAAAACCACCAAAAAAGTTATTTATTTTCTGGAAATCACGCCTTTGTCATGTTTTACCTCGAATATTTCCTACGTTCTATATCATGTGGCTACACCGCTGGGATTTTCACTGTTTTTTCAACATTCTTTCATGAAATCGCGAAAGGAACCGGAACTATACAATTGTCGAAAAGTCAGTATCGATATGTCATCAGTATTTTGGTTGAAAAAGTGCCTGAGGAGAGAAGAAATTGTAACTATCGATTTTATCACGAATCCCTTTCGAAAAACAATTTTTCCCTATTCTAAAAGTATTGATCAAATGTCGTCGACAATTGTTAATAAAATAAAATCAATTGTCCCGCAAATATTTTTTTTCTAAGGGGTGGCTTCGCCCTGTTCATTCACTTGATTGCTATCAGTAATCGTAATCAACTGACTGCGTACAGCTTTCCGTCCGCTATATATAAGTCCTATATATAGGTATAATTGTCCGTATTCGAACAAGTATCGATATTTCTAGTGTTTTCGCGATGGTTTTTGTCTGTGTGAACAAATGACATTGGTATCTCTCGAACATTCTCGATGATTCGTGATGACAGTCGAGGGGGGTGGTCTTTGAATCATAGGCGTGCATAATGCCATGGGCGTAGAGAAAGGGTTTTCATATTCGTAACACTATTTTCTGAAAATTTCAGTCAGTTAAAATAATAACGAAAAATAGAAGTGATAAATGAAAAGAAAAACTCTAATTCGGGTTTTACCTCTATATTTTACCAAACATAATTATTTCTGGCTACACCTTGGAATTATCGGACGCTTTTTGAGCCTTTCCTTTCAAATTGTCTTATACTATCGAACTTTGTCCCCTTTTGCAATATGCTATATAGTGGCCAGAAATTGGATTTTGGGTTAACATCTTTGGATCAACGTAATTTACGATTCCCGACAGTTTATATGTATCTACTGTTACTGAATTTTTGGAAATGTCCGAGATTTTATGCAGGGAGATTTTCTCTTCGTGTCCATATATTCCGAATAGAACCATATCTCCTAGAAAGTGTAGCTCATTTAGGTGTGTTGTTTCTAGGAAAGGTTAATTGAGATTAGACTAGGACGAAGGTAGACTGTATCTAAACTTCGAATTTTCATAACAGTTCATGAGTTTGAGTACGTTTGATATAGTTCGATCAATCATCTTTGTGAAATGCAATATGGAGATGAAACGAGTTCTTTCGTTATTGACTATATTACTCTGAAGATTGAAACTTCAGTGTATTACATTTGTTATTGGCCAAAGTGTGAATGAATAATAACTTTATCATGTTCATATGTTGTTTGTGAATGAGAAAATTTTTACAATTATGTGAATAGTTGTAGACGCGAAGATCTTTATGTGGAAAGTAATTATGAGAATCAGGCAAGTTCGATCAAAAGGATAGTTTTGTGACTACAAAACAATAAATTTCACATATACCTAACTCCAAAATATTTAATTTGTCTTTCGATTACTATGACACGGTTTTTTTCTATGATTTTTCAGAAATTCGCCCATCAATCGTCAGTTTGGACCAATCACAGTAAACCATATTTTTATGCAATTCAACGTCACTCACAGATGAGCAAATTTATTTCTATGCATTTTTTCCAACCATAAAAGTTGAATATTTTAGTTGCAGGGCAAATAAGAAAAAAAAAATGTTAAGGAAAAACTATAGTAAAGTATCTTTTTGCGAATATCAGACGTATTCAACGAGTGAAAAATCTGCTCAATAATTGTACTAATGGAACACCTGGATAATGAGTAATTACCTATTGTAATCGAAACATGTTCTATCTCGTTGCATTGCCCTCCACATCGTCTTTCTCATGTCGCAAAAGCGTCAACAATACCGTGTGAATTTTGCGAGAGATTGCGCGAGTGCCAACCATATTATGTAGCATACTCAATTCGTCTATTATATCCCCATTGGCAATTGCGATGCTCTATGAATCTGGGATTTTTCTTGAATAGTTTTGCAGCAAACGAACTGACACTCGTTGTGTAATTTATTTCATAGATATTTTCCGAGGTATTGGACACTCGAGCTTTTCCTTAATTTATGAAAGATAGAGATGTTCCCATTTTTGATGCATGGTAATTTTCCATATTTTTTAAAGGTCAATGTGTCCATAAAATATACAGTCTCTTCATTTGAATAACGAGATTTTTGGACATCTTCGGCGACCCTCCCTTTCCTTTCCAATTATCTATATTCTGGAGTGAGAGACGATCGTATCTTTCGAACAACCTGAACACAATATTTTTTTTACATTTTCTGCATTCTGCATATAATTGAACATTTTTGTAAAGTTGACTCGTTCAGAGGAGTTCTATTCAGCCACGATTCATCCATGCTCTTCTCAAGTATTGGGGGACTCATATTTTCTTTTGATAGGTCGGATGACATATAATGAGAAGGATTGGTTTGAGAAGCAACCGAGCTGTCTATACCCTCTTCTGGGCAATATGATCGAAAATTATCTTAATTGATTACGCGGCGATTCGCTTCTGTCCTCTTCAGTGTTCTTTATATTCACATATTTTTGACTAACCATTATTATAATCTAGCAGATTCCTGACAGCGATATCAATTCGCATTACGCGTTTGCAAAAAATGTGATTTTCAATTATATTAAATTCAGATTCAACCGCTGCACTACTGGCTGGTATTCTTCCAAAGCCATATTCGTCGCGAAAAATACAGCTCCATAGTGGAATAGTGGCGACTGATTGTACTAACCGTTTGGCAAAGGCAGGAAAATATCGGGGGTTGTAGTCATCGCCATCATCCAATATCTGTTTCTCCACTTTTTTTTTGAAAACCGATTGCCCACTCTTGCCACAGACTGATCACTAGACCAGACATATCTTTAGCTTCATTGTCTTATCAGTTTTTTCGACGATTTTCCCAATATCATCTTTTCCCTGTTGTATGACTAGAGAATTGATTATATTGAGGGAATCATTCAAATATCTTGCTCCTACACCTGACTTTTCAGATAAAGAAATTATCATAAGTGATCTGATAATAACCTCAGCCGATGTTCTGTTTCTAACATCGGATTCTAACAAAGAATCAATTGACCTACTGCGCACATATAAAAAATTTTCTTCCATTTTTCCTTACATTCTCTTTTGAAGAAACTTGCCCAACTCTTCAAAAAATGAGCTTCATCTGTTCTGATGTAGGTATCAGGAATATTGCCCCTGATGAACTTATTAGCATATGCAATGATGGTCATATCCTCGGCAAATAAATGTAAACGCGCATGCATTTTGAAGTGCTTTTGACTCGTCGATACTCCGTGAATAAAATGAAATGATTTCAGTTTCACTTACCTTCGATAAAATTTCTTTCAATTTCCATGAAATTAAAATTTGATTGAAAATTCTCAACAAAAATTTTGTTTGTGATGACTAGGAAATCAAATTTAATATTTAAATTTCAATTATCATCTTATAGTTTTCTTTTCGAGTTCTGTCAGGCATTGTATATAATATGTTGACAATACATGTATGTGAAAGATCTAGACTGAACAGAAATGAGCCAAAATATCATAATGGATCCTTCTTACCACTTGCCGAGGAAATTCCATTCCATACTTGACTGTTCCCAATAGCCAAATTACAGTTTGGACATGTTTCACTGAGTGTTTTGCCAGAGTGGCTGTGCTAACTTGGTATTAATATAGCAAAGCAACCCCTCTGAAAAAAAAACTGTTATGACAATTGATTTTTTTTCATTAACAATTGTCGAATATCTTGCGGCATTCGATCAACACTTTAGAATCTGAAAAAAAACAGTTTATGGAGAAATTCATGATAAAATCGAAAGTTGAAGAAAATAAGAATTTCTTCTCTCCTCAGACACTTTTTCATCCAAAATACTTATAACATATCGATACTGGCTTCTTGATAATTGCATAGCACTTCCGTTTCCTTTCTCGATTCAATGAAAGAATTCAAAAAAACAGTGAAAATCCTAGCAGTGTTGCCACATGGTACAAAACGTAGGAAATATGCTAGGTAAAACATGACAAAGGCGTAATTTCCAGGATATAAAATACTTTTTTGGTGGTTTTTTATATGGAATGAACTAGGACAATTACTCGACAATTTACGATGATAGTTTCGACATTTGAGTTTCATTAGGAATTTTAGCAAGGTGGCTGTGCTACCTTAATATTGAGTTAGCAAAGCCACCCCTTAGAAAAAAAACTATATGCGCGACAATTGATTTTTTTTCATTAACAATTGTCGAATATCATACGACATTTGATCAATACTTCGGGAATTGAAAAAAAATGTTTTTTGAAAGGAATTCGTGAAAAAAATCCATAGTTACAATTTGTTCTTTCCTCAGGCGCTTTTTCAACGAAAATACTGATGACATATCGATATTGCCTTTTCGACAATCACATAGTTCCAGTTCCTTTCGCGATTTTATGAAAGAATGTTGACAAAACAGTAAGAATCCCAGCGGTGTTTCCACATGATATAAAACGCAGGAAATATGCAAGGTAAAACATGACAAAGGCGTGATTTCCAGAAAATAAATATCTTTTTTGGTGTATTTTCACATAGAATGAACTACGACAAATACTCGACAATTGTCTACGTTAATAGTTTCGAGATTTGAGTGTTATTAAGAATTTCAGCAAGGTGGCTGTGCTAACTAAATATTAAGTTAGCAAAGTCACCCCTTAGAAGAAAAACTATTTGCGCGACGATTGATTTTTTTTCATTAACAATTGTCGAATATCAGGCGCTTTTTCAACGAAAATAGTGATGACATATCGATACTGACTTTTCGACAATTGCATAGTCCGGTTCCTTTCGCGATTTTATGAGAGAATTTTGAAGAAAACGATGAAAATCCTAGCGGTGTTGCCACATGGTAGAAAACGTAGGAAATATGCGAAGTAAAACATGACAAGGGCGTGATATCCAGGAATTAAAAAACTTTTTTAGTGGTTTTTTATATGGAATGAACTACGACAATTACTAGACAATTATTTACGATAATAGTTTCGAGATTTTGAGTTTCATTAGGAATTTTTGCAAGGTGGCTGTGCTAACTCAATATTACGTTAGCAATGCCACCCCTTAGGAAAAAAAAATATAAGAGAACAAATATTTTCTTTCCACGACAAATTCTCGACAATTATACGACACTTAAAAAATATTTTACAATGATTTTACTGCAAGTGGCCTTGCTAACTTTATGCAGGTCAGATATTCATAGCCATAATAAGAGACCCAGAAATCCAAAGAACTCTGCGACTCACAAGTTTCAAAAGGAGTAGCGATGCCTTGGTACGTTCGCTAGAAGTGGAGGCGGCCTTCAACACCTCAAGGCCGAAAGTGCAAGCAGTAACAATTGGCGAACCCGAACAAAGATCTGGCTCAGCGAATGGTTCATTCGAGAAAGTTCTGGAGGAGATCAAATCATTAATAAGTGGAATGAGCACCCAAAAGAGAAGAACATGTTATAGATGTGGAAAACTGGGACATCTTATAAAAGACAGTCGGGTAAAAATGCCGCAGATGATTTGCCATAGATGTAGAAAGCCGGGACATTTTATAAAAGACTGCAGCGAGAGAATTTCACAGAGGAAATGTCATATATGTGGAAGATCAGGACATTTCATGGAAGATTGCAAGGTGATAATGCCACCAAAATCCAACTCACCTGCCAGGACGCCCTTAAGTTAGCAATCACCTGCGAGGTCAAGGTCACTAAGGGTCATCCAAGTTAACAGGCTGAAAAGAACATCTGAGAGCCTTACCATTCCAGGAAAATTGAGTAAAATCGACGTTATATGCACGATAGACACCGGTTCTGCAGTTTCCTTGGTACGCAGCGACCTGCTAGTGTGAAGCCTATTTCTTCCAACTCCGTGCTTCGAACAGTCACTGGTGAAAACGCACCTATTCGAGGAAAGGCTGAAATTACATTGATTCTTGGGCGACTTATCATCACGGACACATTGTATGTATATGAATTTATACTCGGAATGGATTTGATCGGTGACTATGGGTTTTCATTCGACAACGAAAGGAAGATTATGAAGTTTGGAGGAGAAGAATTTGTCCCTACAACTCCAGGACAAAGGAGGATGCCTGCGAAACCGAGATTATCGAAAACTGACAGAATTCCTGCACTATCGAAGAAATTAGTTCGTGCTACAGTGAATAAAGCGAGGAATAAATCAGCGTGCAGCCATCGGATTTCGGACAAGCCCGGCTGAAGACAGAACAAGCCATCCCTGTGAGAGCCGCCAGGTGTCGTATTCGAAGTACTTAAACGTGACATCTCCGAGTTGGAAACAACTGAAAGGGCTAACTTGGTCCAACAAGAATTCAAAATTGGCCAAGGTCACAACAACCATCAAGAAGAGTTCCATTCGCTAAACAACAAGGGATGCTAGAGCGTATTGACAGGAGGAAAGCGCGGATATGTAGGAAGGCAAATACTGACGGATTTCAAGAAGGAGATCGAGTATGGCTGTACAACCCCTGTCGTAGGATGAATGATGTGGAGTACAGGGTTCAACGTAGGCCTAGAACGAAAATGAAAGTCGTATACCTAGAGAGACTAAAATGTTACAATGGGAATAACAGGATATTATTTGATCAGGACGATCAAAATTGAGAGGAGGCTAATGTTACGAATCTCCTAGCCCTCTACTAGCGCCGGCCCTGACGAGATCGTAAACGCAGATGAGGGATCGCGTCGTGGCGAACGTCATTTTTCAGGTACCCGTAAATCGCGTTTGGAGAATTCGCGAAGATTCTTCATATGCGTGCGCAGGTATATATACGGGAAAGACTTCGTCGCGGGCAGAGTCAGTTATTCGGAAATTTATATTCGGAGCAGAGTTAGTTAAGTGTCAAGTTTTTATTCAGAGTTAAGTGGCGAGAGTTGAGAGCTGAGTGGAGAGAACTTTTATTTGTTATTGCTAAGTGCAAATGCGAAGGTGTAGAATTTTCAGTACAGAATTTATCGGAGCGATTTAAGTGATTGTGTTGTATTGTATTGTGATAGAAGAAAGTTGAAGTAAAAGAAGTTAAATTTTGTTTAGTGTTTTATCATCGAACCTAAGGATATATCGTAACAATATCTACCAAAAAATTGTTCTTCATTAGGCTCGACTGTGTGGAAGAGGCTTCCACCAACAATATATGAAAACTGATTCAAAGCTTCATTTAGAATACTTGGTCACTGAAAAAATATTCGAACCAACCTACGTATCTTTATGTGATGAATATGATTCGAAAGTTAAAATAAGCCAGTTCTCTCTTAGTTCGGGAGTAATCGCCCTTTGAAGAAAGAAACATAATCATCCCTTTTCTCCATAAAAATCATGACTTAGTCGTTCTTCATCAACAGGTCATTTCATCATCTAATTCCACCATTTTGACCCTTTTTTCCATCGAATATTGTCATTTTTCATGAAAAAAATCGAAAATCCATCACCATTCAGAATTTAAAACTGGGTTTTTTCATTAAGATGGATATATATCATGAGAAAAATGGCCCAAGAAAGTGGAGTCAGATGTAAATATGACATGCTGATATAGAATAAGTCTTTTTTAATAATTTTTTAATTTTTCAGTGAGGACCATAAATTGTGCGACAAATGGGATATTTTATATCAGTTTCAACTGCAAACGCATTTCAGATAACGCCAAAAGTTTGTGTATGTTCGATAACCAATTTACATACTTACATTCAGACTGGCTTCTGATCGAACAGTATCAAGGGCAGGACAAAAAATTATGAATTTGTACAGGAATAAAGTACCTCCATTTTGAAAAATATAGGATAGTTTCGAAATTTGAAGCCTTAGTATGAAACTTGAAAAAAAAGGTTCTTTTTAAATCTCCCCGTATAATAAATCCAAATTCTGATTAGTACGTATTAAAAGTGGTTATTAACGAATCACTTTCGAGTAATTTTCATCAAAATGAAGCGTATTTTGGAAACTCATTATTATTTTTCTTTCTTCGCTCATTTGGTAACTCCCAACTTGCATTTATCAACAACTTTTTCAATTATCCTATATTTTTCAAAATGGGGGTACTTTATTCTTGTACAATTTTAACATTTTTTGCCCAGCCCTGTATTTTGTTTGACCAGACGTAAATCTACAGGGTGTCCCAAACTCAATGGCCTATTAGACATTTCTGTTCTGTTCTAGTTCTGTTCTATCGATCTAAAATATTTTCAGCGCTGCGACGTTGCCGCTTATATTGAAAAGTAGCAACAACTTTGATATTTTAAATGGGACACCCTATATATTATTGCCTTCCGATTATTTTTGTATAATACTTTTCTATACCTATCTTTAGTGGTTTTCGAGAAATTCATTGATTTCCTTATTTTTTGTGCGAAACGTAGCTTTAATCAAATGCTTATTATTGCGGTATTTGGATTCGAAGACAGCTGAAATTTTGAATGTAGTTTGACAATGCCCTGTGTATTAGTTGTGTCTAAGGAATTTTTTTCTCCATTATACAGGGTCGTTCAAAATTTGTGAATTCACCGATACATACAAAAGTGGTGAAAAGTGCATTTTTTCAAATGGAACATCCTGTATATTATCAAAAATCCTGAAAGACAATTGAAGTTCCTTTCAAATGATGTGTCATGTTCCTATACCTGAATAATAAATAATAATAAAATTTTTATATAAACTTGTATTTATTTCGGAAACCTGACTATTCAGGTATAGGAACATGACACATCATTTGAAAGGAACTTCAATTGTCTTTCAGAATTTTCGATAATATACAGGATGTTCCATTTGAAAAAATGCACTTTTCACCACTTTTGTATGTATCGGTAAAATCACAAATTTTGAACGACCCTGTATAATGGAGAAAACATTTCCTCAGACACAACTAATATACAGGGCATTGTCAAACTACATTCAAAATTTCAGCTGTCTTCGAATCCAAATACCGCAATAATAAGCATTTGATTAAAGCTACGTTTCGCACAAAAAATAAGGAAATCAATGAATTTCTCGAAAACCACTAAAGTATAGGTATAGGGAAGTATTATACAAAAATAACCAGAAAGCAATAACTAAGCGAGAAATGCAATAATATACAGGGTGTCCCATTTAAAATATCAAAGTTGTTGCTCCTTTTCAATATGAGCGGCAACGTCGCAGCGCTGAAAATATTTTAGATCGATAGAACAGAATTACCCAAGAATTCAAATTTTCAAAATAATCCTATGTCCTGTTGTCTAGAAATGTCTAATAGGCCATTGAGTTTGGGACACCCTGTATATGCATATAAGTTGCTTATAGAACATGAACCAACTTCTGGCGGTATTTTAATTTTGGTATAATCCAATCGAATTAACTGTTCAAGAGCCCAAAATGACGATTTTCGCCTACCCGAAAAGTAGCTGTGCATTCCGGCAGACACAGGTGTCCTTATTATCCCCTAAAGTTTGCGCCAGGTTATGTCCGTGCGTTTAGCAGCAATTAGCGGTTGAATACCGAAAATATTTTTTTTGTTTTTTGCTTATATAATGAAAACTTGGTCGGATCGAAAAAAAGTTGAATTGAAAGTTGCAGAAAATTGAAAAAGCTGTCGATCAGCGTTAGCCCGATGTTGATATTCTGATTTGTTGCTTAACTCTTGCTCTCGGAATTTAAATAAAGGCGTTTTTTCAATTATTTTATTGAAAAATGTTAAAATGCATTTGGTTGTTGCAACTATCAGTTTGGGAAGCTTTCAACTAGTAGAAACTACAGTTTCAATTTGGATGATAAACAGTTGATAGGGTAGCAACAATCTAATTTGTTACTAAAAAAAGGGTTCCCCCTTGGCCCTAGGATGTTATTTCTTGCCCTACGGATAATCGTAGAGCAATGAACGAAACGGTTTTAGATAGTCAAAGAGTTAAATTATTACAAACTATCATTTTTGGAAAATCGATTTTTGCAATGTAATACCTTCAATAATGGCGTCAAAAAAACAACGTTATTCGTACTAAAAAACAATGAGGAAAAAATGGTCTATTCAAAATGCGACAAAATGCATTAGAAAGCTAGGATTTATCTATGAATTTTGCCAACCTGACTTTTGTTCCACGATAATTAGAAGCCGAGATAACACTTTCAATTATTTCTCCTCCATATGTTTATTTATATGAAGCAACGAAATCTTGACGACTGCACAGAGCAAGAGTCACATTATCCATAGAAACCAGCAGAATTTGTTTTCCACCATTTTTCATCGTATTTACCGATGGGAGCATTGGAGGTTTTTTCGGAACTGTTCGACGCGCCGCGTGGAGGGAGGAGCCGGAGAGCGACCCAGAGCTACGCGGTCGTCGATTCCATCGCGTCAAACAAGATGAATAAAAACCCTTGTGCGTTGACCGATATGCTTTTGTTCAGCCAACTCCTCTCGACCTGAGAAAACGAAGAGTAAACTTAAATTTTTTGACGGTAGGTGGTGTTGAGGTGGTGATACAAATGCGATTTTCTAATGGTATATTTTCATTGAACCGGCGGTCTCCTTAGATATACTCTGTCGCGGGATCTTTCGTTCACCAATAGAATTATCAGTATACCAAATACGTAAGATCGAGTTCGTCTAATAAAATGCTATTAATTTTTTTGCAATGTTTGACAGTTCGATTTGAATTAATTTGAAAGTTCCTTTGATATTCAAAATCTTGTACCTAGTTCTTGTTTCTTTTCACGTTTCTCTTGTTTATATTGTTTTTAAGTGTTCATCGTTGCTGTTCTTGTATTTGTTTGATTTTATATTGATAGATTTATTATGAACCGATTTACAAAGCTCAAAATTAAACGTTCTTGTAACGTGTAAGTATTACTTATCTCTCATATCATCGGCTCGTAATCACATTAAAATTACATTTTTTTCACTATGAAGAAAAAAGTACTTACATATTTTCGGTTCCTCAGAAAGTAGAAAGATAAGATATCAGTACTTACCAGTTTCACTCACAATTATTGTTTCGGAAGATTTGAAGTCACATCACAATCACTGAATTTTTATTTATTTTTCATCAAATTGAAAGCGAAAGGAATACCTAATAATCAGTCAAAATGTGATGACTTCATAATTTTTTGCATTTCGCGGGAAAGCAAGAAATAGACCGCAGGCATGTGACGTCAGAAGACAACTGTCAATCAGCCTGCTGGACAAACAAACCTTACTTTCATAAGCAACAAAGGTAATTTAATGAGATTATGATCGTAATTATTAAGAAATTATGGGTATACCCTTAGTGTACCTGACATATATAAATGTCTACATTGCAATCTATATTCATCATTTTTTTGCCACCATGCAAAAACTACAGCACAGAAGAGTCAGGTAGAAACCAAAGCGACAGATAGAGAGGAAGCAATAGCACCTAAAGGCTGATTTCCAACCAGAGCGGGTTAGATTTCAGTCTTGCTGAAGTGCCCAGCAGCAGGTTGAGGTCTGCTCCTGAGAGGGCGGGGGTGGAATGAAAATGGAGGACAGCGAGGTCTCGTATCCAGGCAACTGGATATGGCATCTCGTCATCCTGGGCGCTCAACCCCGAGGAGGGGCATGGTGGGTGGGTCTAAATTCATTATTCTTCCTGCTTACAAGGAAATTGTATGTGAGATGACTGATAAAAGTGATTATTTCAAATCCTTGTCTATGGATGTTGAGAAGAGATATTTAGAGAAGCTGAAGGAAATTAATGGATGTGATCCTTATTCATTGAAATTTGGAGATTGTAGTAATGCTGTGGAATACTTTCCTAAAAGTTTATGACATGTATGACATCATAAACTATCTTGTATATGAGAGAGCATGCACAGGAGAAGACTTCAAAGGCTATAAAAGTTTGGATTCATACAATATGTTCATATCTAAATGGATTAGAAGGATTGGATTGAAGCTTGTGAAAAAATACTGAAAATGTACTTTGATAAATAATAATGTTGAAAGAACAGATTTAGGGTATGTTATATATAAGGCTCTACAAAATTATAAACTACAACCATCTTTTCATATGGTAATCCTGTTTAAAAAAGGATGGATAGATTATGCTTTAAACTTTCCAATGTGAATGAACAAGTCTGCAGAGTTTTCCGAAGAGGGTGGATTTCACGATGACAATTCTGCAATTCGAAATCAATATCTGGACATAGGTGTTTTGTGCATGTTCCTCCTCTTCAACTGGTTAATATACCTATATCAATCAGAGTTTGATTCTGCTCATCAATAATATTCAAACAAAGAATCACATAATATTCACACAAAGAACCTTCATCAATTTGATCCTTAACTTTATCCATATCAACTGGAATATTTGCGATATCATTTTTATCACGCTGCTCCCTACGATTCAATCTCTGGATGCTTTGAACTGCATTAACATTTGTTTTGGAGCCAAGTAATTGATTCGGTGCCCAGTCTATATTGTCAACATCTTCGAGTGCACTTGGCTTGCTAAAATGAAAAAAAAAAATTAGGTTTCCTAGATTCTTTGAAAATATCTCCTACAAAATATTTTGAACACACCGTTGCCCATTTCTACGTATCAGAAGTTAAATCTGCTCTTCTAGTTGCCTAAATCCAGAATTCACGTCTCTTTTCAGCAAGAGGATTGATCTTTTTTTCCATTTTAGAAAATAGAAGGGAATCGATGGAATGAAACATTATCTCTGCCGCTTTTACTTCCACATTTCACAATCGCACAAAACTGAGGATTTATTGAGAAAAAAGATTTTAAAATATGACGTAAACACACACTGAGCATAGGTTAATCAGGTTTGTTTGTCCAGCAGGCCGGATTGACTACTGTCGTCTGTCAGATATATCCGCGTAGTCCAGTCATTTAAGCTTGAATTAGGTAAGAATCTCGGAATTCGAGATACCCAGCTGTAAGTCTGTAAATTCTTGTATATTGACACCCTAAAAGTTGTCTGAAAACCTACATATGGTACGGTGTAAGCAACTATTGAATTTCAAGATCAAAGGTCACAAAAATCGTTTTTTTGCACTCAATATTGTAGAATACTAAATTCTCTACAAATTTTGTTTGTAAAAAAAATTTTATACGTTGAACCGTTTTCGAGATAGAGGGCGGAGAGCGCGCGGTCACAGCATCACTTCAGGTCAACTGGTGCCTCCGGTCGAAAACGCGCCATATATAGGTGATAAACTATCGATAAAGCAATGATTATGAATATTTGTCAATATTTATTAAATATTATATTATATATTATCATTTCCTTCATGCATTAAATCTATATCTATTCAATAATACTGATAACCGTTTACTAAAATTAAAAAATAATTAAGAGAAAAACTTAAATCATTATATTATTATATTCCCATTTACACTAATGACATTTTAAATAGAAAATAATTCAGACATTACAGTTCCAAAATAACTGTTGTATTTGACGGATATTCAGACTACAGTAAGAACGTGAAAGCTATGGAGCAGCAGAGAACTGCTGCACTTTCAAAAACGTATGAAGTCTCTTTCGATGAAACAATGGTTGTACCAGTTACTCAACAAAAATTCATTAATATGTTAATTCAGAAATTACAAGCTACAAATATTACTACTAAACAAGCCAGAGATGATGCGGATGTTCTTATTGTTAAAACTGCAATTGAATAATCAAAGTCTTAAAAAACTACAGTTATAATAGGAGAAGATATTGATTTCTACTTGTAATTTCAATTGGGCGTAAACTGTCTTACGAACAAGAAATTTTCTTTAAAAAAATTGGGAAAGGAAATGTAAAAACGGAGATATACTCGACTAAAAGTTTTGATAATTATCCTCATTCCACAACACATATTTCATTTCTGCAAGCATTAAGTGTTATCTCGCCTCTTAATTATCGTGGAACAAAAGTCAGGTTTTTTGAAGGTATCACATTGCGAAAAATCGATCTAATATAAATGACAAGTTGTAAATCAACTCTTTGACTATCCAAAACCGTTTCGTTCATTGCTCTACGATTATCCGTTGGGCAAGAAAAAACAATCTAGGGGGACACTTTTTTAGTAACAAATTAGATTGTTGCTAACCTATCTAATGTTTTTCAGCCGAACTAAAATTGTAGCTTCTACTAGTTGAAGGCTTCCAAATTCATAGTTGCAACCCCCAAATGCATTTCAACATGTTTTAATAGAATAATTGAAAAAAAATTAGAATACCGACTCCGGACCAACGCTAATCGATAGATTTTTCAATTATCTACAACTTTCAATTCAAGTTTTTTTCGATCCAACCAATAGTTTTCATTATATAAGCAAATCACAAAAAAATATGATTTCTGGCATTCAACCGCTAATTGTTGCTAAACGCACGGACAGAATCTGGCCCAAACTGTATGGGATAATAAGGACACATGTTTCTGCTGGAATCCACATCTACTTTTCGGGTTGGCGAATATTTTACGGAAAACGTTTTTTTGATTGGACTAGTAGTACAATTGGTTGTCCGTAGTGTAAAGGTTACACATTCGCCTTTCAAGCGGAAGACCGGGGTTCGAATTCTCGCTGGGCCACTGTGTTGGGTAATCGCACGTTGAAAGGTAAGGCCTCGTTGATCCATTACTCGCACAAGTTTCGGCTCCTAAGAGTTGACATTCGCCAGCTGGTTAACAGAAACGAGCAATTTGAGAACAATTCAAGTAAAAAACGTTTTTTTTAGATATAAAAAAAATACTCACTGATCCAGCGTTTTCAGAAAATTTCACCTAAAAAATTTTTCAGAACCGCGACACTGTCTTGTGGTACTTTTTCTCCTCACTCTTGAGTTGGACAAGATATAAAAATTAATTAGTGAGATGCCATCTGTCGTAAAGAGGGAGGTATCAACTATTCTCTCTTTCAAATAGAAGTATTTTGTGACACCTTGTTGTAAAGAACTTCTAACACTGAATCAAGATTGAACAGTTTATTTATGAACAGTTTTATTTTGTGTTCGGGACTCTTCAAACACACAGCAGATGCCTCTTCATGTGTCCGACCTCGATGAGTTGTTCCGCGCCGGGTGTTGGGTAAGTAGTAGTACTTCTCTAACCGATATTTATTTTCTATTCAGCTACGCAAAGGTGAACACAATAATTGATCTGAATGTCCAACATTTTTATTAATTAATACAGGAAACTGCTTGTAATAACATCGACAAAACATTTCCGGAAATATGGATTATGGGCCTCTATAGTGGCCTGGTTCAGAATTCAGATTAATGAAGGGTTGCAAATGTTTCACATCGATAACATCATTGCCTGGATATCAGAAAATTTAGGTCTATCTCAACATGGGAAAGATGTTTTTTTCAGTGATTAACTCAAAAATGAATTGTAAATGCCAGTATTCGATCAAGTTTCATATTCAACACAAAATACTACAATTAGTTTCACGATTATTAGTGAAAATTTACAGGAAACTAGTAATTTGTATCAACTCAAGAATTATAGGACCAAATTCAGATTTATTTATACAGCTGAATACTGAATAAAGTACTCTCTGAAATGAACAGTCAGTCATCAGTCAACATATTGTTACGTCCTAACGCCGGCCCTGACGAAATCGTAAACGCAAGGCGAGGGGTCGCGTTGTAGCGAACGTCATTTTCCTGGAATCCGTAAGCCGCCTAGAGAATTCGAGAAACGTCACCGCGGCTTCTCGGGAACATTCTTCACAGGCGTACGCAGGGGTATAAATACGGGAGAGAGTTCGCGACGCAGACAGAGTTAGTGAGAGTCAGTTAGTCAAAGAGTTGGCTATTCGGAAGTTTGTATTTAGAGCTAAGTGGCGAGTTATTGAGATCTAAGTGGCTTTGTGCGGAAAGAGAATTGTTAGTTCAGAGAGTTTTAGTAGCGAGCGAGCATTGGAAAGTTATCGGAGCGATTTTAGTGATTGTGTTGTATCGTATTGTGATAGAGAGTTATAATAAAAGAAGTTTAGTGTTGTTTGGTGTTTTAATTGACGAACCCAAGGAAATATCGTAACAGTGGTGTCAGAATTGAGATTTTCCAAGGGATAAATCGTAACAGTGGTGTCAGAAGTGGGATTTTTGCTGGTAAATAAAAACAATTTATGGTTAATACGAGAAGTACATCTTACGATACGATGGAGGATATGTTGAAATTTATGCAAAACCAATTTGCGGATTGGGAAAGACGACGACAGGAAGATGAAAAGCGTCGGCTGGAGGAGAAAGAATTAGAGGAAAAGCGACGACAGGAAGATGAAAAGCGACGGCTGGAGGAAAAAGAATTGGCGGAAAAGCGACGGCAGGAGGAAAAACAAGAACGAGAAAATGAAAAGAAAGAACGACAATTAGAACGAGAAAATGAAAAGAAAGAACGGGAAGAAACACTCCAGAAAATTCTCGAAAATGAAAAGAAAGATCGAGAGAAAGCACTCCAGAAAATTCTCGATAACGAAAAGAAAGAACGGGAAGAAGCACTCCAGAAAATTCTCGAAGAACAGAGAAAAGAACGAGAAGACCTCCAGAAAATTCTAGAACAACAAAAGAATGAAATAGAGCAATTAGAAAAACAACAAAAAGCAGACTTCCAGAAAGTTCTAGAAAATCAGGACAAGTTCTTCGAGCATGTTTCACATGAAACTGAAGTGCGAGTGGAAAAACTAAAGGAAGAACTGAAGGGAGACGTCAAGAACATCGACGATAACGTCAATAAGAAAGTGGATATAGTGCGAGAGGAGATGAGAGGTCTAGAAAAACAGATAGCTCTTCTCAAGAACCGAGATCGCCGAGACAGTGTTGCCACATCAACAATTTCCGTAAAACCACCGACTTTTGACGGACAGTCGTCTTGGGCTATGTATCGCAAACAGTTTGAGGCTGCGGCAGAGACTAATGGATGGGACGAAGAAGAAAAAGCTACGGCACTCATAGTAGCTTTGAGAGGGCCAGCTTTGGGTATATTACAAACGATACCCATCGAACAACAGAAGCAATATCAGGACCTGATTTCTGCACTAGAGTTGAGGTATGGCGATCAACACCGAGAACAGCTGTACCGGGCACAAATAAAGACTCGCACACAAAAATCAGGTGAGAGTCTGCAAGAATTTGAGGCAGATGTTCGACGCCTAATCCAGCTGGCGTACCCAGATGCACCCGGAGATTTCAAGGAGCAGTTGGCTGTGCAGATATTTATTGACGGACTTAGAGACCCAGAAATCCAAAGAACTCTGCGACTTACAAGTTTCAAAAGGAGTAGCGATGCCTTGGTGCGTTCGCTAGAAGTGGAGGCGGCCTTCAACACCTCGAGGCCGAAAGTGCGAGCGGTAACAATTGACGATCCCGAACAAAGATCTGGCGCTACGAGTGGTTCATTTGAGAAATTTCTGGAGGAGATCAAATCGTTAATAAGTGGAATGAGCACCCAGGAGAAGAGAACGTGCTACCGATGTGGAAAACTGGGACACCTTATCAAAGACTGTTGGGTGAAGATGCCGCAGAGGATTTGCTATAGATGTAGGAGGCCGGGACATTTCATAAAAGACTGTAGGGAGAGAATGCCACAGAGAAAATGTTACAGATGTGGAAGATCAGGGCATTTCATGAAAGATTGCAAGGTGAGAATGCCAATAAAATCCAACTCACCTGCCAGGACGCCGACAAGTTCGCAATCATCTGCGAGGTCAAGGTCACCGAGGGTCATTTGTGTTAACAGGCTAAAAAGAACATCTGAGAGCCTCACCATTCCAGGGAAATTGAATAAAATGGATGTAATATGCACCATAGACACCGGTGCTGCAGTTTCCTTGGTACGCAGCGACATCCTTCGGCCTGGAAACGTAAAGCCTATTTCTTCCAACGTCGTGATTCGGACAGTCACTGGTGAAAACGCACCTATTCGAGGAGAAGCTGAAATTACGTTGATTCTTGGGCGACTCACTATCACAGGTACAGTCTACGTCGCAGATATAGAAGATGAAGTCATACTCGGAATGGACTTGATCAGTGACCATGGAATTTCATTCGACAATGAGCAAAAGATCATAAGGTTCGGAGAAGAAGAATTTGTCCTTACAACTCCAACGGAAAGGACGAAACCTGCCAAACTGCGATTATTGAAAACTGCGAGAATCCGTGCACTGTCGAAGGAAGTAGCTCGTGTCGCAGAGAACAATGTCCCTGAATGCAGCGTCCAGCCATCGGATTCCGGACAAGTCCAGGTGAAGACAGCAAAAGCCATCCTTGTAAGAGCCGCCAGGTGTCGCGTTGGAGGTACAAGTGACATCTCCGTGATGAAAACAACTGGAAGGGCTGACTTGGTCAAACAAGAAGTCATCAGTGGTCAAGTCCACTTGATTCAACAACCATCAAGAAGAGTTACATTCCCTAAGCGACAAGAGATGCTAGAGCGCATTGATAGGAGGAAGGCGCGGCACTATCGGAAGGCAAACACTGGCGGATTCCAAGAAGAAGATCGAGTGTGGCTGTACAACCCCCGTCGTAGGATGAATGATGTGGTGTACATTGTTCAACGTAAGCCTAGAACAAAAAGGAAAGTCGTACACCTTAAGAGACTCAAATGTTACAATGGGCATAACGAGATGTTGTTTGATCGGGACGATCAAAATTGAGAGGGGGATAATGTTACGTCCTAACGCCGGCCCTGACGAAATCGTAAACGCAAGGCGAGGGGTCGCGTTGTAGCGAACGTCATTTTCCTGGAATCCGTAAGCCGCCTAGAGAATTCGAGAAACGTCATCGCGGCTTCTCGGGAACATTCTTCACAGGCGTACGCAGGGGTATAAATACGGGAGAGAGTTCGCGACGCAGACAGAGTTAGTGAGAGTCAGTTAGTCAAAGAGTTGGCTATTCGGAAGTTTGTATTTAGAGCTAAGTGGCGAGTTATTGAGATCTAAGTGGCTTTGTGCGGAAAGAGAATTGTTAGTTCAGAGAGTTTTAGTAGCGAGCGAGCATTGGAAAGTTATCGGAGCGATTTTAGTGATTGTGTTGTATCGTATTGTGATAGAGAGTTATAATAAAAGAAGTTTAGTGTTGTTTGGTGTTTTAATTGACGAACCCAAGGAAATATCGTAACAGTGGTGTCAGAATTGAGATTTTCCAAGGGATAAATCGTAACAATATTGTGCTATATGACATTTTCGCTAAGGAATGATATTTGGGATCTATTTACTCCAAACCAAATTGTAGGTAGATTGTTATCCTAGCGCGCCCCCAATAATCCTTGCACAGCAAAATATGGCCGGCAAACATCAAAGTATCAAAGACGCCGACTCTATAGACTACGCATTTTCACAATTGGTATTGGCTTTCCACTAGAGGGGATGGGTGAATACGCCCAAATTCTCCTGTTTTTGGTTCGTTTCCCCCTTCTTTTCCATCTCAAGTTAGGACATTGATTCATGTATTATTGAGTTGAAGTATTCATGCAGTTAGTTCTTAGTTCATTATTATATACACATACACAGTAATGAGTAGCTCTTATCTGCATATTTCTAATAATTGAAACTAAAATTATATTTGATATCGTAATATCACGTGGTTAATTGATTTGCAATAAAAGTGCTCGATGGACAACCAACCAACCATTCGTATAGTCTAGTAGTAGTGAAATCGGAAGTGTATGAAAAGTGGAACGAATTCGTTTTTTTGGTTTCTTGTGGAGTGTCTCTCTGTTGATTATGTTGTTAATTTGGTAAATCAAATGTGGGGTTCCGAAGTTGGCTGTTTGGATGTAGATAGGGTTATGCAGCCTAAGAAGAAACGGTGAGAATCACTTTTCATTAATTTTTCAATGAAAACACGAAAAATGGAGGTTCTGTAATGCTCCTATCATTGTGTGAGAAGAATAGAGATGAGAATTTCCAACGTGTACTTTAAAAATACTAACGGGTCTTGGGAGAGAGATATTCGCAGGTTTCCTAATTACCAAGAAAATGTAGATGTAGATACCCACTCCTTATACAGATAAAATAAAAATTGGAAGGGAAACGTGTTCGTTGATCATAATACGATATATTGCGGCCTTGATGCACTTTTTCCCTCAGTATATACAGCGAGGCCGTGAAGAGTTTTTTTTTTCAAATGGAAAGGAGGACATATTTCATTTTCTGAATCAAACTAGACGCTCTTGTCTTATCATACCGATTCTCTATTCAAGAATCTCCAAACGTTAATTAACGGAATTTTGAACGTTTATTCAAAACTCACTCCAATTCATCTTAATAAACGTTCGAAATGTTCAACATCTATTTTCTGGAAACGATTTCTGTTTATAAATTCATTTCTTACACTATTTCCAGGGTAAATCTTTAAGTTAACCATTCATTTACAGTGTCGGAGGTTAATATTTGGTAGATGGGTACCGTCAGACCAGGACTTTTTGTAGAGATCAATGACCCTCAGACCAAACTGATATTACTCGCACTCGATTTGTACACCAGACCACGATTTCAGATCGGATTTCAACGTGGATTTGCAAGATTTCTTGTTAGTAAATGTTGCACTTCGGGTTCGCGAACTCAAATACCTCTCTCTGTCGAACCGTTTCGTCATCAAAAAATTTGAGAAAAACTTGAAATCATTCTTGCTTGCTATTATCGTCTATAAACGTTGTCAGTGTACTGTTAACGTTTTCGAAAATCCCTTAGAAAACAGTGTTCTTCAATACATTTCCGTGTATTTTCATCAGTTCGGTATCAAAGCCTTTGACACTAGCGCACTGTGAAATTTTCCACTCATAATTGATTATAGAATCATAGTATCGAATTGTCTATGCGATACTTTAACTGCATATCGTTGATCAAAAGGTAGGTTTGTTAACAGATGAACTATTCGAAAATCAATCGAAACTTCGTGATATTTTGCAACTCATAAGCAAATCATAAACTGTTCAGATGCTACCTGATCCGCAATGATTCTCGAAACGCCTTCGTTCAGTCCTGACAATGGAATAAATTCTTTTTTTTCTTAAATACTCGAGGGAATAGAATATTCCAGGGTTATAAAAATGTTTCCAAACGATAAAAAAACCTCTTCATTCACTATAAATTAAACGGAATAGGCGCATAAAGGAACGCACCTACGGTTCGAAAAAAATTACTCCTTTTATGTTTATTTTATTCCATGAGCATCCTTAGTGTAAGTTAACCACAAGTTTTAATTTATGATTTCTAACGTAGCAACAACCTCGAGCGGAATAGATCGATAAAACTGTACCTACAATGTAAAATGTCTACTTTAACTTCTGTGAATGATATTAATTGAATTTAATTTGTATTCTTTCAAATTTTGATTCGTGATATTGACAGCTGAATTGCATTCATATTTCAACTATTTTCAATGCTTAACAAAAAAATATTAAAAATCTCCAAAATTTAGATTCTTTCCTGATCAGCCCAAGTAGAACAGGTTATAGAGGAGCGAGTTGCTCTTGTCCATAATGCATATTTTGGCAGGAATAATTTTTTTTCATGAAAACAAAATACAAATGAGGCGAACGGAATTACCGCCATTTTGCGAAAAATCTTTTGGTACTGTATCTTCGTAACCTTGCATTCTCAATAAAGACCTTCATTATAGATAATTAGATATCCAATTTTTTTGTTCAATAATGTTTTTCGAATCACTTACCGTTGACAATTTTTAAGATTATAACTGTTTGTTTATTGACTTTTTCACCGATATCTCTTGTAATATTTGTTAAAATAATAAATGGCTCGTGATCAAAGCCTTTCAAACGATAAATTTTCTGCAACCTTCGATTTGAATATAGATTTAGATATAAAAGTTTGATTATGATTTATTACAATATTACAATAGTACAATTTATTATTTGTACTATTATTAGAAGAGATATCGGTGGAAAAGTCAATAAACAAACAGTAATAATCTAATAAATCGTTAACGGTAAGCTATACGGAAAACATTTTTGAACAAAAAAAGATAGGACATTCAATTTTCCACGGTTACGGAGTTACACCCCCAAACGGTTTTTCGCAAAATGGCGGCACTTTCGTTCGCCCTATTTGTAAGTATTTTGTGTTTTTTGGTTCATTACGTCATACTGCACCTATACGTAATATGAAATAAATCCTGCCCGAATTATGCAAGACAAAATCCTCTATCCCCTTTACTAAAGCCAGAGAAACGCCATTGCATTTACATATCTGCCACGTGTGACGATGGCATCATCATAATTTCCATACTAGCGACCCGCCCCGGCTTCGCACGAATAAAGAATGGTTATTGTGGGTTATCGCTGATTATTTTAGACCTATTTATGGTTTACATCACTAGTACATTATTTCAATCTATCTCTTAGGGATCAGCCAGCCTGTGCAATGTAAGCGCAAAAATGTGTTCATTTCCGACATCACATCAGAAACCTCTGAAATCATCATTCTTTTTCTTCTTAGTATGTATTACACATGAATCACCACCTATTGAGAAAATACCGCATCAAAATTTGTTGCGTAGTTTTCAAGATCTAAGCATACATAGGGAGAGAGACAGCGGAAAGCGGATTTGTTTTATACTGCCTATATAGTGAAGTTATTTTGAGAATGATTATCGTCCTTGTGAATCTCTCTTCATTGCATGCGTATTAATGTTTCAGTATAAGTGCCGATGCAATCAGACCATTAGCTAATTCAATTTTGCAAAAGAGCATATGTACTCCAAATAAAGTTGCTTTGTATGTCAATTTAATATTTAACTTGAGTATTTGATGAATGTCATAATTCACTAATTAGGTCATTTTCATTAAATATCCAAATTCGAGTCCAATAGAGAAATCACTTTGGAAAGTGAAAGGTGAAGATCCAAAATTTCATAACTTAAAACCCATTTACGTATGTAAAATCTCCCAGCTCTATATAGGATTTCATCTACCTACCTTTCTCTACACGTTATTATTAGCGATACCTTTCAAGTATCCAATTTATTAATAAAATAAATCGACTTCATTCATCATAACGTACGGTAGAGTAGTAAGGTACTCTTTCAATAAATGATGAATTGGGGGAGATTCAGCCTGAGCTGGTACGATCCTAGTGATTTACAAACATATCGATTTTCAAATGTAACTATTTCGTGAAAATAGCTCATTCCAGATTACTTACATCCTTTCTTCGAAAAATTTAAATTGCATAGGACGTTTTCTGATATAACTATGTAAGTACGGAGTATTTCTGAAAGGGGGTGAGTAGGTAGGTATGTTTTTTTTTATCCAACTGTACAAATGACTCTAGGTTTGCTCAAGGAATATCTGATTTCTTCGTCTCCGCTTTTAGTCCGATCGATCGTGGCAAAGCAAGAAATATAAATAAAATAGAAAATACCACATAATTGTGTACTGAACTACACTGTTTCATATAAGATTTCAAGAAGTATGTGATTGGTACACTCCAGTTCCTAAATAGTAAGCACTTAATTCTCAGAAATGATTGTGACGTATTTGCCTCAATCGGTCCCTTCCAGTGGTGTGCGGAAAATGAAGTATACAAGTGAGACTAGGTTACTTGAAAAAAACCTAATTCCATAATAGTAGGCACTTGATTTCCCAGGAATATTATCGCATCGAAACGAAAACATTGTTGTCGGGTTGAGTTTGTATATTATAGCATCTTCTAAATTCCTTCACATGCAGCCAAATGGTCATAGAATAACGGACAAAGTCTTAACGGACGTTACAATCGTTTCTAAGAATTACTTAAGTGCCTTTCAGTAGTAATGTTTGTCATACACCCATCATGAAATTTCATTGATGTATTCCATTTCACATTTCTGAACTAGTATGAAGTTATTATTTATTATTCGATGTGTTCAATAATACATTTTTCATCGAATTTTGTACTTGAAATTTTATATTTGCATTGACGCAAAAAATAATAAAAGGAATCATATCTCATGAAGGGTCAGAGATAGGTATAGGATATAGTCGATAAAAGTTATTCACATTGGTTGGCTGAATTCGGAAATTGAATAGTCATTTATCAAAGATACAAATTGAGACACGTTTTTCAGACACTCTGTATAGAATAAGATTTGAGCTCCGTTCTGAAAAAACAACCACCATACCTTATCTCAATGTTGCCAGAATTTGAGATTGGCGTGTCCACGAATTCAAGCGATATATTAAGTATTAAAATTATCTTGTTTTGGTTAAAGAAATTCACAAAATAATTATTATTCAAAAAACGGTGAGAGATAGGTATAGAACATGGTTCACAAAAGTGATCTGTATTTTGATGAAGAATTCAAAAATGATATAATATATAGGGTGTTCCATTTGAAATTTCCAAGTTGATGTCTATAACATGTAGATGTGGCAACAATGTGGGGTGTAAATATTTTCAAACGATAAATCACAGCCATATACATCGGTAACCAAAATTAGAAACTCACTTTTTTTTGTTCCCTAGATACGTCTAATAGATCATCGTATATGGAATACCCTGTATATTATTTTTATATCATTATTATATTGAACGGTTACTGAAGTAAAGAATACATATTGAAAATAATGAAAATATAATGTTATAAAGAAATAGTAATTTACGTAACAAGTCCGGAAAATACTGTTTTTTTGGACGAGTGGACAACATTCTAGGACGAGCGTAGCGAGTCCTGGAAGTCTGCGAGTCCAAAAAAACTATTTTCGGTCGTGTTGCGTACACTATTTTTTTGGCAACCGACCCACTTCCCTGACGCTTTTTCTTTGAGAAGGTAGCATTTTCCCGGACTAGGCCGGAAAAATGCTACTTTCTCAAAGAAAAAGCGTCCGGGACGGTTGCCGAAAAACAATATTTGAGTATTGACACCCATATTGAAACAATTAATTTCGCATTTAATGATAATAAAGAAAAATTGGAATATTGAAAGTATTTGAAGCATAATGAATCAATGAAGACTCTGCGTGTACACTTGAAAGAGTTGTTTGACCCTCGACCTATGTAGTGAAGTTATTTAAGAAATGATATCCTGCTTTGTGTCTCCCTTCAATTCATGCTAAGAATAGTCGATGCAATAAGACCATTAGCTAATTCAATTTTGAAAAAAGCATAGGCACTCCAAATAAAGTTGCTCTGTATCTCAATTAAGTAGGTACTTGAGTATTTGATGAATTTAATAAGGTCTTTTTCATTAAAAATCGATATTTATATCTTGGGTCCTACCAAGTTGGCCACCCCTATCATGAAGTAACATTTCGATTGTTTTTTCAATCTTTTTCATTTCTGTTGCGAATCTCGGCAACGCTGCTTCAAAAATTCGTCTAACCATCCATCTATCTACGTGCTGAGTATGTCGACCCTTTTCGATAAGCGCGAGACATCAACTTAATAATAATAATTAATAATACAAGATTCAAAATCTTTCAAAGACTTAAAGGCATAACTTAAAGACTCAAAGGCATGACTTAAAGACTTAAATGGATGACTTAAAGACTTAAAACGATGACTTAAAATGACTTAAAATTCTTAGGTGTACAAGATTGGAAGAAGATGTTTCCCCCTCGTCTTAATCCGAGGGGTTAACCACAGGGGAATTTCTCGTACACCTTGTGGGAAATAACGAGGAAATGAAGGCATTTTGGGGAAGTTCGAGGAAATGGAGGAATTTCGGGGAATTTTGAGGAATTTCGGGGAATTTTGAGGAATTTCGGGGCATTTCGGGGAATTTCCGAGGAAATAGAGGAATTTCGGGGCATTACGAGGAATTTCCGAGGAATTAGAGGAATTTCGGGGAAATGGAGGAAATATCGGAATTTCGGAGCATTTCGGGGCATTTTGAGGAAATGAGGGGAAATAACAGGCATTTTTTGGGAAATTTCCAGAATATTTGAAGAATCAGTCAAGAAATCGTCATAGTTTCGCAATTAATGAATAGAGAAAAAATATATATGCATGATTCCAACCCATGGTTGTCTGTTTTGAATTGAAAATACATTTTTTCCATATTGAGTTATTGATACTTTTGTGATATATTTATCAATATGAAAGACGAGAGAAACTAGATTCGTAAAAAAACAAGTGGGTAAGTAGTAGGTTTACCTCAATTATTCATCATTTATGAATAGGTGTGTGTTAGCAAAATTTCCAGTAGGTACTTCGTGAGTTCGTGAGAATTAATATGAAGGTGTTCAAGGTGTTATTCTGCGTTCTATAGGAAAAAGCTCATAACATTATTCAGCTTAAACCATATCGAATATTTCTCGATAATTCTAATACCTGAGGTAACGACACTGATGCATTACGCGCGAAATTACGCGGAATTAAGTTTATGTCTTTCTGACCAATAAAAACAATCACTCTACTAGGGTTGAGAGTCCCGCCTTCAATTGCCCTGCCGGGTCGGGTTTGGTATTCACTTTACTTCATCTTGTAAGATTTGTATGCAAGTTGTATCTTGTGTCCGAGCATAGTTGATAATTATTTTGTGTATATGGTGACTCGAGATATTACTTGATTGAAAAGAAAGAAGGTAAGTGAATGCTTAGTATAGATACACAAATCCCCAATGAATATATTTCTTATATATTTTTCTCAAGTTAGTTTTGAATACAGTGTGCATATCAGACAAACAGAAAAAACGCTCGGATAATCGGTGATTTTAGGAGCGTTTCTTTTCAACGAAATCTTTTTATACAGGTGTGTCATGTAATAGAGGTCAATACCAACATTTGTATTTCAAATGCAATACCCTGTATTATATTACGTTTTTAAATTATTCCCGAGGAGCTGATTTCGTCGATCTATGATATTTTTGGCCTAGCGGGAACGAGAGTGGGAATGATTACAGAGATAATAGGGTGTGAAAAATAGAGATTTTTCAACTTCAGATTTTTTGTATAGATTTTTTTTTCAAATCGTTTCGATTGTGTACCTACCTACGAGTTGTTCTTGATTAAGTACAAAATATGATATACACAGTGTCCCACCACAACGAACTGTCGCGATCGATTTCTCGAGAACTAGATTTTGTAAATTTTTGATTTGGCGGTTTACTAAAATCGATAAGGCCAATTTTGCAGAAACATTTTCAAGATGGTGGCACTTCCGGTTGTACCGGAAGTTCATACCAACTTTCTTATTTCAAATGTTTTTTATTCCCGATTTTAATGCATTTATAGATTCTGCCAGAAGAGCTTATTTATACAAATATATAGGTTGTGAAAATTAACTTGAGGAATTTTTAGTGTTGAAACTATCTACAATTGTCAAAACCACTTGCATGTTACTTTGATGGGGGCTCGATATTAGAGGATTACCTTACTGTCTATGAATGTTCCTACATCACTTCCATCATAACTAGCATGTCCATCACAACCAACGGTGAATTTTCTAAGCGGGAATGTATTAGATTTTTTTTCAGATGTCGGAAGAAGTTGTTTTTGGAAGAAAATCTTCAAGAATTCCATTGGCCTAAGAATGATGATATCGACGTCATTCTTACTGTACAAATTTTTCACGGGTCGATAAAAATGTTAGGATGTGAACGTCTTAGAATATCAAGGGCTGATCGTCAGGACATAACAAAAAAGTATAAATTGATATCAAAAAAAACTAAAAGACAATTTGAAATGTGAAAAATTATTTTGAATATTTCTTTGGATTGCATGCAGACATCTCATGTTATATTTTTGTTAGATTTTCATGTAGATGGTTTGAAGATCCTAACGACCAAAGCGAGGACCAAAGCAGTATGTATCTGCAATAATGAATCAGCTTTGGGAATGATTTGAGAAAGCTCTCATTCGTTTGAAAAACGTATAGTCATAAGTGGTTTCGTTCGAGGTTTCGTTATTTAATTTTTTTTACATTTTGTGTTTGTATTTGTGTTAATATAAATAAAAACATTCGAACTAAACCGAGTTTCTTTCTGAAATGCGATGCATCTTGATGTAATATTCGTCGGTCTCAATGTCGGTCGCCAGACTAGTATATGGGGAAATATATACAGGGTGAACCAACACTGCGTCTTTGCTCCATATATCGATAATGTTATATGAATAAAATACTTGTTATACGGCACCAGAAATACCATGTTTTGAAAATAGTTACAGTCGAGGTAACAGTTGCACACCCCGTGTATTTTATTGTATTTTGAGTTTCTCCCTGAAGTGCCTATTTCATAAATCTTACACACTTGGCGTCTTGATGGAGTCTAGAGGAAATGATTACATAGGCGGTGAAAAATCTCGATTTTTCAACTTTAGGAATTTTTCGTGTCGAAAAACATGTCCTTGTCTTAACTAATCATTCAATATCAATTGATATGTACTCTGCACTCTGCAGAATCTAAAAATACAATGAAATATGTATACAGGTTGTTCCATTCGAGGTTCCATTTGATAGACATATATTTGTGCATCTGTAACTATTGAAAAAAACGTGGCATTTCTGATGCTGTATATATATATATATATATTTTTTTATATATATATATATAAATTTTGATATTTTTTCATATTCCTGTATACAGGGTCCTCATTGATTTCACAGTTGTACTATGTAACGATGGGCACCATATTTTTTTTATACCGTTGACTGAATATGAATATAGAATATTTCTGATAACTCCAACTTCTTTGTCTTAATTAATCACCTGTTTATGCATGATTTTGAGTTTCTTGTTCGAATATCAACTCAGAAAATAAATAAAACAGAATGAGTGATTTTCAGTTTTTTCAAAATATTTCAAGAACGACTGAAACTTTTTTAGGTCGCAAAACGGCATTTTGAAGAGGACTGAATTGCACACCTTCTGTCCAATTTTATCTACTTCCTATGTCTTACCGTTTAGGAAATAGCGAGGGAAACAGCAATACTGGTCCCTATGAAATCGGCGGGACCTGTATAGCACATTACCGATATATGAAGCAAACACGAATTGTTGGGTCACTCTGTATATATATATGCCATCAAAGCTAGGTTGTTTTCACAGCGCTAATATAGGTAGTAAAAAACAAAAAAAAAACGTTTAGCTATAAATCTTGATGTATGTTTCCCATCGATGAACGTCAACAAAATCTCGAAATTGTAACAACTTTCTGCATTATTAACGCTTCATAAATGTTTTAAATAATAATATAATAATAATAATTTTTTCGATCGATTTTTGAAGAATTTTCTGAATTTTGACATTTGGGTACGCCTCTGGTAACGCAATGTTATGAATTAATACAATTCAGTACGCCCATGGACTTTGGATTCGAATGGAAAATGAAGGGAATTAAATAAATAATGAAAGAATCACTGGGAATTTCGGGGAATTTCGAGGAATTTCCGGGAATTTCGAGGAATTTCGGGGAAATGAATGGGAATTTGAGGCATTTCGGGGAAATGAATGGGAATCAGAGGCATTTCGGGGAAATGCGGGGAATTAGAGGCATTTCGGGGAAATGCGAGGAATTTTCGGAGGAAATGAGGGAAATGAATGGGAAGTTAAGGCATTTCGGGGAATTTCGGGAAAATGTGAGGAATTAGAGGAATTTTTTGGAAATAAATGGGAAATGAGGAAATAAAACAGAAGAAGGAATTTTTCGTACACTATATCAGACTGTGGTTAACCCCTCGTCTTAATCCTCATATTTCTTAGGCGTTAATTATTTTTGTGATGCAATTATATTGCGAAGTTCTTAGTAGGTACTGAGTTTAATCAGGTTCATCAGAGGGTTCTGCCTCTTAGGCACACTCACAAGAGTGTTTGATAAAAGTCGAAAATCTTATGAACCCTTTTTATTACCCCGTCAGGCGATGGGTTTCAATAAAATACGATCACGTCTTCCATCAATTCTGTTGAAGAATGTTTATGCAAATTTTAAAGTAGATTGGACCCAAAAATCACGTTGTCCCATACAAACTTTGCCCCCGTTTCTTGCCCCCTTAGGGATGGAATTTCGGGAAACCCCTTCTCATCGGATGTCCAGTCATACGAAGAACACACCGTCCAAGTTCAGATCTATGCAATCAGCGGTTTAGCCTGAGCGTTGATCCGTCAGTCAGTTATAGAGGACAAAGCATTTTTTATGTATAGATAAACGAAAAAAACCTCGGTGGTGATTCAAACATAAAAGCTAGTATAGTACCACGGACTTTTTGTATAGCTTATAGATCTGTACCGAACCGTTTAGTCAGCGTACACCCTTAAAGCATCACATCTCGCCCGCTTTTTTCCGACTCGATTTACATATACTATTAAAACCCTTTGCGTCCTAGTGGTACCTTTCAAGGACCACCTAGGAAACGTGCACATGCGTAGCCCATAAAATGTATTGTTTATCAGAAAACTGTTTAAGTGCTGACAATTGCCGCCATCTGTTGCCTGGGTACCGAAATACATCAGAAAACAACAGTTTGGCGCCCTTATCGTGTGAAATACTTAGCGAGCGTATCGTTGTGTCAAGTTCCAATAAGTAACTTCGATAGTTTTTCCAAATCTGAGTATAATGGCCGGTGAGTTGTAAAAACTTGAAGGTATATAATATATCAATAATGTATAATGTTCGTCACCGTTTTCCAATTGATGTTTTTATTAAAAATCATAAATATGTAGGTGGTCCTTGTAGGGACCACTAGGCCACTATAATTTTTTTTCAAATATGTATGACGGATGTCTGATTGCATCGATTCATTTTCAGACAATAAACCAAAAGTCAAGCAGTATCTAGATCAAAATGCCCCAAAATAATAAAGGATTATAACCAGTATATGGGCGGGGTAGATAAGGCCGATATGCCGATATAAATGAAAGAATTTTTTTTTTACTTTTTGGATATGAGCGTAGTGAATTCGTTCATAATTTTCAAAGAAAGACTACCAGGGACGACTATGAGTCTGAAGGATTTCAAAATTGCAGTTGCGGTTGGTTTGATAGGGGCAAATCCAGGATCCACTCCCAAAAGAGATAGACCGCTCAGAGAGACCAGTTCTTACAAAAAAAAAATGTGTTACCGGAAACTCGATACGATAAATTTGCACATATGCCTCACTCTACCACAAAACGGCGATGCCACTTTTGCAGTACTAAAAGTGACCCAAAAAGTACAAAGTGGAGTTGTGCAACTTGTGAGGTGGCCTTGTGTTTGCGAGAGAACAGAAATTATTTTTTTTCATTCCACTCCAGAAATAAGGATCCATCTGGCCTGGTGGTACCTCAAGTGGACCACCATTTTTTGTATACTTTTAATAAAAAAATTCCAAAGGCATGTCGTTTTTTATCATTAGTAAAGTCTATTGAGTGCAATTTCAGCAAAAAACATAAAAATTTTCGATTTGAAATTAATCCGGGCTCAAAGGGTTAATTCTCACTGATTTTTTCTCAATAATGATAAAATTTAGCCTATATCAATCCTGAATAGTGCAGCTTTCTTTTAGTGAGATAATGTTCATAATCGGATCGGTATTTCTTAAGATTACCCTCTGTAAACAAACAAACCTACTTATATTACAAGTATTTTCTCTGCTTTGACTAGGTCTACTTGGCAACATTTGATTCATGGGCTCCTCAAATTTTCTTCAATCCATGGAACAAAAGTTACAAGAGTTATTTGAATTATGTTTTCAAATTCCCATAACCTATGTGCTTTCCATTTGGGATGTAACATGTACTGTTGTGATACAAAGGAATGCATTTTATGTTGAGAAATGACAAAAAATATTAACTAGTAATTAATGCCAGGACATATGAGGATCGAAATCATGAAAAAAAGGAGAATACTGATTTGTTACTATTTCCAATTATTCTTTCAAGTACTTATATTTTAAAACTGAGAACATCACATGCAAGTCAACTGTCATGGCCTAATTCAGATTGGAATAATTGATTATGTTTTCGATTCAACTGATTTGAATATTTCCAACCCTACTAGGGTTGAGGTTGAGACAATAATTCTCGAAGAACGAATGACATATGAAACTCAATAGAAAAATAATAGTCAGGTAGTTTAATAGATAACACGAGAAATCATCGATTTTATATTAATAACCATCGAAAAACATAAAAAATCATCATGGCAACAAAGTGTCATTAAATAGGTAGTAAGTTGGGTACCTATATTGTATACAGAATAAGGTCAATGTACTCATTCATTGTATTGTCAGTCTAATCTAGAAAAAAATTGGAATCGGCAAATATGTCAAGAAATGATTCATTTTATGGAAATAGTAAACAAGCACTCCGTACATACGAATGTCCATACTAATTTGAAAAATGAATGAGGTCGGTGGGCAAAGAATTGACTGAGGTAGCACGCCAATTGTGTACTTTAAGAATTCAAATGCATATGTGTGTGGTGAGTTTAACTCCTTGAATAAGTCACGAACTAAAAAGGTCATTTCATAGTGAAATAGAAAGACTTGGGTGATCGTGAAATATGTTAAATTCATTAGAGCAGTTCCGGGGTGGGCAAATTCTACCTACCTATGCCTATGATCACAAGTTTTCTTCGATCATTGAGTTTGAGGAAATAACGTGACAAGGAAGTTTTCACCTCACCCGAATATATGTTCGGATACTGGCATTTTGGAAAGCAGCGTCCCTGAACAAAAACGAGAGGTACAGGAAAATAGGTACTTGCTGCACACCCGAGCCTTTTGTTGCGTAGAACACGAAGGAAATACCCGCCTGCTTTTTTACTCGAATAAAGGTACACCATACTTATTTACTCGTCAGTTGCCATTCACAATATTATTTTTCAGCTTTTAGTACCTACATCAGCTTCATAATAATCTTTTTCAATAAAACCGTTTAACCTGATTTTTTTCAACTAATTCATTTTCAAGTTTTCAGTTCCCTATTTTGCACAAAAGTACATTGATATGTTCAAGTGGCGTATTCTGAGACAATTTTAAGGAAAAAGTCTACACATATAAACTTGTGTCTGGAAATGCTTCGTTTCGGAGATACATGGTGTTGAGGTTTTTTTTGTTCGCTTTTTAAAAATAACTTGCATAACTTGCAAAAAAAAGTCATTTATACGAAGTTCGATGCCGGTTTTTTTTTAACTTGGGAAATCATGATTTCCTAATAATTTTAATATAACATCTAGAGGGTGATGCGTACGCTGTCCTTATTCATTTCAAATTGCCCTAACTATTTGACAGTAACCTTCTGGTACTTTTCATGAAGAAACCTAAATCCCACACCTTTTTGCAATCATGAAAGGTACCTACCGAGGTACCTACACTTCCTCAACAACGCTGGAAGTGATCGTTTTTGAGTCATTTACAGTTTTCTGTATCGATGCATATTACTTAGCTTCTAGGGCGCCAGGTTAGGTTTCTGAGAACATTTCACAAACTGCCTAAGTGGTGGATCTCGTTATTGCACATTAAGTATCGAGGAGTCCATGAAAGTATTTTTTATCAAAATAGAAGTTCCCTGTCAGATTTTCAACTATTTATTGCGAATCTACAGTTCGGATTTCACAAAGTTTGTTTTGGTACCATGCCGGGCTTTTCGAATTCTGAAATGACTGATATGGTTTTTGCATGCATACGGCATGGCTGACGGAAATCAAGCTAAATCAGACGCATCTATCAGGAAGGTATTCCCAAGTTTTGAAAAAATCAAAAATTCAAAAATTTGTATCTCGAAAACGAATCATTTTTCGAGTTGTATAGAAAAAAGTTGTTCATTTTGAGGTGATCCAGGACAAACTTTGTTTTTGTTATGTTCTCAGCAATTTCACTCACCCTTGGAGGTGAGTAAAATGCATCGATATAGGAAATTGTAAATATCTCGGAAACGATCACCTCCAGCGTTGTTGAGGAACTGTACCTTTTTACCAGGAAAAGATGTGGGAATCAGGTTTTTTCATAAAAACATCCGAAAGGTTACTGTCAAAACAGATAGGCAATTTGAAATGAATACCGACCAAGTACGCAGCGCCCTCTAGATGTCACACGAAAATTAATGGGAAATTATGATTTCTCACGTTATAGACCAAGAGCCCGCGTCACTATTTTTGGTAGTGATAAGTTGACGCCCATCGACCACTGGAACTTGTATTATCGATGTCGACGATGCTACAGAGATTTTCGCCATACATGATTTCCGGGGCGAAGTTAGGGAAGGGGGCTGACCGATCTGTATAAAAAAAGTGAGCAAAATTTGTAGTGAGTTTACGACTGAGAACATTGGGAAAGCAAAGATTTCAGGAAAATAATCCGACGCTCGCTTATTGTCAGTCGCCTACATTGTGGCGTTCACCCGCTACAACTCTCGAAATATGTATAAAAAAAACAACAACAAAGAAAAACCAGTTTACAACTGACAGTGGGACAGATCTTACCATTAGCATTTTAATGACACAAATTTCGCAGGCCAGCCGTATTCAACGGGGCGGAGGGGCGCTGGGCCCACCTGTTTCGGAATAATTTTTAAGTTTTTTTTTATGATAAGCTTACATTTCAAAATATAGGGGCAAATAATCTATTATGCCTAAATCGAGAATCTATTACCGTCAGTCACGTACCACGTGGCAAAAAGAAAGCCTTGAAAAGGTGCAAAAATATTCAGGTATACTTCAATATTATAAGTTTATGCTCAAAAAATTCACACGACGTTAGTTGTACCACCTTCAACAAGAACCTGTTCATGTAAAGTGTGGCAAAGGCCCAATAAAAATTTAAAACATGCGTCATTTCAGTGGAAATGCGCTTCAAGCATTGTATATATGTATAAAGGGTGCCCTGAAATTACATAGATAAATTTCAACTACAGGAAGATTTGAGAAAGTTCACACACAAACATGTGTCCAGAAATGGTCCCTTAGGGAGTTATGGCCATTCAAAGGCGTGCCCAAGATGAAGGCCCAATGTGTTAAAATTCTACCTAAATGAGCTACAGCCATTTTAATGTGCAACTTTCGGGGTGGTTGTTATCTGAAATCTCCGAAACGGTACTTTACAAAAAAATATTGATTGATAATCCTTTTTATCACGGATGGAAAGTATTAACATCCCTTTCAAGATTCCATTCAGGGGTTGGTCAAACCCCAACTTTTTTTCGCATGTATTTTTTTGAGGTTTCGATCGCAGATTATTGAATTCTACAGTTTTCTACACAAATAAAGATACTTGTTCAATTTGGATAGGGCGAATCACTTTCATGTAAAATTGATTCGAAAACGATCTCGCACGACTAGAACCAAAATAATGCTTGATTGAATCATCAGAAGTAACGATATCGAATGAAAAAAAAATTGATAAGAACTGAATAGCGCTAACAACAAAAAACTGAAGCGTACATTTGAACCACAAATTTCCCAGATTATAATTTCATTAATATCCAAAACCGTTGGAAGAAAAAAAAACAAAGTCAAAATTTGAACTTTATCTCCCTCATTAGCAACATTTTATATAAGCAAGTTGGTTCAAATTGTTATATTTTGAAGGGAGGAATCTGCCATTTCTATATGTTATGACACTATATGGTAAAACACGATTGAATTTCTGTGGAAATTTAATGTGGAGAATCAAGTACAGTGATACAGATAGTTATTATTTTGTGACGGTAAACTCAGGTGTCGGCAACAGGGTCGTACTGGAGTTCCAATTTGGTTTGGAAAAAAAAACTAATTATGAACTGAAATACCTATATTCATTCTTGAAATGCATAGTCAGAAAATATAAACAAAAATCACAGCTAGAGAGATACCTATGCTTTTGACTTATAACTATTATATGCATTCAAAAAATACATCTATACTAATCATGATCACATAGTGCATGATTCAAAAACTTATCATTTTCAAATTCTTTGGCGATAAACGGCTTCTTCTCAAATTGGTCAGTTGACCTGCTTCTAGGACTCTCAGAAGGCACAGATGTTCCTGGAATGCAGAGATACTTCTTGGAAAACAATATTCAAGTACCATTACATTTACCAAAAATATCATTACCATAACATAAATGCAAATATTACTGATTACATGCTGCTAACGGTCTTGTTAGAACATCAAATATAGTTCTACCGCCATTAAATAAGTGTTCTGCTTTGTGCGTTACGTATTTCGGTAAAATCATCGATTCAATAGTCGAAATGGATGAAGCAGATGATGTTGACAGAGGCGTTAAAAAAAAGTGTGCTGCATTTGTGGAAACAGTTCGATGGACTCATTCTCGGTGAAGAAATTCAGTCTCCAAACACTAGCAAAATGTTACCAAAATCTCAGTATCCGACGAGCTCGTGGATGGAAGTTTCATGAAATTTCGTTACCCAATTCTATTGATGAAAATATTGGATACCATTCCCAATGCCATATCACAAAAATATGACACTTCTGAAAAGCCCTCAACAAGTTCAAAACAAAGGTATGTTCGACAATTAATATTTTTTCATTATAATCACTCTCGAGTAAATATGTCACAATCGGAAATTGCAAGTAATCTCTGAATATACAGATCAGGGTGCTTCGCGCGACGCTGCATTTGTTGACTGACAACATTCCACCGATACTTGAGATCACCGACACGTGAATTGATCGATCCAGCAGAGTCCACTTCAGGTTTGTTTCGAAGTGTCAGTCGTCAAATTTCTGTATTGAAATATTTAGGGCCGATGTTTCAATAATTGTCATATTATACCTGCACTTCGCAAATGCAAGAAACTTGTCAGTTTAGCTACCAAGTGAGCTTTATCCATACAATAAACAGCTGAGAAAGGTGTTTTCATATTCACGTACTTACGTTGTACCCAAATGTTTTATTGTCAGTCACAAACATATGATTTTTATGATGAAAATGTAGCCAAGCTTTATAGAGCGCTATTCCAGGAACTTGCTTTTACGAATGGCAATATTTGCACCCCTTGCTTGATGACTGTTGATAGCATTTTTCAAATGGTCAGTTGAAATTGAACATCATTGTGAAGGAATCAGTCGTGAGCTTATCATAAAAAATAACTTAGAAATTCTTCCGAAATAGGTGGGCCCAGCGCCCTTCTGCCCCATTGAATAAGGCTGGCCTGCGAAATTTGTGTCATCAAAATGCTAATGGTAAGATCTGCCCCACTGTCAGTTGTAAACTGGTTTTTCTTTGTTGTTGTTTTTTTTATACATATTTCGAGGGTTGTAGCGGGTGAACCCCACTATGTAGGCGACTGACGATAAGCGAGCGTCGGATTATTTTCCTGAAATCTTTGCTTTCCCAATGTTCCCAGTCGTAAACTTACGACAAATTTTGCTCACTTTTTTTATACAGATCGGTCAGCCCCCTACCCTAACTTCGCCCCGGAAATCATGTATGGCGAGAATCTCTGTAGCATCGTCGACATCGATAATACAAGTTTCAGTGGTCGATGGGCGTAAACTTATCACAACCAAAAATAGTGTCACGGGCTCTTGGTCTATTGAAAAAACAGGTACCAAATATCGTACATATAACTTATTTTTTGCAAAAGTTATATTTTTAAAGCAGAAAAAAAATCAATTTCAACACCCTGTCCCTGTATCTCCGCAACGGAGCATTTTTGGGTACAATTTTTTGTAGATTTTTTTCCTTTAAATTGTCTCAATGATCTGCCATGCAGCGTGCGACTTTCCCTTCCATATGATATCCATTGCCCATATCGAAACAAATATGAAATGAGAAATATTGAATCAAATATGAAATCTTTTATTTTGTGCAGGCAGTCATTTTAGATTTGATATTTGTTATAGCGTACTAGTGGTGCACTTCACTTTGATAACCATGTGAAGAAATATGTACTCAATCCGCCCTTTTTTTGGCGACCATATTGTATTCACATTTCTTCTCATAGTCAGGCCCTCAAGGTGGTGGGATTGTGGAAAAGTATATAACCTGCCATTTTCTTGGCTGTCCTATCGTTTTTTTTTCTCTTCTCAAAGAAGTACTCTGACTACTCAACTCTATTTTACCAGTCGAGTCCTTAGAGAACGCCTGTTTCGAATTCTTGTTCGACGCATTAAAATATGTACCAATGAATTGTTTTTCAATAGGCTCGACTGTGTGGAAGAGACTTCCATCAACAATATATGAAAACTGGTTCAAAGCATTCGTTTAGAATGCTCGGTGATTGAAAAAATGTTCGAACCAACCTACGTATTTTTATGTGGAGAATATGAATCGAAAGTCAAAATATGCCAGTTCTCTCTTAGTTCGGGAGCAATCGCCCTTCAAAGAACGGAACATAATGAACTCTTTTCTCCATATAACTTATGACCTAGTCGTTCTTCATCGATAGGTCATCTCATAATCTAATTCCACCTTTATGACCTTTTTTTTATCAAATATTAATTTCTCATGAAAAAACTCGAAAATCCAATCATCATTCAGTATTTTTCGCAGAATTTCAAACTGGGTTTTTTCATGAAGATGCAAATATTTCATGAGAAAAATGGCCCAAGGAAGTGGGGTCAGTGTATGACAGGCTGATATAGAAACAAGCCTGTTTTATTAATTTATAACTTTCCAGTGAGGACCATGAATTTTGCAACAAATAGGATTTTTTTCTATTAGTTATATCTGCAAACGCATTTAAATTCCGCCAAAAGTTGGTGCATGTTCGATAACCAATTTACATACATGAAGACTGGCTTCTGATCGAACAGTATACAGGGCAGGACAAAAAATACTGATAAAATAACTGTACTTTTTTCTTGAACAAATTTAATATTTTTTGTCCTGCCTTGTATATTGTTCGACTAGAAGTCAATCTATATGCATATAAGTTGTTTATAGAACATGCACCAACTTCTGGCGGTATTTACATTTTTGTAGTATAATAGCAGAAGACCGGGGTTCGATTCTTCGCTGGGTAATCGCACGTTGAAAGGTAAGGCCTCCTTGATCCATTGCTCGCACAAGTTTCGACTTCTGAGGGTTGACATTCGTCAGCTGGTTAACGGAAACGAACAATTTGAGAACGATTTTAGTACAAAACTATTTCAACTGATCCAGCGTTTTCAGAAAATTTCACCTAAAAAAATTGTCAAAACCGCGACACTGTGCCTTGTGGTACTTTTCCCCCCTAACTCTTGAGTGGGACAAGATACAAAAAATAAATTAGTGTGATGTTATTCGTCGTAAAGAGGGAGGTATCAACTATTCTCTCTTTCAAATAGAAGAATTTTGTGACACCTTGTTGAAAAGAACTTCTAACACTGAATCAAGATTGAACAGTTTATTCATGAACAGTTTCATTTTATGTTCGAGAATCTTCAAACACACAAGAGATGCCTTTTCATGTGTCCGACCTTGATGCGTTGTTCCGCGCCGGGTGTTGAGTAAGTAGTAGTACTTCTCTAACCGATATATAAATATATATATATATATGTATATATATATATATATATATATATATATATATATATATATATATATATATATATATATATATATTCTATCCAGCTACGCAAAGGTCGATACAATAATTGATCTAAAATGTTCTAACATTTTTATTAGTCAATGCGTAAAACTGCTTGTAATAACACCGACAAAACATTTCCGGAAATATGAATAATGGGCCTCTCTAGCTGCCTGGATCAGAATTCAGATTAATGAAGGGTTGCAAATGTTTCCACTTCGACAACATCATTGCATTGATATTAAATAATGTAGGTCTATCTCAACATGGAAAAGATAATTTTTTTCACTGATTAGCTCAAAAAATGAATTGTAATGGCCGGTACTCGGATCAAAATCCATATTCAACATACATAATACTACAGTTATAACGATTATACGATTATTAGTGGAAGTGTACAGGAACTAGATTTTGTATCAACTTATTTTAGGAGCAAACTCAGTTTTATTTTTACAGTTGAATACTGAATAAAGTACTCTATAAAATCATCAGTCAACATTGTGCTATATGAATTTTTCAGTAAGGAATGAAATTTGGGATGTATTTAGTTCAAAAACAAAATATAGGTAGGTACCCTACGTGCCCCCAATAATCCTTACACTGCAAAATACGGCCGGCAAACATCAAAGTATCAAAGATGCCGACTCTATATACCTACTACGCATTTTCAGAATTGGCATTGGCTTTCCACAATAGGGGAGGGGTGAATAGGCCCAGCTTCTGTTGACGGTTCTTCTCCCTACTTTTTCATCTCAAGTTAGGACATGTATTGCGTTATTCACACAGTTAGTTCATTTTTGTACAGAGCAAAGAATAGCTCTTATTGAATTATATTTGATATTGTAATATCACGTGGTACATTGTTTTGCAATAAAAGTGGTCGATGGACAACCAACCATTCGTATATGACAGTGAGATTCCCTTTGTGTGGAGGTAACGAGAAGCAGATTAAATTTATTTTTCTCGTGAAGTGTCTTCATGTTGATTGAGTAGCCAATTTGGTGAATCAAATGTGGGGATCTGAAGTTGGTTGTTTGGATGCAGATTGTGTTTGCAGCCTTAGAAACGGTGAGAATTACTTTTCATAGATTTTTCAATAAAATTTTTCTTAATTGTCCCTTTTATATGACCATTTTTACACGAAAAATTAAGGTTCTATAAGGAGTTCTCTAATATTCATGGCATATCGTGAGAAGAGAAATGAGAATTCTGAACGTGTACTTGAAATAACTAACGGGTTGTCGGAGAGAGATATTCGCCAGGTTGTCAAATTAATGGGAAAATGTAGGTGGACAGATTTATCTCATTCACTTCCCACTCTTCAAACAGATGAAATCAATGTTGGGAGGGATACCTGTTCGTTGATCATATTTCAATATTGCAGCCTTGATCCACTTTTCTCATCGGTATATACAGTGAGGCCGGGAAGATTTCCCTCCTTAATTTTTAGTATTCTAAAGTGAAAAACTGACACGTCACTCGTCGACATTTATTTTCAAATGGAAGGGCGGCCTTGTGATACCTTGTTTGAAAGATTCTTTCAATTCCATATCCAGTTATATTTTATTTTTGGAATAGAACTAGGCGTTTTTGTTTCATTATAAGCATAACAATTTTCTAGTCAAGAATCTCCGAACGTTAATCAACAGAATTTTGAAAGTTTATTCAAAACACTCCATTTCATCTCATTAAACGTTCAGAATGCTCGACTTATAGTTTATTTGAGAGAATATTTAATTCCCTACTCAACTGCACAAATAAATCGAAATTTGCCTCCGTTATTATGGATTTAGTCAGCAAAATCAAGACAGAGAAAGCAACTGCTTTGTCTCATATTTTTCGATATAGTCCTACATTTTGTCTGCTATCAGCAAGTACTACCATTCAATATCCCACGCTATTTCAATTTTTCAAAAGGGTTGTAATTTCGATCGATTCACATGAAAATGCGTATATTTTATTTATAGGTATTTGAAGAGCCCCCAAAATAAAAACTGAGAATAACTACTTCTCTTCGGACTTGAAGGCCATCGTTCTTTCGAATGACATGTCATCGGAAATGAGTAAGCTTCTGAAGAAGCTGGCCACTCGCGCTAGCGAAACGTTAGGGAGAAATTCCAAAGAACGACGGCCGTCAAGCCCGAAGAGAAGTAGTTATACAAATAACCACGGCCGCGAAAGCCTCAACCATTTTGTCAAATAATAAAACTGTTTATAACTCAGAATCGGCTATCGATTTTCAAAAACAAAAACAATCCCGAATAATGAATTGAAAGTTTTTTCCAACAAAGTGTCAAGAAACCCTTCTATTAAAAAAAAGTTCATACTTCCTCCTTTACAAGAGTGATATCACAAAAATGTACCATGATAACAAAAAACAATTGAAAAGGGAGCCTATTCCTATAAATTCTGCTAACCTTGGTATCTTGTTCCATACAAGAGTAAGCTTCAATTGAAAAAAATATATTTTTGATGGAAGGTCATTAGGGGAAAAAGAAGTAGCTTATGTAAAAAATATGTTTTTTTTTTATATGGCCTGTTCAATTCTTGAACCTTATTTGCTAATCAGTTTCCTTTTCAATACATGGAATGGTTTATTGATGATAGTGAAAAACTGACCTGATATTGTTATTCATTCTGAAACTATATGTTTTACCTACTTGTGGGAAGCCCGAACATTATTCGAAAGGAAATTGAAAAATCCTCATCATGAAGTCAAAATATACAAGGTGTTCTATTCAAGATAAATGCAGAAATTGATCTTCGAATGTGGGGATAATTGGCCGTTATATTTGAGCTGAATGAATACCTTCTGTGAAATAGTCCTCAGATTGAAATAGAGTGGAAATGATGTCGTTCCATTTGAAAAAACATACCTACTCAAATCTGAAATGACGCATTTTTCTTGTACACCATGTGAACGTGGAAATAACTTTCAATCAAGATCAAGTGACTTGCATTTTTCTCAGATTTTTCGAAGATACGGTTTGACAGAGAGAGGTATTCAAGTTAGGGAATCCGCAGTGCAAATCCACGTTGAAATCCAGAAATCGTGGTCTGGTGTACAAATCGAGTGCGAGTAATATCAGTTTGGTCTCAGGGTCATTAATCTCTAAAAAAAATCCTAATGTCAATATCATTTCATTCACGAATGGTCTGACGGTACCTACCTAGCAAATAGATAATATTTCGAAATCGTAATTGAATAGTTCGATACTATAATTCAATAATAATCGCTATTACTCATGTTAATATTTTGGTAGGGAATGAAATTTGTGATGCATTTCGAAACCACATACGTGTCGCAATTATAAATTGATGTCTCAGCCATTTGACTGAAAATAGTCCACCAAGTAAATACCTAGGTCTGTGTATTTGTAAACAAAATCCTAGGCTATCATTTTCTATGACGGAAAAGTCTGTGAGAAACACCTCAGAATTTACTGTTGAAACAAAAATGAGATGATCCATAAAAAATATATCTCCGGTATGTTACCATTTTTTGGTTTACCCTGTATCATGGAGAACATTTTTATTTGCCACATATTATGACCTACTACATGATCTCGTTCTGATGAATAATTATAAGCCTGTATCGTCTAGCCTCTAGAAACGGCCTCGCTTCTCGTGACATACCCTGTATATCGTTTGAGTGAAGATTTTTCAAAATGGAAAATTGAACCGCTGATTACTTGGAATGGCCAGTTCCATTTGAATGAGTGACTTTTCACTTACCTGCGAATTAGAAAGACAGTGAAAGTTAGAACAAATTATTTCACTACCCTTTAATACTTTAATATTCCAAATTTTCCTCTTTATCCTATTCATTACTCATTATCCTCAAATACAAAATTCATTCTTTCAATCAATATGGTTTTCAATACTTAAATATTTTTTGATTTTAAAATTATATTTTTCATTATGTATTCATTACTTCATTAACCGTTCAATATGGTCTTGAATATTAGGAATATTGGGACATTCTCAACATGCTCAGGCAGGTTTTTGAAGGAAGAACGATAATGTCTTTATGCAAAAAATCAACAGTATTGAGCTGGCTGTGTATTGGAATACAAAGCGGGTGATTTTCATCGTGATTGTACGTACCCACCTTTTTTCGCGACTACGGATAGAAAAGGGTATGGAGGGGGTAAGTTTGGTTTTCGGTAATCAGTCCGCAGTATACTTGCCTCTGAAATTATGTCAACAAGGCGCGAATACTATTTGACAAATTTATGGATCGGTACAGATTCAGAAGACCACAGGGATAGGGATATAATTTGCAGGTATAGGTAGCACGGAGAATGATTGCGTAATGATTAAACTATGTTTTCAACTTATATCTATACCATGTTCAAACTAGAGATTACGGGATAGAATATTTTCAAAACTTCCCATTGAATTTTTGATAATTAGATATGATGTTTTGTCATGAAATTTCATGCAATACACTGAAATGGTTTTCTAAGGCTAAGGTGACGATTTGTAATACAAACTTTCGCGATTTCCTTAACCAATATGCTATTGATTGAGTTACAAGAAGATGAGTATTGATAATGTAATTACATAAATATGACCGAGAAACTATTTCAAAAATGATAATAAAATCATCTTTAGGACAATTCGTTCAGATCAGTCTCTCAACTACCTACACAGTAGGTTACTGGCTAAAACCTGTCAGAAGAGAACTACTCTCCTGGCTGATACCACGAGGGGCGTTGCCTCATTTTTATTATAATATAATAATGGAGAAAGTGATCTTGCCTGCTTGAGAAAGTGAATGCATAAATAGCATAAACATTGTATATTATATTGTAAAGAAACGCAGAACGTAATGTAGGTTTCATGTAAGGCTTGTATATACTTTCTTTTGATTTACTTCGTCGAGGTGGTACTAAGGTTTTCCAGTATCGGCTTTAGCTGGTTCGGAGCCCCTTTCAAAATCATCAGTGCCACCTGTTCGTTTATTAGTTTATTACTTCCTGAGATGAAGTGATGGCCAATTCTTTTTTTGACTTCATGCTTGAAGTTATAAAATTAATAATTGATATGAATAAATGTTGCTAGTCGCCCCATTATTAATTTTCTATTAAAAAATGGCACCACAGTTGATGACTGCCTCATGTTTATGATGTTCCTGAAAAATTATCTGAGAACACTTTTCGAATACCTACCACTCTTAGCATTCAGATTGGATTCAATACTCTCAAGGATTTGCATATTGTACTACCAAAGAAAAAAATAACATGGCTCATAAAACAAAGTATCACTTTTTCTCCTAACTCAAAACACAACATTATTTCTTTCAATTTTTTTCAAAAGCCACCGAGTTGATGATGGAAGATATACAGAAAATGTCAAGGGAAATTCAGTATTATCATTATTTTATTCAATATTATATTCCAGCAGATATTCTCGATCAATTGCTAAAACCCAAACATATTTTGGAAGGGAAAATAAAACATGCATTGTGGAGTTCATGGTGAAATAAATTTTAGGTTGAAAAAATTCTGGGCTGAATACAAAACTGAATACCAAACAATGGCCGGATTGAAAGTGCTACTTTTAGTGAGCGGAATCAGAGAATATAGTTGCATTCAAGTTTGTGAATTGTAATTTATGGAACAAGCCTTTGAAAACCCCAATAACACCTGGTAATTTGTTCAATACTAGTCATTCAGCTATTGATTCTATTAAGTTTTTAATAAATTTTATTTTAAAAGGAACTCAGCCTATTCTGTAACAAAATTGTTCTTTTTATTCATTGTAGAAACGAACAATATGCACATATTTTCTGTAACATTTTCCTGTTTTGAACTCTTTACTTGTAACATAAAGAACTTTTTTCTACACCCATACCTCGACCCATACCATAATAAAATACTTATATGCCCATAATCCATTTTATAATTAGATACATTATGAAACGAATCAGGAATCTGAGTCGTTATCAAAAGTTTGCATCATAATTAGCTCATTATGATGAAGATTTTCAATAAATTGAAAATCCAATTCGGTGGCGGAAGGCTACATTGAAAGTTCTGTTTGAAATTAAATCGGCATTTCCATAATAACCTATTGAGACTAGCAATAATGAATTGAATGTAAGTAAATATTACTTTCGCTTCCAGAATTGTGGGACCGACAATACAAATATACTATTTATAGTTCTCTATTGTTTATCAGGTATATTAAGTAATGGTTATTAATACACTCTCATGAACCATACGAATGTCGCCTTCGGCTCGTCATATCCCGGTTAATATTTAAATTTATTTTCAATATGTTCACTACTTCAGATATTTATTCATTACTTTAATTACATTCCTTCAGTATTTTTCATTATGTCTTCAATTTTCAAATTATCATTACTTTAAATATCCCTTCATTTCGTTCATTCCGTCTTCATAACTTGATAATTAATTATAGTGTACATATTTTATTGCCCTTCGTGGAAATAAGTTGTCTGGCAGATGTCGTCAATAAACCTACAGATAGTTGAGACTGACCTGAAGTAAATCTTCAGAAGATGATTTAGTTTATCGTTAGTCTTCAAGTACGCTCACCGTCGAAGTTTTTCAGAAATTTTTCAGTCTCATCATATGATGAGTCTTGAAAGAGAAAAAAAAGCGTACCATTATTTCGTGGAATATATTGTTAATAACGTTTTTTTCTTAAACTAATGCAAAAATCTACACAGCAATGAAAAGAAAAATTGATGACCTTTCAGATACGGTATCGCTTTGCTCCTAATCCAATTCGAAACTTGAGAGCTGGAACTCTGCCCGCCGAATATGTTCAAAATGTATATACTTAGGTCAAAGTCCATATCGGATCGAAAAACTTTGAGTATTCGAACAGCTTACCCTAGTCTAGATATTTAGTATCAATTTTCTTCTGAAGATTCTAACCTTGTTAGCAAAACGCGAGTCGAGCGCAAAAATATCATTTTGGTGTTAGGGTAATTATTGATCTCTAGGAAAAGTTTCGAAATCTTTCTTGCCGAAACAGTGGGTTACCTGGAGGATGTCTCTTTTTGTGTTGACCTTCTGTACGCTGGCGATTCTTAAACGAAAATAGAGCGGTATAAACAATGTTTTCTCAAATGAAATAGAAGTCTTGTGACACATACTTTGAAATTTCTTTGATTTCCCCATTCAACACTCATTCATTGTTGGAAATCAGATGAACCCTCAAATGTTATTAACAGCTGTAGTTTGATCTTGAGAATTAGTTCACCATTTACTTCTTGGCCTTAACCAAACCTGTTTGCATTTTTTTACATTTCCCCCTTTTTCAAGCACTACTAGTGCGCTTTGTGCGAGTGACAGTGATGTTCTCGAGTGCAGTAGGGCTCTGGGTCGTCTTGCTTATATTTAGGCAGCACATTCGATATTTCAACCTTGGGGAAATCCAGGCAAACCTTCTGTTCTGCTGGGTTGGTTTGTATGAAAATATCATTGCTAATAACTCAAATCAAACAACTGATGAAATCCATGATACGTAATAGCAAATCTGCTACACGTGTTTCACAATAGAGGCTTGGTTATAGTACTATAAAACGCCTGAAAAAAGCTATTGAATTGTGGAAAAGAATTAGCAATTTTTCAATTGATAAGTAGAAATCACCCAAAGAGTGTTTTTCAATTACGTTATCTCTTCTTCTTTTCTTTTTCTGAAGTCAAAACGCGGCTCCGCGCTCCGAATCACCAATGTCCTTTCAAGATTCGACATAGGTGCCTCCTTTTCGTTTCTGCATATAAAAATTTCAATCGGAACTCATATCCACACACATTATTCCATCTTGTTCATTTCTACTCAGTTTGAACCATTTTTTAACCTCCAAATTATACGGGGAATTTCTGATTGTAAAAAATAGCTCCAAACATAGTTGAGTCAATAAAAAGACGGAAAGTGATGTGTACCGGCAACTGACTAATACAAAAACTATATTCTGATTGTAGGATTAAGATTGTACAAAAAGAAGGCAAGACATGCCTGATAGTGGAGCCATAATCGGTACAAAGGGAGCGCCTACTTTTCATTCCTTAAACATTAAATCTCAAAGGCACCGAATTCTGTTTCTACTCATTAAGAATTTACTTTTGTGAATTACCCTTGCCGACAAATCCCTTCCTCCATAGACAGAACTCCCTTCTGTACGTTTCCGTGCCCAATAGTGATCAGTTGTGTGCTTCTTGCCACCTCTCTCAGAGGCGGAGCTTTATTTAGGTCCAATGGAGAGTCTCAGTTGTCCACCCAACCTGACCCCTTCGTTTCATGAGCTTACATGCATTTTCATCTCTATTCAATTCATTTCATAATGCCAGTTTCTCCCTGTTTTTCATTGTAATCGTTTGTGGTGTGAATTGGTGAAATTGGTTATTTATGAGGACAATAGACAATAATTTCATTGTTATCGGTTGTGGTGTGAAGTGCTGACGTTGGTTATTTATGTGGACAATAGACAATAATTTGATTCAGAAATTTACACTTGCCTAAGGAAGGTGTATATTCGTATTCTTCAGAAAACTGTAAGTTCTACGTTGAGTGGTCGCTGTTCGAATTTATGTTGTTGGAAAAAGTGTGTTCCTTAATGACATGCAAATATTCAAGGGTGTAAATCTAAAATAATGTTTTTTACAATATGGCCCTAAAGTGTTCCTTGACGAAGTTTAAAGAAAATCAATTGTCGAAGTTATTGGCCTAACGCATGGCAATGTTGAATTGAGGAATTCTTCTTGTATCAAAAAATGTGGAGCTTAAGGAAGTTTCACTGCCTACTAAAGTGTGATCGGATACAATTCAACAATATTGTTCAATTATTTCTCTGACCATACACGACGGGAAGACTTTTTTATCACAAATCGAATAAGTTCGAAAATGAGTTTCATAGGCCTATCATTTTTTTTTAAATATCGAAGTCTTTTCCCGTACAACTGTTGAAGTTAAAATAATTTTTTATCGAAAAATTGTCATTGCTATTAAATAATTTCTATTTTTTCCTAAAATTTTAACACCTCGTATTTTCGTAACAGAACATTTTCGGACCATAGTTTATGTGGCAACTTATCATTATTTTCTCATGTACATTAATTACACCCTTGAATATTCGCATATAACTTTTTGAATAAACTCCTCGGATAAAATTCAAATACCTAGGTAGATGTAAAAATTATGAAGTGCTGAAAAGATTCAGTGAACGAGATGAAACGAATTTCGAAAAAAAAACAAATAAAAATGATATGATAAAGATAGAAAATAGAATTGAAATTAAGATTTTGTACTCAAGAAAATGAAATGCTTTTGAAAAAGTGAAGAATATAAAAAAAGTGTGGTTGAAAAAATGGGAAATTCAAAAATCGAGAACAATTCAAGATATCCAAAATAATGGAAAGCTAAGGGAGAATAAAAAAATAATGGATATTGAAACGAAGTTTCAAAGTGCATTTACGAAGTTTTTTAACTGGGTATCCCATCCTATTTTGGTGATATTCTTAAATATGGTAAACGAACCAGTTATTGACAGTGCTCAGTAATTGATTGAGCTATAGGCACAGTGCGTTCTTCAAAAGCCCCCCTTTCACCTAAACGTATCATTTAAATTACTTTCTACTCATGAAGAGGTTTTCAACTTTTTTTTTTCATTTTTCAAAAAAGACTTCCAGTTCTATCCAATACCCTTATATTTGAAAATCGAATCTCTTTACTATTCGTAGTATCATTGAGATTATTATTATGTTTGATAATCACCAAACAAATTATACTTTGTTGGGCATCAACATTTCGATAAAAATGTATTTGAAAAATCACAATTTTGTTAAATGCATATTCAAAGTTATATGCAATCGGTTGTTTATGAGTTCAATGAAAAACCTCAATACTGATAGATACATGTATATCAAGTTAGCGAGACACTTTTCGAAATATGGAAAACTAATGATTCCATAATTTGGTGCTATTTTGATGGTAATTAGTTGCGGAAGAAAAACATTTTTGGCTCTTTTTTTTTGAAAACATGATGTCTCGCTAACTTTACTGGCGTCGAGTTAGCAATACAACTTTTTTATTATTGATATTTTCATAATTTCAACTAGACCATTAGATTCTCTAATTATTCGCTAATTAGAAGCGGAGGAAAATCTATCATAATTTTGACTAGGTATATCATTAGATTACTGCAATTATTCGCTAATTTGTTGAGGTGATTAATTTTTTTTCTCTATTTCTTCTCTAAAATATATATGGTATCTAAGAGTTCTATTAGGAGTAACTTTAATATTTCATTTTATATTTTCATTTCATATTTTATATATTCAGAAGAAACACCTACGTGGCTATAATGATTATTGATAAGCCAATAAGTTCGAAACCGATCTGCAAGTGTGCCCACTCCAATAATTGAATATATAATTCAATTCCTTCCCTGGTACTTGCCAAGAAAGGAGTTACTTTCTGATAGTTGTTAGCCCATTAATCTGTTTTGTAGGTAACCGAGAATGGCACGGATATATCGGCCAATTTTTCTGATTGTAAAATCGAAGTATAGTATTGTCCCACAAAAAAATTTAGCATCAATTATTGGAAATTTGAAATACTGAAAATACAAGTGAAATACCTCATAATTTGATAGCGGCATGAATTTCAACCAATAAAATCAGTAAGATAAGATACTTTCAAGTGAATAAGTTGTTGAGGAATTAAAAGTTATACGTCAAATCCATAATTTCGCTTCAATTTCCTGTGTGCCCCCGTAGCGCAGTGTTAATGGAACGTACGATAGTAGTCTTTATCCCCCTATAGGTATTGGTTCGAATCCGTGGTCGAGAACTCTTTTTTAAACCCTTCGTACTGTAGGTTCTCCTAGTTTCAAGAATTCCAGGAACGTTATACCGTACCTACTTACCAGTTTCAGTTGTTCAATGAATTTTATTTGTTAGTTTCATAGAATTTTTTTGAAAGAATTGTTCGAGGGAGGCGGCAAAATCATATGTATAATAACATGGGTGTAAAGTACCTTTTCCTCCTTCGACTGTCCTCCGTTACGCGTCGGGCAGTGCACTTTGCACCCTTGTTATACAAATAGCTATTATTGTCATCAAAAATCATCACAACTTTGCTAGTATCCAGTATAAAGTGAATGTACATAAACAGTAGCACCACTGAAGTAACAATTTCAAACAGTTGCTACTTGTGTGTGGTATAGCCACGTAGGTGTTTCTTTTGAATATATAAAATATGAAATGAAAATATAAAATGAAATATAATTACTCCTCATAGAGAACTGTTAGATATCATGTATGTTTTAGAAAAAAAAAAGGAAAAAAAATGAGTTTCCTCGTCAACTAATTAGCGAATAATTGCAGCAATCTAATGACATACCTTGTAAAAATTATGAAAAACTCAATAATATAAAATTGTATTGCTAAGTTGACGTGTAAGTTAGCGAGACATCATATTTATATTTTTTTGAACGAAAATGAAATGACAGATTTTCCTCCTCAGCTATTAAATTGCAGGAATCTAATGGTCTAGTCAAAATTATGAAAAAATCGAGGATGAAAAAGCTCTATTGCTAACTTGATATCAAGTCAGCGAGACATCGTATATTTTTCTAAACAAAAATAAAACAATAGATTTTTCTCCGCAACTACTTAATTGGCGAATAATTAGAGGAATCTGATGGTCTAGTCAAAATTATGAAAAACTCAATAATAAGGAAGTTGTATTGCTAGCTTGACGTCAAGTTAGCGAGACATCAT